>JAMZAV010000778.1:0-467500 GCA_024449915.1 Sweltsa coloradensis | reverse complement strand
CAAACGAATTTATCAATATTTTTAAATGTGTATACTGATTGCGACAAACATACATTTTAACGTGGCATATTAGTGCAAAGGTATACCGCATGTAGATGATACCAACAAATTAAATTTATTTTCAAACAACATTCTACAGTATTGTCTTAAAATTATTGGGTTATAAAACACAAAACAATTTTCTTATTATTAGTTTAAAATATCAATGCTTTTCAGGAAATAACTTACAATTTGGTCTTAATCTCAAATTTTTCCTTCTCTTGATCGAGTTGAAAATCTCCTACAGTAAGAAGAATTAATTGAAACTGTTTTAAATGTTAACCCACGAAGAATGTTTTATAAGCAACGTAAAAAATGCGGAAATTCAGAAACTAAGCTATAAATAAAAATACGTTTAGAAAAATATATTTCACATCCTTCTTCACTATTAACACATTATTATTGTTTATATGAACGAGTTTACATAACCTCTCTT
Source organism: Sweltsa coloradensis (assembly GCA_024449915.1). Taxonomy (NCBI): domain Eukaryota; kingdom Metazoa; phylum Arthropoda; class Insecta; order Plecoptera; family Chloroperlidae; genus Sweltsa; species Sweltsa coloradensis. Next base: position 467,025 of record JAMZAV010000778.1, on the reverse strand, counting down.
TTCATCTCAACACGCCGTGAGAGTTTATTAACCTTTATGTTGTAACTATTCGTCCTGGTGGAGTTGAGTTTAGAAGTTCTGTTTTCTGAAACCTCGTGGTGTGATGTGTACGAGTGTGCGTGTGTAAAGCTTGCAATAGCGAGGGTTCGAACACCGAGTCTTGGGGCTCTAAAGTATAACCACCTGTGTGACGCTGTATTTCATATAGTTCTATTGCAACGAACCAACATTTTGTCACATTCTTGTAATTATGTATACAACTAAGAAAAACGTCTTATTGCTACCCGTTTTAGCTTTGCGATGGCTGCAGTGACCAAATAAAGTTTTTTGTATTTCTAGGAAAACGCCAAAGTCGTTGTTAGACGAGAGAGCGAGCCATGTGTACAAGTACAGGCAGATGTGAGAGCTGGTCTGGTGGTTCGACAAGAGAATGAGGAAGAAGATGAGGTGCCGAGCTTGGCCGGCCGATGCTGATTCTGTGATGCCCAAGATCCTGGGTGGTTCCACCAAGGGGTGTTTAACCCCCTTTATCCAACTAAATGATGTTGGAACAAAGCGTAGTGTAATACCAATATTTCTGCCCACGTGTACTCTATAGATAGTCGTGATGATTGACAGCGACAGTTCCCGGTTTGGTTCATAAATGAGTAAGAAAACCGTACCCGAAGGTCTGGCTCAAAGTCAAATAAACTTCCGTAAATCTGTCAATATCTGTCCGATTTCACAATAAATTGGTTATTTGTCAATGGGAGAACTCCCTTATTAATAATACGTAATAACATATTGATTTCGAGTCGGACCCTAAATCGGCAAATATGTGAAAGGGTTAGCCTGTGAATTTTGGGGAAAAAATTCAACTGCACGACAGGGCAATTAATATATATTATATTTAGAGGTTGATACGTTTTCATAGTATAAATACTAACATATAATATACAACAGGGAAAGTATTGTGCAGTGCAACCTTGACAAGGGAAGCCTATATCCATCTACGCTATTCAATCTTCATACAGGAACAGAACACGTCACTCAGTAAAACTGAAAATGCTTGTTGTGAATAATAAGATCGAGCAGGAACATATTACGACCTCTCTCCTTCTCTCTCTCTCTCTCTCTCTCTCTCTCTCTCTCTCTCTTTCTCTTTCTCTTTCTCTCCCCCCGTAGAGAAAGGTGTAACATCAATTGACATTTATGTGTTTTGATACAGAACACATACCGTACGCAAACATTAACTTTTACAAAGTATACAAAGCGTTTTCCTATTGCAATTTTTATGTGTGAGCTAAATCAGGCACCCGGTCGGAAGTTTCACTTTGATTATTTGAAATATGCAAGTTTACGTATTCTTATTTGTTAGTGTATGACATAAAACCTCATATTTCTCACGGTAACTTTGACGTAAGTGGTAATTTGCAAGATTTTAGCTTGAATGTTGATCATCAATTCGGTGATGTGAGTTGGAATTGTTGCACGTGGCTGTCAGGCCTACAGACGATTCTCGTTTCCGCAGACTCAGCTGTGTAGTCCAGGAAGTGTGGTCCAGTTACTGTTCACATATACAAGTGTATGTGTGGTGTGTGTTGAATTGCAAACGGGTTCAAAAAACTACTATTCATCACAAAATCCACCTAGTTCTGTCCATTGCACTTTCTTGTGGAAATAAACATTTCGGTCGCTTAAAAATATTTTTTAGAGGATTTTAACTTTCTAATATTAGATCAAAGATTTGTGGATCTTCTCTGTGTCATTCGTTCAGTGGGTAGAGACGGTTCTTTATCAACGTCATACAAGTTCTATCTTCCCCTATCAACCGAATTCAAGACAATTGCAATTAACAAATTGTTAGCGATTGCTACAGAAATTGACATTAATCACAAGAAACTTCACTTATTTAAAGCATCTGTTCATGTCAGTTTGCCAATATGACTACTAGGAAAACGCTTAAAGTCCCGCCGCGTTGATGAATGAGCTTTTTAAAGTTTTTAGTTTGCGTGGGATATCTTTACTTTTGCAAGTGCTTTATTTTTCTGCCTACGCATTGTAAGTGATTGTTGTCAAGTTTCTATTGATACCTGTCAATTGGTATTATTTACCGTAAAAAACTTTAAAAGCTTTATTTCTATGGATTCTGGCTAACTTTTTCAACTTTTTCTTTCTAAAGGTACTACATCACCATAACCTTAATGTCCATGTAAAATATGAACGTTGTAGGCCCACCCGTTTGGTCAGAATTGGCCCAAATGGCACGAAAATATCGCACAAAAAATTAAAAAAACTTATATTAAAAGCTTTATTTCTATAGATTCTGGCTAACTTTTTCAACTTTTTCTTTCAGAAAGCAAAACATCACCATTACCTTAATGTCCATGTGAAATATGAACGTTGTAGACCTACCCGTTTGGTCAGAATTGGCCCAAATGTCACGAAAATATCGCACTAAAAATCGAAAAAAATCGTAAAGTACGATATTAATGTGAAATATTTCTTCGATTGTACCCAAAAACGTAGCAAGTCTAAGTTCAGAGATTTTGAAGGTCCTGTCAAATTTTCATAAAGATCGCATATGCCGTTTGCCCGGTAGAGAGCGAACAAACAGACAGAGAAACAAACAAAAAAAAACAAAAACAAAAACAAAAACAAAAAAACATCCGAGCTCAATTTTTTGGGGGGTCGGTGAAATTGAAGTCTTCGCTTCGCTCATCCAATTAATGTAGTTACGTGACTACGGTTTAAAAAAATGTAATACTCACTATCACCTTTTCACTAGTTTTGTAATTTGTATATGCTTATAGTTTTGTTTTGTTTTAAATCATCTTGGATTTGCTTTTTTTCTATAGTTCAGAAAACTTTAGTAATTCAAGTTTTACTTCTTGTATTTCTTGTATTTTTTTAATTCTATAATATTTGTTCGTGTATTTAATGATTTTTTTTTAAATTGTGATAATGTGTATTATTAATTGTTTAGATCTAGTAACCTGACACTATAGTGGCTTGGTATAATCTATTGTTATAAGCAAATAAACATGATAAAATATAATATAACAATATATATTTCTCGATTTCATTAATCGGGAAGCACTCCCGTAGGTGTAATTGATTATTTTGGAAGTCAATAAAAAAATTAAAAAATTAAAAAATCGATCTCAGCGGCCGAGTATAATATATAGTTGGTATTGAAAGTATTGTTTGGTGATATTGAATTTGAAGTCTAGGTTCTATAGCTCGTTGTTTATATAACCGTGTTGTTTGACTATGAAACATTCTGCCTAAAAACATTACATACACTTTCAGATTTTTTAAATGGACATTTATTTGTTATCTTCAAAACAATGTTTTTTGTAGACGCATATTTTTATGTTGAACATTGAGGAAGTACGTATGCCCTTTTGTGCCATGCTACATGAAATTATTGTTGTAAAAATATGTAGTAAAATAAATAGCTTGATCGTTATTCAACTCTCCATTCCACCCATCGAACCTAAAAGGTATAGTAAAAACACATTTCCTGTTCACATCCAGACAAAGAGGTATTATAACAGCCAACAAAGTCAACATTCATCCCATAATTCGTTCCTGTTTTCTCAGAAGTTTCCTCCTGCCAAAAAGCAAACCGTGCGATTGATTCCTCGAAACAGCCGCGGGCGAACATTCCCTATCGCAACTTCCGTAAACTCAATATCAAGTTAGTTTCGTTCCAGTAGTCAGCTGAAGAGGAGAAAATTGCCCCGGGCAGGTTTGCTAAACCAAACATTGTTATAGCTCAAATTGATCTTAAAGACGACCCCACTCCATCTTTAAACTCTTTAAGCGTCTTTAATAAGATAAAGCTACATGTCACTTAATCGATTGGATGAGCTCTAACAAACTTTTTTAAATCTTCAAGGCCACTCTCAAAATATCTAGATCGCCAACTGCAGCAAATCCACATATATTCTAGACCACATTTTTGACTTCTAATTTTGACCCGAAAAATTTGAAACTTGGAGGTGGTTTTCAATAGGTTTAGTATGCGCATGACGCGATCAGAGTACATTTCAATATCTCAAACAATTGTTTTTGCAAACGTTGTAAATTACTAATTTAAAAAGTCTTTATAATAAATAATTATGATATTGTATTTTTTTGCCAAGCGAGATGGCCATTATAGTGCGCAGTGCCCTCTTTAGCCTTGTTTAGGGCAGTAGGGAAAGGAATGTTTGAGGACTATTTAAGAGGACTCAATCACTTGCATTTAAATTATTGACTGAGATAAACCTTGGATAAAATCTTCAGTCAGAATTACCGGTCTCGACGGGATTCGAACCCTAGACCTCCCGAATTACAGTCGCGCGCTAAGCGCTCGAGGCAACACTGTCGGTATTGGTAAACACACATAACAAAAACTTGTAGAAATACAGCCAAACCTTACACACTCAAAAGGAATGAGATCTAAAAAAGGGCCAAGCTCATCTACCCTTCCACATAAACGTACAGTGTCCCATAACAGCATCCTCGAAAAGCTTGGCAAAATAGAATTTGCGATTATTAATTTAACGTAATAGTTTATCCAAGTTCTTTTTTTCTAATTAATTTAAACGTAATAACATGCAAATTCTATTTTGCCAAGCTTTTCGAGGATGCTGTTATGGGACACTGTACGTTTATGTGGAAGGGTAGATGAGCTTGGCCCTTTTTTAGATCTCATTCCTTTTGAGTGTGTAAGGTTTGGCTGTATTTCTACAAGTTTTTGTTATGTGTGTGATCTCATTACTTTTTCAAGTTCCATTACAAAATTATTTGCTAAAATATAATATTTTTATCAAAGTTGATTTAAATTCTATGGTATTAGCAGTAACAATATAGGATGTAAAATATCTAGACCCGGATTCATGTACATCCTGGGTATAGGTGGTATAACCATGGTATAACGACGGTATAAGGACTGGACCCCAATTCTTGAGTTCGTGGGAGATGAGTTGAAAACGCAATTTGAAAACGAAGTCGTTTTCGTTTTCGAAGGAATTGGTATTCTTGAACGGTATCGTGGAAAACGTCATGGGTTGTGAGTTGAAAGCATTGATATTAATTAAACCCCTATAGTAGGCTAGATTAGCAGTCTCCTATACCTCCGCACAGGCGCGAGCGTAGCAAATTGAAGACTCAACCGGCCCATTTCAAGATGGCGATTTGGTGTTTTAATTTATGCTTTTTTAATGCAATAAAGTATTTTACTGGATTGTTTGATATGGTTTTAGCTTGTGCAGCATGGTATTAAACAAAAGAAACAATACGAAGTGATTGCATAAGGGAATTTACTAATCATTTGGTGTTAAAGGCTAGTATGCTTACCTGTCAACCTGGCGGCAATCTTGAGAACTATTTGGCCACAAATCGCTCCCATTTGATTAACATGTAAACTGTCATTTTAAGATGGCTTCTAATTGTACCGGAAGTGGACCACCGACTGCTGGTCTAGCCAATTATATAGGATGTCTATGGTTGAAAGAGTATCACGAAATCCAAACACTTTAAAAAGATTTGCGTATAGCAAAGAGCTCGAAAAAGTTCTATATTTATTCTAGATGGCAGTGCCTTCATAAACGCTGGCCAATCGAAAGACAAGTTGTATGAAATGATTTGATTGTTGCAATTATGTAAACAAACAGTTGAGCAAGTTCATATCAAAACAATGTTGTGCTGGCATAGGGTTGGCTAGGCTTGTCAAACATGTAATGTAAGTATGAATTTTACTAGTCCTATAGCCAAATGGAACTTTAGACCTACACTTTTGCATTATAAATAATTTTCCACATCTGGGCCTAGGCCAGGGACGGTTTCTGATTTGTTTTATGAGAGTATAATGACACCTTTTCTCGTTCCACACAAAGAAGAAAAATTTTAAATGTCCGCTATTTGTTTACGTATCGCACTTTCCCGCCTAACTCTGCTTATACCGTCAACAAGTGTCAAGTAACTATGGTTACTTGTTGATTGTATGCCAAGTGTTTAAGGCTTATTTTAAAACCTTTATTTGGAAGCCTTCCAACAAACTTTTTCAACTTTTTTTTTCAAAAGAGACTATCATTCTATAACCTTAATGTCCATGTAAAATATGAACATTGTAGTCCCACCCGTCTGGTCAGAATCGCGGGCCGACGTATTAGATGTGAGCAGTAGTAGGCAGTAGTAGGCAGTAGTAGGCAGTAGTAGGCAGTAGCTAACATCCTTAAAGTGATTTTGAGCATGTTTCAAGCCATTTTTTCACCAAGAAGGAATAATCGTACCCCAATAAAATTTGGCATGTGTTGTCAGGTACCTAAATCCCCTCGATTGTGATAGTTTTCAAGTTCACATCACGTTACATGACGGCTGGGTAACACCTCGAAATCACCCCAACTCTGCTTGGTGTATAAGGTGCTTGAGTGTGTAGCGCACCGCGGCTTGGCTGCGGCGCCCTAACGGGCACCTAGATTAGTTTACCCACTCAGTCACATAACTGATTTTCAATGAAGGAGATTAAAATGTAAAGCCGACCAAGCCAACCCTGTAGTCGCCGACGCCATCGACGAGGAAACAGTGGCCTTTTAAGGTCATGCAGTTACTATAAAAAAAATAACAATATTTTACAAAAATGTGCTTTGATTGCGCCTAAAAAAACATACCCAAAGAACAATACGTAAAGCTTTAAAGTGATCCAGACTAAATCTGTGCCTGGTTTTGTTTTATTCAGTATTTTGTAAGTTATCTCATTTGAACAACAGCTTAAAACAAAACGTTGAGATCTAAGTGTTGAGTAAAATAACTAATACGTTCAGTTGACACACATTCGAACCGCGCAAAGGCAATAAATGAAAATCTTGCCAACCATATTAAAAACACTCCCCGAGTTTCGCCACACTGGAAGTAAAACTTGTATTATTACGAGTATTGTTGGAGTAAAACCACCTGAGCGTGGCCGTGTTGGTGGGTGGAGGCTGCATAAACTGTCACCCTCGCCGCGCATAGTCAACCAGAGTACGGGGTGTCGCAATATTGTAATGAACAAATAGTGATTTACGACCTGCAGCTGCACTACAAGCACGAGGGGAACTATTTCCGTTCAAGTAGCTACACACGTGGAAGGCGCACTTATTTCTTTCGAAATAAGCAATATTTCAATTTGAGCATATGAATTTATGGTTTACACGTTCCTAATACTAGGAAAACGCTTAAGTCCCGCCGCGTTGATGGATGAGCTTTGTTGTGAGTTTTTAGTTTGCGTGGGACCACTTTTCCTTTACAAGTGCTTTCTGAATGCATTGTAGTTGATTGTTGTCAAGTTTCTATCGTTACTTGTTAAATGTTATCATAAACCTAAAAAAAATCATATTAAAACTTTTATTCAATGAATTCTGGCTAACTTTTTCAACTTTTTCTTTCAAAAAGCAATACATCACCATAACCTTAATGTCCATGTAAAATATAAACGTTGTAGCCCCAACCGTTTGGTCAGAATCGGCCCAAATGTCACGAAAATATCGCACTAAAAATCGAAAAAAATCGTAAAAGTACGATATTCATGAGAAATATTTCTTCCATTGTACCCAAAAACGTGGCAGGTCTAAGTTCAGAGATTTTGAAGGTCCTCTCCAATTTTTATCAAGATCGCATATGCCGTTTGCCTGGTAGAGAGCGAACAAACAGACAAAAATACCAAAAAACGAGCTAATTTTTTGTGGGGTTAGCGAAATTGAAGTTTTCGCTTCGCTTATCCAATAATCTTCAGTAAACATTTTAGTACAGTTTCATTGCCATGCGTGAAGGTGGTAGAAAAACTACTAACGGTATTTAAATCTAAATTAAAACGTGAGTAAGTCTCGTTCAACCCTATTTTATTTACCACCAGTAATAAACATCAGGTGATATATCCGGTTAGCCCGTACGCGTGCCACTACCTTACATCAGAGTACAGTGAATCATGCTTCTTTAGCACCGCGCACTTAGAACAAATTACCCTGTTTATTTGACAACTCCTCTCTGGTTTACGACAGGCATGTGTGCAAGTACACATACTCACACGTGGAAGCCTAAACATTGCAGTGAGTGATAAATTAGGGGAGATAAATCTACTTGAGCAACCAGATTGACGTATTATCTCGCCGAGGTAGTTACTGAAATCAACTTTGATGGAAGAGTTTTATGTTTTTCTAGAAAGGCGTCGAGAGATTTTACTGAAAATAAATATTTTTCTACTGAAATAACTTACATTGTAGTATAAAACACGTTACAGTTACGAAATAGACGCACATGAACTAACAATAAAAACAGCTCGCCTGTACTTAATTTCGTGAAGATTTCGTGGCAATAATGATGCCTTTCTGAAAAATTGTTATTAGCGAAATTCGGCTCTTACAGTTCAGTTCTAATTTCAAAGGCTCAATTAATTATATTAAACCGTTGTCCGCATTTTCGAATATTGCATAATACCCAATAATTGTTAAATAATAATTTTTTATATTAAACAGTTGTCCGCGTTTACGAATATTACATAACACATAATGAAAATCTTTTGATTCATCCTCGTCTATACGCACCGTCTTGAACAGCCTTTAAAGCATCATGTAACCGTCATACGTAACGATTTAGAAACAAATTATTCCTGACAACTTTACAACCCACTGACAACTGCTCACTATGGAAAACTACGAAAATATTAAGCAGAAAAACTCGTGCAATTCCACCACTTGAAACCCCCCATGGCACCGTCTACAGACAAGAAGACAAGGCCAATGCGCTAGCTGACTACTTCGAAAACATTCACATCCAAAACGATAACATGAGTAATAGCAATCACGAACAAAAAGTGCGTAAAACACTACGCGATTTTAACAATGATAAAATGTTTGAAAGGCAAGCTGCTCTCTAGCTAACCCCCGAGAAGTCATCAACATCATCCGAAAACGTAAAAACAAAAAAGCCCCAGGAGAAGACAAAATAACTAACATAGTGTTAAAACAACTGCCCAAACAATGCATAATTGCAATAACAATTTTCATTAACCACGTGCTCTTGCTCGCCCACTTCCCTACTCCATGGAAAAGAGCGCATCTCCTTGCTTTCCCAAAACCCGGAAAAAATAATTCAGATGTCCATAACTACCGCCCAATTAGTCTGCTAAACACTTTAAGCAAACTAGTAGAAAACATCATCTTAAAAAGAATAAACAAACATCTAAGTAACAACCACATACTTATTGCAGAACAGTTTGGATTCCGGAAACACCATTCCACAATAGCACAACTTACTAGACTAGCTGAACACGTGACAGATAATTTTAATTTAAAGAAGCATACCGGCATGATTTTACTAGACATAGAGAAAGCTTTCGACACAGTGTGGCACCAGGGCATGGTCTACAAACTTATATCCAATAAATTTCCTAAATATCTAGTATTATTAATTCAATCATATCTACAAGACAGAAGTTTTTACGTCAGCGTGAACGATGCAAAATCAAGCATACGCAACATCATGGCTGGAGTACCCCAAGGGTCTTTATTAGGCCCAGTTTTGTTTTCAATCTACATCAACGATATCCCTCGAATTAAAAATATAGTATTGAGTTTGTTTGCAGATGATACAGCAATTATAACTTCTTCTTACCACCCACGCGCAATTGCACGGCGTCTGGAAGCAGCATTTCGCAAAATTAAAAAACACTTTTACAGGTGGAAAATTAAAATGAACGATCAAAAAACCACAGCAATTTTTTTTACCAAAAGAAGACCTGCAGACAAACCGGAAGTAACTATAAACAATCAACCTTGTACTTGGGCAAGCATAGTCAAATACCTCGGACTTAATTTGGACTCTAAACTCACATTTACAAACCACATCAACCTAAAAATTAATCAGATGTACGCCGCAATGTCTAATCTCTATCCAATGTTATGCAAGTCAAGCAAACTACACCGCAATAATAAACTGTTGCTGTACAAGATGGTTCTCCGACCTATCCTAACTTATGCGTGCCCAGTGTGGAGTGCAACGTGTGCAACAAACTATAAGAAATTGCAAATTGCTCAAAATAAATGCCTAAGAATGATTGGAAATTTTCCCAGAAACACGTCAATTTATGATTTACATTCCTATTTTAAAATTCCTACAATCAAAAATTATGTCTACGGACTAACTGAACGGTTTTATTCAAAATGTGAAACAAATACCTCAAACGACCTCATTAATCAAATAGGCAATTATTCTATTATTTCACTGCCTTACAAACGCTATCGGCACAAACGCACTAAGCATATATTGCTTTAATCTTCAGTATGATTACTTATGTTTACTTTTACATGTCAGTTGAACGAATTGTTTATATGAACTTTAAACTCAAACCTATTCTATTTAGATAATTAATAATGTAAATTGATTTGTTTTGAAAATCATCCAAAGAAGAGGGTTTTTTGTTATTAATTTTTCCCTTGTTTTTCATATGTAATTATTTATATTCTTAATCTTTAGGATCCACAAAAAAATTATGTTAAGGTTGAAAGTAGGGAGCTGAAGGCTCAGGTATTTCAGTTGGTACTCTGTAATCATACTTATGTAAATACTCACAATAAATATATACTTTTATAATAAAAAAGGAAATAAGAGTGACAACTGTGGTGGCTTACGTAATAGAATCCCTCCCCACAACCCTGGATTCAATTTAGAAATTAGCTCAGTCTCATAACTGCTCAAATCATGTCCAGCTGACGAAATAATATCTAATTAATTAGTTCAGGACATAAACCAAATCCGGTTTTTGTTGACATTGCTATTCAAGAATACAGTCTACAGAAATAAATTATTCAGAAGGTTTATGGTGACACAAGATTTCTTAAAGGGGCTAAAAACCCTAAAAATTATTTTTTACCACTTGATCTATAGCACAATACTACACTTAAATGATCGTTTAAAAAATCATATCTTGTAACTGTGATTTAACACGAATTTTTGAATTTTTTTGATCCAGAAATTTGCGAAAATTGGTGTTTTGGGAAATTTCTTAAATCGACTTTAACCTGCTTCTTTTTTGGTCCACATAGATACTAGAGCATAGTACCAATCTAAAATGCCCCTTTATAACATCGTGTCTTGAAACTGTGCCCAAATATACCCTCAAACACGCAAAAATATGCATTCCAAAATCACACCCCATCTTGGTAATCAGCATATTTTGACCGAACTATTTGCCCAAATTACAAAACAAAATATAGAGAATTTACAGAAAAGGCTGTAGAGTACGTCAATAATGGCCAATATTTTTTTGGATCAAAATCCTCCAAGGTCACGGGGCATAAAGATCGTCCCCATGTTATTTCTTATGGGAGATTTTTGCCGATGGGACCTAGCTCTAAAAATGTCATGTTTGACAATTTTTTGGGACGTCATGGTGGCCCTGATAATTTTTCTGTTAATTGCTAAATTCATTACTAGTTAGCCTGAATGAAATATATTTTTTGAGTCTAGCGGTTAAATACCCCTTTAACAGATTTGAAGTGTTTTAGCAAAATATTTGCTAGCGTTGACGCCGTTTCTTGTTGTTTTTTAAATGTATTATTATTATGACAAGGATAAACAATGAAATAAATAAATTATAGAAATCTCTTCGTATCTAAACAAACTAAAGAGAACTAAAGAAATTCTTACTTTAAAAAATATGGAATGTTACCCCTTTAAAGAAACAATTATAATTATAAGTTTTCCATATTATACAACGGATAGCCAGGGATTTGGGAATACACGTAAAAATTTCTACCTCTAAGGTAAAGTCAAAACGTTGAAAAAGGCAAAGTTTTTTAACTTTTACGCTGTTTTTCGTTCACGTTTTTTAGAAGTATGCCTTTTAATCGAGAGCACATTTTATTTATTGCCTTCATGCAAAAGTAGAGCGCGCAGATTTTTAATTTTCATCAACGTCCTCGAAGTGAACATTCAAATAATAAAATCCTTTACATATTGCGTCTCCTTCAAGTGTCAATAATATGTAAATATTTGGCGCGTTCAAACAAGAATTTCATAAAGCTCAAGTCTGAATGTAAGACGTTTACCTCACTCTGAAATGTGGAATTCATAAACATCAAAGTAACAAGGTTGGCCGGGGCACAGGAAGCAAGTTATATGTTTACACCCGACTCTGACAGATATAATTTGCAATCATGTCGCGGTGCCAGTGCATGTACTTCCCTTCCCACCTTAGAACCAGAAGGTCGATGGTTTGATTCCGAGCAAGGCTGACGATTTGTTTTCTGTTTTATTAATATGTTGATGTTTTATTCGATATAGTCGACCGTGGGAGTTCACATGGTCTGGCCACATGTCCGTATCACGTGGCCTTGTTTTGAACCCCACACATGGCACGGATTAATCTTAATTGTCCTTCTGTCTAAAATAGTGCACGTGCATCAATAAATAGGACACATTTGGCAATTTTGTAAGGCCAGGCCCTTTCAGATCTCATGCACATAAATGTTCTTCAACTTTTAAATTTTAATCCAGTCAAAAATATATATATTTTTTTAATTAGACCCCAATTTCTTAATTTTTTGGGGTGAATAATAAAAAAAATACATTTTCCCCATTCCAATAGGACAAAAAGTGAATTTTTAACGAAGATTTAAAATGCACATCTGCAAAAAATGCTAAAAATGGAAAAAAATTGGTTTGTCCCGGAAATTAAAAAGAAATAGTATTGCTATTATTTGAGGTACAAGAAATACAAAATATGCACGAAAAAATCAAGTCTTAGGAATGTGTTTCAAATTTGAATTTGTACTTAAAATGAAGCTTCAATTAGGTTTGTTCGTTCGCAGACCTAGTGTTAATACGCAAAAAGCCATTGTCTACACTTTACACTGGCGTTTGAGCTAGTTTTATGAGAGCGAGTTTTAACACTGAAGCGAATGAACGAGCCAAAGTGGCTTATTTAAAACAATAGTGTGCGAACAAACAAACCTATTGAAGAGCCAAAATTTCCCAAAATTCATTAAAAAAAGGCGATTTTTTTTTAAACACTAAAAATCTTAGAAAAAAGTTGAAATTTGAATTCATTGCTTAAAATGACTTAATTTAGACGAATTAAACTTGGGTCTGAAAGAAATATGAGACTGTGATAGTTGTTAAGCAATGACATGGACAGCCCTACATTCGTAGGCTACATGATATGAATATATTCTCCTTTGTAAGTAACAATTTTTCGTAAATGATCGATTTTAGACATTTTTATAAATCCAAAGTTACAAAAGTTTTTTTTAACCGTTAACCCAAATTCATTGTTTGAAAACTGTGACTAGAGACCTTCATTTCTAATTTATTTTTTATTTTCTACAGAATTTTGAAAAATTTTGAACTGTTGTGAGCGCTTATATCTGCATAAGCCAATGTTCCTTTGAATGAAACAATGTACAATGACTTCGTCTACGATACAAATCAATCATAAAGTATTTTTGTTATGTCCTCAAGTGTGTTTAGTCATACTCTCATGCTCGTCCGAGTAGTAAAGTAGTCAAGTACTACATAGAGAAGAGGTTTTCCTAAATTAGCATCACATGAGACACAGCAAGCCAAGGCGAACCGTTGTTCCACTAAATGAAGAGATTGACGTTTCAAATCAGTCCCTGAAGTTTAAATGTTTACATAAAGTTGGTCCAGTTAAAACTTTCCTTCGTCAAATCGTTACTGCAACCACATCAGTTTATAATCAAACTGTTTGTCTTTTCTTGGAACAAGGTTGTCATCGACGTTTTTGATTCCCTTTAAAACTTTCAATGTTGACTGCATCATTAAATAACTGAATTTAACTTTATACCAAGTTCACAAAAATAAACGTCTGCTCCCTAGACTTGAAAGTTGAATCAAATGTTAAGTCTTGTGGGCACCTTTATGACAAATGTCAAAAGTTAAATGTCAAATGTTAAAATGTCAAGCTGACAATTATTAATTAGATAAAGGTCATCACCCAGTAATTAGTATGTAACATAATTACTTTAAATAGAATGCGAACAAACCGTAAACATTGTTCCTTTATAGGAAACTTTGTATAAAATCAAATACATCTAATGGTTACTCTATAATTTTGTGTATTTTCTGCCCTGTTAAAAGGTGATACGTACGTAAAAATTAATTTAAGCTCCCCAATTGTATTTATATTTTATTACTTTAAATTAAAAATAAATTAAAAACGAATTTAGAGTACCCACTCAGTCACAGCAACGATTTTCAGTGGGGAACATTAAATTCAAAGCAGACCCAGCCAACCCTGTAGGCTCTTCTTTTCATGTAGGTGTGATTTTTTCATTTATATTCTTAGATTGAACAGAGGAACTGTGATTATTATTTAGGGAGCGTAGCTGGTGGTAAGGAAGACGAGGCTCTAATAACTCAAAAAGGAAATATTTTAAAAAACGGCACCGCCACCAAAGATGTTGAACTTTGGAAGACGTAATATTTCGCGCTTCCTATTTTGGAAACTTACGTACCCGTGCATAGGCAAGTTCTTTGCCTATGACTGACTTTATCATGTACTCATGTCGTCTAAGTCAATCTTAATGAAATTATCCAGCAATAGAGACGTGAATACAATATTGTATATAAGGTATATAAAATGTAACACCTCATGTTTAATCTAAGAATAGCAGAACTTGAATATTGGAACGTTGAAAAACAAACAAGCACGTACGAAATGTGAGGGTACATCAACAATTGCAATTAATGCGCATTAAATGTAATTATTTGGGAACCTCAAAATTGAAATGGGCTATTCTTAATATTATATTATTTATTTTGGAAATTGTACAAATAATCGAATATTAAGGTCCACAACCTCATAGAAAGTTAGGAAAGGGCCATGAGGCCCTAGTTACAAAGTGTCTAACTTACTATGCTTAGTTATACCTTTAAACCACATTATCAAATACAATAGAAATAAATTAACAAATAATATAAAATAGATAGTAAAGGGTGAACAAATTCATGAAATTAAGCCTTCAATTTTCTCAAAGTTGAATATTGAACGGACAAGTCGTTTTGTTGAGGATTCTGATCGCAGTAGCGAGCCCCTTGCAGGCAGCAACTCAACGCACTTCCATGCAATGCAGGAGGTCTAGTCAGCACACGACAGGCGCTACGGGTCGGATACCACGCAATAAACAAGTTATAAACAATGTGCTAGCAAAGCAACAAATAGAATATAATCTGTTTTCTGAAGTCATAGCTTAGTTGGTTAGAGATCTGCCTGGATGAAGGTCCCGGGTTCAGTTCCCGGTGGAGGCACATTTTTAATTTCCGCGTACAATACAACCAAAACAGCGTCATAGTCACCTACTGTACAACCAGTGTTAAAACATAATTTATTATAATGATGTATGTTTGTGAAATAAAATAAACACCGAACTGATCGAAGTTGCAGGAAATCGTAGACCGGCATTATTGAATAAATTAAAATAAAATCGTAGTTAGAGTCTAGCCAATCAGTAACATAGCTGATTTTCAGTGGGGGACATAAAATTTAAAGCAGACCAAGCCAACCCTGTAGGCGCCAGCACCATCGATGAGCGAACAATGACCAAGCAAACGATACAGCGATCTAATTAGGAATAAAACTGCATACTTCAAATTCATCTTTTGTAGGTGATAAAATATATTATAAAAAGTCTTGTGCTATATTTTGTATGTTTTAAGTTCAATTTTCATTTTTTATAATAGCCCACACAGTTTTGTCTGAAACGTTAAAAGTAAATAAATAATCGTTGCAAGAAATGACCCGAGAAAATAATTTAAATTGTACCTAATCAAATGTATTAATACAGAGCATATTGCTAGCATGTGAGCCACTCCGAGCAAGGCCGGGTGTGCAATACCAAGCCAAGGTTCAATCGATAATTAATTAAAATTTGCCCTAGGATGTTGAAGTAGGAATGCCAATCTCGGCAATTATCTACAAATGTATTTTCTCGGAGAGTAGTAAAGCAATGTATACAGCAGATTCTAGAATATTTAGCGTGACTCTGTAAACTGTAAAATAAAAAAAGGTAATTTACATTCCGAATAAATGAGTAACTAATGGAGTTACTAATGGAGTTCAATACGTCTATATTTTGAATTGAAAGCAAAATATTGGTTGCACGTATGATAAGTTTGCATGAAACATGAGAACAAATTGTTAATTTCAAAATATGAATAATATGGTTGTCATTTTTTAGTAGTAAAATGCTAAAAATGACAAAATAACTCCAGTTGTAAGTTATTGACGAATGATGGATGTCTTATGACAGCGAGACAATAGCGTCGTGTCTGTATGCTTCACTATTGCCGAGATGCACCTGTCCTTACATGTTATGTGATGGCTAACATTATGCATGCTGCTGGCTTACTTATTCCGGTCAAACACCTATGAAGTAAAACGTTATTTATTACCTGAAAGCTCGTTGTTTAATATCTGAATTATGCATAGTGTGTGGTGTAAATGCATATACGCGTCAGCTGCCAAACATTGCAATATACAAAGTGCACCAGCCAACTCATGTAAACGGGATTGCATTGCATCTAATCGTTGCAAGAAGCGATTGTCAATTATTTATGTTCACACCTTACGCATTTAAATATTTAATTGTCTGTTTACATCAGTGACTACGCAATGGTTGTGTAGGATCTCATTTGTATTCACAAGATAATATAGAAGAAACACGGGTTTTGATGTTGGAATTTATTTTGTCCTGCCATGGATAACGAGGTTTAGCTGCATAACGCATGTGCGTTGTCATGGGAAAATGCCACACCTATTAAAACCTTGGTTTTTAACATTCTCTTTCTAAAATAAAATGTGAGTTTCTGTCACAATCGATTTTCTAGCCCACCTGATAGTTTTTATTCTTAAGAGGGTATGCTGAGGCTAGAACGGAGCGAGTTTAGGCGCTCAGCTTTCTGGCTTTTTCGGGTAAACGGTTTATAAACACCATTATCAAATTTCACACTAACTTTTATAAAGAATAAATCTTTCTTTCCAATATGCATATTCCTAAATTAATTCATTGATTTTGAATTAAAATTTAATGAAATCACTAAAATTTACTCAATTTTGGTCAACTTCGGGAATTTATTCCAAGTGAACAGATTTTTTTAACTCAAATTTTCATAATGGATAACAACGTTTAAATCCATGTGAACGAGCAGGTCAATTTGGTTTTATCGTAAGATAAACGATTTGGTGGGAATTTCCAAAATTGTAATCCATGTTTTGGATTTCCCTTTTTTCACGTTTTGGACTTATGTCTCGCAATGGATCTTTAAGGCTTATTTTGTGCAACCAATTACGGATATCAATATAAAAGAACTTTATTAACATCCATTCAAAATTTGGTAATGATATTACCAACCGTTCGGCAGAAATCATCAACACCTGTTCGCGCGCATTTGAGTTGGGCCAAGCTCAGCGTACCCTCTTAATAATAGTATCACTTTGTTACTTTTTAAACTCAGTACTTTTAGGTAAGGTATAATTCTTATTCAATAAGAGCACTGAACACTTATGGAATTACGAGACACCATGAATGTTCTTTACGGGCACGGGTATCTTGCGATTAAGAGTAGTAAAAGAGGCAATGATTGCTTTGTTCACTCAAGCGTTTGAAAATAAAAGGAACTTTTTACTGTTAGTACTATGTTGAAAAATTTTTCAAAGCACTAAATATTTTGCTAAATCACTGTTTAAAGAGTGTTTAACCTGTTGTTTTAGGCAGTTAAAACATTCGCGAAGACACGTTATTATCACTTTTGCTATCGAAAGAGTTAAACATACAAAACAAAATGTTGCAAATACCAGGATAAAGGTGGGTGACCGCTCTGCCCTGAAATTCACGTATATCGCTGGTTAGAGCGGATGGAGGGTTCGAGAGCTAGTGTAACGGCTTCGTTCTCCTCGACGTCTGCTCAGCAGTCCGGGTTAGTGGACGAACCTGTATGACTTGTCAAGATTACACCATCCTTTCGGATGGGACGTTAAGCCGTTGGTCCACTTGGTACTTTTCGAAAGGAGTAGGCTACGTGCCGGTACCGGTTTCCCCTCCTCCCTTCTGTTCATACTTTATCCTCATCTATCACCACTCATCGTCTCGAATAGCCAAAGTGCATTAATATGAGACGTTAAGCAATATCCAATCAATCAATCAATCAATCAACCAGGATAAAGGACATGTGTTTCCTTTCGTTCATCCTTCAATGCTGCACTGAACGTTCCTAGACGTTATAATGATTGTCACTGTCGAAGTCATTACCACGTTGCAAAGTGCTTGTTTATGTTGAAGGACGCGCGCCAGTAAAACCGTTGCAATCAGTACACAAGCGCACAAAGAAAGTTGTAAACGAGAGTCTAGCCAACTCGAATCTTGCAACAAGTATTACTTTTATATCCATCCAGGTTAATATCAGCAAAATATAAAAATTGAATAGCTACTTTACCCAAGTGCATGACGATATTATGAATGTTTACGTAAGAAGGAATGTGGATTCTAACTAGATCTATAATTACTTAAACCGCAGCATGCAGTTACTCTCAAAGATTCCACTCAAGTTGATATATTCTAGAAGCACTCTGCTCCAGTCTAAGTGTATTCCTTCTGTTAACGCAGGAAGTAACGTATTCAATTCCCTGTTGGGGCTGAGTTGTTCGTCAGCTCTAATTGAGTGAAGTTGATGTGAATGGCAACTTGTAGCTTCTCAGCACGAATACACATACAGTATATCAAATATAATAGAATATATTAATAATGAAATGTATTATAATGCATGTAGAATAATGTAATATAATTTATAATATCTGTGAGTATGTAATGAATGTCACCCTTTTAAAACCTATGTATTTAAATCATAGAAAACACAATTACATCCTTCCATCAGATACATGGTTAGAGTTCTAAGCCCGTTGAGACCGGCAATCCTGACTGAAAGTTTTTCCGAGATTTTCTTTAGTCGTTATGCGTGTGCAATGGATTGAGTTCTCAAAAACAGCACTCTGACATTCCCTACAATTGTCCAAACTCCAACATATCTAGTTCGACACCTGAAGAGGGGCATGAATTGCACACTTGGCAGGTTTCCAAGTGCATTACATGATTAGGTTCAAATTTCTTCTTTCACCAGGTATTTATCTGCTTATGATGGTGATTTTGTTTTATTACACTGAACGAAACGAATCAGCTTAATATGCCAATTCCTTGGAAAGTGTGGTCAAGTATAATTTACGAGAATTTCGATATTAATTTATTTGTTTATTTGTTACTTCTTATTTTGTTATGACAATTGTAATAATTGAAAACATCGAAAAATGTATACGATTTAATGTTGTTTGAGATGATAATGTTTCAGTGGAAACAGACTCATTTTCTTCCTTTACATCGAGTTCATAAGATAATTTTATAATAAATTGTACTTAATATTTTGTAATTAAATTGTAATTAATTTGATATTCCAACATCATTTAATTGATTGAATAGGTGTTAAGTGAAAATGCTTTGGAAGATTTTATGTTTCATTATTTTCACTTCTATCGGTATTTTATTTTCAGACATATAAACGAGAAACTCTATTCATTGTCTCATTAAGAAGAAACAAAACGGAGGAGCAATTTGCCATTCAACTATACTCCAGTTATTCCACCTGAACAAGCTAAATGCCAATTAATTTAATACCGATCCTTAGATTTAACAAGTTCTTTTCTCGTACAATCCGAATAAGAAGTATTTATTCAGGCATAATAATTGTATTTATTGAAGAGAGGAACGAACAACGTCTACAGTCTAGACTGTCAAGGACCAAACGCATCAAGGATTCATTGACCTTAAAAAACCTCTCGATCAAATCGAATTCATGTTTCATAAATAAATACACAGATAAGTTTATTTTTGCGGACTTAATTTAGCTGCGGCACGGTTTACGCCCTTGGTTCCGACCTTGTCACCTGCAGTCGTAAGATCGCGAGATAACTATTGTCTGTCACGCGGACATTCATTGCTACAGTAATTGTACTTCCGTCTCAATTCTGGCTTGTTATCAGTAGCCTGGGCGCGCTTGCTTGAAGTATTCACATAGATTTATGACGGCCACTCTCTTTTAAGAGGATGTAGGACATAAGTTCTACGCAAATCCTGTTCGATCGGTTGACTGACACCACGGCTGTTTGAAATTTTGCATAGTGGTCAAGGAAGCGGAAATAAAATGCTTTACATTCACACTTTTCTAAAAACATAAAACAATACAACAATTTTAAACATAATTTTTAAGAGTGAATTTGTTAAAAAAAAGAAAAATTGTATTTTTTCCCTGGCTGATTTACAACAATTGATAATCTACGACTGTAGGGCTGTTTATGTATGCTTCCGTGGCATGTATGTAAAGTTTTGTATACGTCAGATCAGAATCAAATTTAACAGGATCTTTCATGAAGAACCCTTCAACCGGACCCATATAGAAGATCCCCCCCCCCCTCCCCCCCCCCCCCGAGAGAAACGCAGACTAAACAATTTTAAAATTTAATACAATTCAGAAATTAAAAATCCATCCCGACGGGGTTCGAACCGAGTCTTCCACATTCCGGGATGGATTTTTTAATGAACAATTCCACCTACGGGAGTGTTCCCGGACTACCAAATCGATGTAACTTAAAATTTAATTTTAAATTGCTTGCCCTCTCAGTGTCTTCAGAGTAAACATTGGAATAGACACTTGGAAGGGCATGTAGGAGGGCTGTTTAAACAAAGTCATGATTGCCGTATCAACGGGATTTGAACCAAGGACCTCCCGAACAGTGTCGCGTTATCGATTGACTCTGATTCGGAATGGTGGTCCAGGGTTCGAATCCCGTCGAGACCGGCAACCTGACTGAAGTTTTTTCCGAGGTTTTCCTCAGTCGTTAATGCGAACCCTTCACAATTCTCCTATCCGCACATACCTAAGTTTGTCACTGAAGAGGGTTCACACCTTTAAATCTGATGTGTATACCCTACAGCGGGCATCCTACAAAAAGTAATTAATTATTCATTTATTAGTGGTAGATGCGGCGTGCACAGTTGTGCATTCGGTGAATAGAGTTGATTTTTGAACTTTTTTTTATTCCGCCATTCATTCACTCGTTTCAATTGGTTGTACTTAGATCAAAAATAAACAAAAACAGAAATGATTGATAACTTGTAAATAATTCTTTTAAAAAAATTCGCTCAAAATGTTTTACGACAAAACAGAAACATGATGCATGTGTAAAACAACTATGTGGACATGAAGCCAGTAAATTTTATTATTGTTATTGTGATGAAAAAAAATGTGTGGCATTGAAGAAATAATGATATGCAATTAATTGGTTCTATATGGTTTGATTATGTCTTTCCAACGTATAATTTTTTTAAAAATTAAACGACAATGGATGATCGAATGTCATAAAACATTAACAATGCACTTTCACATCAGGAGTCACTATATACACACACCAGTGAATAGGCCTATGCAATAAAGCTTGTTTCTTGCTGTAGTATGATGCGTACGGTGAAGTCAGGTATAAGTTCGTTAGATCATTTCTCTCCTTATAGTCATATAGAATGAGGCTTCCGGCAGAGGGTCATACGGCTGAGTCACTTAATTATAACTATTATTAATTTAAGTGGTGGAAGGCGTATGCAAAAGTTCTCATGACACAAGGAAAGTGGGTTCAAATCTCGAATAGGGAATAGTGTTCTCATTTCTCACCTATTCACAACATAAAATTGTATTATAAATTAAATTAACAGAGAAGTTACTTTGTAGCAAGGGATGTCTTGCCCTGTGACAATGACTATTGAACGAGCAACCGACATGACCTAGTATTTATTCCGTTAACTTTGGCGTTCACGAAGTTATTTGTAAAAGCATTTACCATTAGCATTTTCAATATAAATACTGAGATTGTTAGAACAGATAGTTTATAATATAAGGTAAATACAACAAAATTAATTAATTTAATTAAATCAAAATAAAATTTTCAATATTCTGGTAAATGTATTTACTCAAAATTTAAAAATACCAAATAGATCAGCCTTTCTCCGTAAAAAAGTTAAAATGAGCTAGTATTCTCCATAGGAGCTGCATGACGCTTTGCATGATAGATAAAGTTTGCAATAATATTGCCCCTTAGTTTATGAATAACATTCATACAAAGAGTATTATTTTTTATATAATGTTCGCTCCAACGTAGATTTCAATGCATTCGTTCATTTGACACTGAAATATTTAAACAGGTTTAAAACACCTTAACCCAGATAGATAGGTGTTACTGTTAGAAACATTTGTTCTGATTTCTATCTCGGAATGTTAGTTTCCTGAACCTCCCACAGCCAGACAACCAGATGTTACGTAAAATAAAATCAACTGACTTTCCGCTTGTAACTACAATCTTTAGTGCTTGTGCAGGAACATTACTTACCAATTGAAATGGTTCATGGTAAATGTCTTTCTATCTTTTCTCAGATATATTATGTTCTATTACATTAGCTGTTAAATGGTGCGTTACTCTACTCTAAGAGTCAATAAGTCAACATATTTCAATTATAATTAAGTGTCATAATCGTCAATGAATATTCATGACTAAGGAAATCCAGGGGAACAAAATTGTTAGTCACCATTGATAATTATAATGTATTATTGACTTCACATTTTCATAGCTTAGTCAACAACATTTGAAACAACTCCAGCAATTGCAATTTTCTTCTACAAACTTCCACATACTTCGTCGACTCAGACCAGCTTCGAACTTTCACATCCCTACATGATTGACAAGAAATTATATTCCCTCCGAAATTTCACGTGCTTGTATTGATGATTTTTTTTAATCCTCCATCAACCGAATTCAAGACACGTACAACAAATTATTAGGCATTGATACAGAAAGTTGACATCAATAATATGCAATTCACTCACTTAAAACAGCTGATTATGGCACTCTCCTAGTATATGTCAATTGTATTTCTTGGTCAATTTAGTTAAGCTTTTGATATTTACATTTTTTAAGATCAAAAAATTATTTTGTACTTATTGTATTTTGTAATTGTAAAATACTTACGACTTGTATAATATATTCGTACTACTGTTTAAAATGTGCAACTCGTGGTACTTGTATGGCTTGATACCAGTTGTCAAACAAAAATGAATAAACATTTACAACCTACATTACTCTAACTTAAAATTAGGTACTTGAACAAACCATACCATTTTAATGCTAGCTACAAAGTCTATTTTCTATAAACCATATATGCTGTTGGGGAGGGCCCTTATAACATGGGTTTCATTTTGTAAATGGTTCTTCTATTTTCTAAATTTCAACGTAAAAATATTATTTTATTGTCGAAATACACATTTTAATCTTTACTTCTCCTAGCAATCGCCTTAGTGTAGATAATAATTTCATTCGTTAATATGCTATCTATACTTTATTATTATTTATTATTAATATAATTAAAACATATAACGATTTATGATGCATACTAGAAGTTAATAGCGTACTAAATTTGTATCAAACCACTTTAACGTTGATGTTTCTTGTTACGTGATATCAACAGTGCGCATGAGCGATCGTTGTGGGAATGTCACGCATTCTCGTATTGTTTTAATCAATGTAGACAAGATCTTAATGGCTGGCTGGAGAGTTTAATTAAGTTAATGACATAAGTCTACTGCAGATAGCAAGACCACTCATTTGAATCGCTTGGCTGACTGATTAATTCTAAAAAGTCTTTATTTGCGTACAATTATTGTATACGAGAGTAATGAGTAGCCTGAGTGAGTTGTGTAATTTTATATTTACGTAACCAATAACTTTAAACATTTCAAGGAATTTAAACATAACAATACATTGTCTTTAGTATTTTTTGAATTTTAAGGAGGAAACCTACCCTATGTGTGTCACTTTTCTGTCCGTCCGTGTGTGCGTGTGTCACGTCTGACGATAAAACCGAACATGACGTCCGATTGACATGCGGTTTTTGTTGTCAATGATCTTCACCAAGGATGATTAAAGATGGTTTTGTTGACTATGGTGGTTAGGAGGGGGGGGGGGGGGGGGTCAGCAGTCATACTGGATAACATTTGCGAATTACAGATTAATTATTAGAATTAATAATGCTACAGTCATACTCTTGATTTATATCATGTCATTTGCTGTGCAATATAATATAATGTCTACAAGGCCAACAATGTAATACAATATTATTGTTAATGAATAAATTGTTACAGAAAGCGATTTATAAAATTCGTAAGCCTGCATGAGGTAGTGCCCAATATTTTATCTTATGGCTACAAGGTTACACGAACAGTTTTCGTAGTGAATAATGGCATACCAGTTACATAGGTTACCTCCAAAAGAAGTAAAAAAAACAATAACATCTTCTGACAGAATGTAGTTCATATTTTGACTATAGAATCCTTCGCGGGGAATTTATTACAATGGCAGGATATTTGTCACGTGTGCATTATTTTAGTTTGACGTTCAATCGAATTATTTGATATATCTATAGTTTCTTGTAAATGCGATAGCACATTTCTGACAAAGAAACAATACATTTCAGGAAATCAACATATTTATAACATCATATTATTTTAAAAAAAATGTATGTAATATGTATTCAATAATTATTAGATAAATCTCAGAGCTTATTTACGAAAAGTGTAAATAAACGCAACTGTTCATTATAACTAGAACATAATAATAACTAATAAATAGTTAAAACAAAGTTTACAATAATCATAAAAACAAGTATTTATTATATTTATAAATATAGGCAAATCACGTCAAATAACATCACAATCCAATCTAAATATTATATCGTGTTTAATGTTATATTTGCATTGCCCCATACCCTGCTGTATGGTTGGAAATATAGTTATTATTATTATTATTTATTTCAACAAATCAAGCTACAAAGTACAATGTACACTTAACATGTTGAAGAGAATCAGAGAGGGCATAGCCCCATAGCAAGAATGCCTGATTCCCTTCATTAAAACTAATTAAAATAACTTAGGCCTAATGTTATTTGAAAACAATGGATAAAATAGTCAATAAATTAACATAATGTTGTAGTATCAAAATATGGTAGGCCTCATGTAGTATACCGACATATAAAAACAATTGACTAAAATATTCTTTTATTCTATTCTTGAAATTTGGAGCATCTTTGATTTCTAGAGGAATAGTATTCCATAAAGTAACAGCACGGTTATAAAAATGATTTTGGTATATAGATGTTCTAGCACGGGGAGGGTTTAAAATTAGGCCAGTATTATGTCGGTTAAACTGTCTTTTCTGAATTGTTATTCTTTTAAAAGGATCAAGGTCAGTAACACCGGTAATTAAGTTACTTAAAAATCTAACATCAGTTTGTTTACAATAATTTTGTATTGATGGCAGTCCACATTTGTTTAAGCGCTCAGAGGCACTTCAGAATAAAAAACATTTTTTAAAATAACTTTAGTTGCACGGTTTGAATAACCTCAAGTTTATGCATGTTTAGTTGAGAAGTTGGGTGCCAAGCTGGTAGACCATACGTTAATATAGGGCGAATAAGAGATAGATATGCAGTTTTTAAAGATTTCGATTTACTTTTATATAGATTACGACTGACAAATCCTAACAACTTGGAAGCTCTGTCTCTAACGTTGTCTGTATGAAAATCCCATTTCAAATCTGAAGATATAGTGAGACCGAGGAGTTTAATAGTTGTTTGCCTCACTAGAGCATTACCTAAAAGAATGTAATTAGAAGCAATGGGTGATTTGGACCTAGTTAGACGTATGTACTGCGATTTGCTAGCATTAAGCTGCATACAGTTCAACAAGCACCAATTTTCAAGTGCAGATAGATCTGCTTGCAATGCATACACATCCTCTAATCCTGAAATAGGTCGAAATAATGTTGTATCATCAGCATACTGGTAAACTTGAGATGACACACACTGAGGAAGATCTAAAAAGAAGATTGTAAATAGGAGGGGCCCCAATTACAGACCCTTGTGGCACCCCAGAAGTAACATGAGCTTCTACAGATCGAGAACCATTAAAAACTACAGATTGTTTCCTATTGGAAAGAAAAGAGCTTATCCACCCTATTACATTGTGTTCAACTTTATATCCTTTTAATTTTGCTATCAATTTTGTGTGAGGGACTTGGTCAAAAGCTTTTGCCCAATCTAATGCAATGCAGTCAACCTGTTTGACAGAAGTACATTCAAGTGAATTTAACCACTGATCGATAACGTCAGTTAAGAGAGTTACGCATGACCTTTTTGGTATAAAACCGTGCTGATTTAAATTGATAAGTTTGTTTTCTTTTAAAGTGATTAAATAAACGTTTTGCAATCAGTTTCTCCATACCCTTGCATGCAAGTGAGGTCAACGAAATTGGCCTGTAATTCTTAATCTTCAATCTATCTCCCTTCTTAAAGACTGGAACCACAGATGCTGTCTTCCATACATCAGGAACACATGCAGTAGATGCTGATAGATTGTAGATACTGCATAGAGAAGGAGCCAGAGCCTCAGCACAGGTATGTAGAATTCGGCCCGGTAGAAGATCAGGTCCAGGCGCCGCGTTGGGTCGAATCTTTTTTAAATATTCCTGAACTTCTTCTTCGATGAAAAATAGATATCTTATTGGAGCTACTGGGCCAATATTTCCTGGAACCCAGTTAGTAGGGGGAGACGTGTCATTAGGAGTAAAGTTGTCATGGAACTTTTTATTGAATGCATTCGCAATTTCAACTGGATCTGAAAGCTTGACACCATCGCAAGTGTAATGATCGGGTGCAAGACTGCCTTTTCTGCTATGAATATATTTCCAAAATTTCTTCGAGTCATTTCCCATCTTCCACACATATTCATCATGAGCATTTCTAATTGATGTTTTAACTTGATTTCTGATTTTTTTATAAACTACCTCTCGATCTTCAGATGGGGATTTTTTCCATTTACGAAACATAGAGTCACGTCTTCTGATATCTTTAATTAACTTATAAGTAATCCATGGAGGCCTTCGTTTGGAGTTAATTTTGATTTTGGGAATTGCCGAATTGACACAATCCAGAAAATACGTACCAGCAGTTCCACGCATTATCAATATCCCAACTATTCCAGTTGCAAGGAAGATGGTCTGCAAACAGTCTAGACAGAAGTTCCCAATCAGCTCTGTTGTAATTGAGCACCTCAGACCGGATGACTTTTTGCATCTTGACTTTTAATATTGCTGTAACTGCTAAGTGATCGCTCACTCCTTGAATCACTTCAACGTTGGAAATAAGAGAAGAATTGTTGCATAACAGAAGGTCCAGAATTGAGCGAGACGACTGTGTTATATGAGTGGCTTCCTTGACAAGTTGAGTAAGAAATAGATCATAAAAGCAGGATAAGAAAGATTCTGAAACAGAATTTCTTGCTTTTGGAACATTTTCCCAAGAAATATCAAGATTAAAATCGCCACATATCAAAACTGCTTCATATTTGTTAGCATTATCTGAGGTTTTTTGTAGCGAGGCAAGCAAAGAATTGTTCAAGCTATCAGAAGAGTTCGGAGGACGGTAAGCAGACCAAGTAAGTATGTTTTACTTTTATATGTAAACTCAATCCATATACATTCAGAATCATTTTCAAGCATAGGCACGCGTATTGGATTAAGATTGGGTTGTACTGCTATAAGGACTCCACCACCTCTTCTCGACTGCCGATCTTTTCTGAAAATTACGTAGTCAAGATCTGGAAAAATTTCTTCATCGCTTATATCAGAGTTCAACCATGTCTCACTGATGCATACAATATGTGAACTTTGCTCTGTAACCAAAGCCTGAATATCTGGATTACTCTTTGGGTTTTTTAAGGCTTCTGGCATTAAAATAAAGAATTTTAATACCACTAGCAGTTGATCTATTTGTTTCATTTTGATTCACGTCCTCTTCTGAGTCTATACTAAATAAAGAATCAGAAAACGATGGGAACGTACAGGCCCAACAGTTCCACAATTCTTTTCCAGCTGACAACTCACGAAATTTAGATGTGGAATATTGGCACACGTCCTATGACAAGGATTTTTACATTGAGCACAATAAACAAAGAGCTGATTTTTTCTCCCAGACAAATCACATACTGAGCACTTTTTGTAGGAACAGCTCCTTATTCAATCTTGGACGGTCATATACACCAGAAAAAGTTTGCATTTCCATTCGGCTTTGCTATCAAGGCTCTCTAATTTGGCAATGAGCTCTCTTTTAGATCCAAAATATGTAACACGCCTTCTTCTCAACTCGGCCCTGAGTTCGTCATATTTCATGTTGTTATACATAACAGGCAGATTAATGTGGCAATCTTTTGACGACGCGGCCGATGAGCTTGAAACAGAGTCCGAGATGTCACGATGATTTCTCCCAAGTCCCAAGTCTACCACGTTGTGGGTAGACACAGATGACACACTGCTAGTAGGTGGTAAATTGTAGTTACAAACTGGCCCTGGGTTCAATTCTACATCGCCTGACAGAGCCAGGAGAAGCAAAGCAACTACTATCATGTTTCCAGGGATTTCACAGAGCGAGTAACCGTAGACCTGCGCTTCCTTTTACTAGGACCTGTCCAACATCCAATATTCCCTTTCAAAGTAGAAGAACCATAAGAACGGCCAAGTATGGAACTCAAGCAGATGGACAAACATGACATTCGGCACTTGGTACTAACCATGAGGTCTTCAACAGGCAATCCACAGTAGCGTCGTTGCATAAACAGAGTATTAATGTCACCACTAAAATTTGGAGTTTTAACGAATACTTTAAATACGAAAAATACTATACACAACCGTACCAACAAGAACGGGAACTTACGAAAAACAGCCATAGCTGTCAAAATAAAAAGCTATCAAAATAAACACTTCGTTGCTACGACGTGTAAAAAACAAAACAACAGAATGCTATCTACGAAATAGCAAATACATCAAATTTAAAACTGTTAAATCACATGAATTATAAAAGAACTCTTCTCACTAACAATACTACACGTAGATTAAATTCCGCTTGATCTATTGATATCAAATAATTACAAAACAGCAAAAAAATTTACTTACATATTAAATAAACAGTAGAGCACAATAGGATTCTACTTTGAAATCAAGTCACCGCCTTGTTAGTTAGCCTTGTTAGCATCTTGTTAGTGTTAGATTAGGATTGATTGGTTTTCATTGAACTTGGAGATGTATTATATTTTATATTGAAATTCGATAGCACAAATTATGTGTTACAGACAATGTTACGATATTGCTTAATTTATAAATAAATTACATGAATATAACAGCATATTATTATAATATGTACACATTTTTTTTAAAGTTCCAGAAAAAGAAAATTTTGAGAAGTGTTGTGCTACTTCCTACCGGTAGCTAACGTGAGGATTGCATACAAAAGTGTGATTAGGGAATTAATATTATAATATTACGGGAATAAAGATCTAAAATTGTTTTTCGTCTGTTCTACTCTTGGAGTTGAGAAGAATTTTAAACAAATATTTTAGCACTAAATTAATTAACAAATCCCTGCTAGTTCCGTAATTTATTCTCCAAATGCCAGGAAGATCAGTATTCTCGAGTTAGTGGTTAAGACGCCTGTCTGGAATGCGGGAGATCCGTGGTTCGATTCCCGGTTGGGGCGGACTTTTTTAATTTCCGAATGGTAGTCAATAATATAAGATCAGTATTGCAGTAAACAACTTATGAATATAAATAGCCTGCAATGTGTTATACGCACAACCTAATTAAAATGCAACTGCTTAATGCGCAGTCGCATTGTGTTTGTTAATCGATTGTAAGAAGAAAAATAAGACAGTTGTCAACTCTGATAGAATCTCTGTGAGAATCGCTAGTTAAGTATCAATTAGCAATCTAGTCCTTGAGGGCAGAGTCTCGCGTAACGGGCTGCTAATTGGCCATTTAAACTGAAACTGCTGCATAATGAGGTCCAAGGTAGTGAGAAGCTGGGCAGGCACCTGTGCGCGCAGTTGCATCTAGAATGTCAGGTTGTATATCCTGGGGCACATATTTGTTTCCTTCACATGACATGTCCGTATAAACCAGTGGATGCGGCCGTGGCCTTGAGAAAATGGTATTTTGTGACTGTATATTGAATTTAGCAACTGAAATTTACCCTAAGATGTAAGTGCGGGTGTGAAATGAAGTTCAGAAGCAGGGTAAGCGGGGTGGTTTTTGGGGGGGGGGGGTGGTGACGTAGTTGGTGAGGGCAACACCACGTAACAGATAGGAAAGAATTAAAGAGCGTCGAGCTTGGAAGGAAATAGAATGAAGTAAAAAATGTGCCTGGCCTGCAATCGAACCCAAGACTGCAGTATGAACTGGCTGGCGAACCGAACTGGTGAGCTTGAGTGTGGGACTGAAGTCGGGCGAACTTTATAGCCTGAGATGAACTGGTGCACTGTACCACTTCGCACTGGGGGGGGGGGTTACTGAGAACGAAGAGGTTGCTCTCGAGGCAGCCAAGAGCACAGACTTCACCCTGTGAAGGTAGACGTGCCCGGCACCTAACTCCGGAGGTTCTAAACGCGAGAGAGAGATGACAAGAAAAACTAGTCCGAGAGGGGAAAAGAGGGTTAACCAGGTGAATCAGATCACACGATAATACAAAGATGATACGCGAAATATAACAACCTAGACACTATACTATTCTAAACAGAACATCGGTCGTGAACATATCCGCCCACCAAAAAATGAAAGGAAATCATTTTTTTTAAACTAGAACCAAGAACACAAGAAAACTAACATATAAAACGGAAGGAAAGACGATACGACGAGCATCTCTCTTGCAGTTAAGCACAAGGGAGGGTTACCAGTTTATGAACTGGTCTGGTCAGCAACGCCAGACGCCGAACGAACGGAGGCGACGCGGGGAACACCATCTCGACCAGGAAAGAGAGCTTTCAACTCTGCCCGAATCGCCAAGAGAGGGGGCTGGGAAGTGGCGAGAAAGAAAAAACGATGTCTCCACTTTGAGATCGGGCTCCCACGAACCCCTTGTTGCGTTGCATCAGTGTGTGAGGTTTCGGTTGCCAACAACGGTGCCAGAAGGATTGGTGATTTGCTGAATACGGCCCACGAGCTAAGGGCTTGATGTTTCAACCAAGCAGGTGTTCGGGGGGAGAAAGCAGGGGAGTGCCGATCAAAAAATGCCAGGACTGAGGTAATCGACACTTCAGCTGGATCTTCTGAGTGAGGCCCCGCCATAACGGACGACTGTTGAGCCACGGCTTCCATGCGGGCGAACAACGTAGCGTACCCTCATGAGTGAGGGAGGTGTCTCCGATGAGACGTACAAGAGTGAGTTCCGCAGACATTTACTACTGCCTCCAAAGGCCGCGAAATTGGAGCATACGGAGGTTTTGACGTGCCAGTGGACACGGAGGGAAGCGAGGAGATTACAGATCGGCTCTTTAGAGAGTGAAAGAGAGTCGTGACTTCCGCAGCTGTCTAGCAGCTCCCACATGTTTCCTCCCACGTCGTAATAGATGGTGGGAGGAAGACCTCTCCTCGAGAGAAAGGCGTCGAAGCAGGCCAGGAAGGCTTCAGTGGCCCGCTCAGAAACCATCTCCAGGATGAACTGCCTGGTGCCATACACACGAAGATGCAGAGATAACCTTTGTGAGTAGGGTGCGTTCCGGCGAGTCTGGTTTTCAACATGAAAGGGCCCGCAAAATCGTCCCGACTGGGAGAAAACGCTAGAGCTTTTTCACTCCGGGGCGCGGAAGATCGCCATCGGAGGTTGGAAGGCGTGGCAAGAAAATTTATGACAGTGAGACAACGATGGATTCGTTGCCGAGCAGACACGCCTCCAAGGACATGATCCGTAGGATTGCTGGATCAATGTCCTGGAACGGTTCGGTTGGTACCAGAATGTAATGAAACCTATGGTCATGAGCGCAGATCAGGAGCGAAAGTGGTGCTTCCTTGGGGAGAATAGGGAGAGATGACGAGAGCGTCCTTCGTTTTAAGGAGGAAGAATGACGCAATCGTCCGCCCACCCTGAGCAAAACCGGAGGGGTCGATCAAACGGCTGTGAGAGAGTCGAGCCGGATGACATAAGGTTGATCTCGCGAAAGTTGGCCGGGAACTCCAAGGAGTAGTATTATTGCTGGGTGAGTCGGTATGCAGAGATCTAGAGCATCCTTCAGCTCTTGGGGGTCCCACGGAGCCACGGGTGGGAGGTGCATTTGAATGCTGTTCGCAGAAGGAGTCGAGCGAAGCGGGAAACCAGGCAACACACGTTGAGCCTTGAGGGAGACTGGAAAACTTCTGAAAGTTCTCCAGAGTAGGGTCCGGGTCTTTAACTAGTCTAGCGACGAGAGTGCCCGCGGGCTTCAGTATCGAGGCTCAGAATCGGAAGCCCAATGAAAGTTGGGGTCGAGGCCATTGCTCAGGAGCAAGCCGAGGAAAACCAGGTCACGAAGCACAGGGATTGTTCAAGAAGCTGAACCGGGGATAAGCCTCGAGAGGCGCAGTCTGCGGGATTTTCCTCATAACGCACGTGGCACCCAGTCTGGGTGACGTGCCTCTCGAGTACTTCAAGACGCGATTAGCAACGAAAGTCTTGAGTCGATGAGGAGGGGTGGAAAACCACGCGCAGAACGTCTGCGAGTCGGTGGAAGAGGATGGACCGTAGTTTTATGTCGAGAGGGGCAATGCGAAAGGCAAAAGTAGCGAGGAGCAACCGAGAGAGAAGGAGAGCAGCTGAAAGCTCTAGCTTCGGAATCGTCAAGGGTTTGACGGGGGCAACTTTGCTTTTCGCCGGCGCACGAGACTTATCGTGAGGAATGGAGAACTAGTCTGCGAGTGCAAATACAGCACAGCAAGCGTAGCCTTTCGCGAGGCGTCACAGAAGCCGACGACACAATGAGAGTGCGGATGGCGGGAAAGGCGCGCTGGAGCTTGGAGTTGGTGAGCTGATGAACTCAGCAACGACCCGAGAGCCAGCGTTCGTAAGCATGCTCTGGCAGCACATCATCCCCCCTGTACCTGAGGGGGAAACCATAGCTGTTGAAGAAATATCTCATCCATAACGAAGGGGGTGAGAAAGCCTAAAGGTCGAAGATTGCGTGCGCATGTATGACAAACGCTGTCTCTTAGTGACGATCCCTTTGAACGGCATGGTGTGAAAAGAGAAGTTGTCCGAGAAGGAGTTCCACAGCATGAGACCCAGGATCTTGATTCCTCCTTCTTCCTTCACGTGGAAAGCGGGGGAGTTTTCAAGATGGTCCTCGGGAAGAGCGTTCAAGCAAACCGATTGGTTGCTGCCTACCACACTTGCGGAGCTTCAACCCCACCACAGCGGTGAGAGCTTTAAGCCTGCCTTTGGACGGGGGGGGGGCGAGAGCTTCAGAAAAGTTTTTTCTTTTCTTCTGTCCCAGACACGATGTCGTCAACATAGGTTGAGGCGAGACGAGTGCCGTTGAGCACAGAGGACTTGTTCCCCCGGTCTATCTTGAACCAGTTGTTTGCAGCACTCGTTGGGCTGAAGCCGAGGGATAGTCAGCCCGTAAGTGACAGTGTTTCAGCTCGTATCCACAACGGGGGAGCTGAGAGAGGGCGCCAGTAAAATGTGTTGGAAACACGATCTGAGGGATTGACGCAGGATCTGGCCGTACATTTGGCGAATGTCGCGCACGATTGCAATAGTGTGCGTTCGGAACGAGGTGATAACGCACGGGAGGTCACGTTTGAGTTTCGGACCGGGCTGGGAGGCAGCTGGTTAAGAGACCGCCCTTCTCGTCCGAGAAGAGGCGTTGAAGTACAACTCGCATCTTGGTGCTGGAGCTGGTGAGCTTGCGAACGCAATGATGCGGATGACGTAGTTAGCAGGAGCGAGGCGGTTGTCATGTGCTGCAGCTGCTCATATTCCGCGCATGAACGTTTGATAAAGTCATGGAGCTCGGGTTCCGTTGCAGGCGTCGCTCCAAACTAAGGTATCATTGGAGTGCGACCTCACGATTACGCCCGCGATAGGAGACTAGATGGCTTAAACGGGAGAGCCACAGAGTAAACGCCCACTAGTCGCGGAGTGAGACTCAGAATGTGACGTTTCACAAAACTGATCCTCAGGATCCACTTACGATGGCGAGGAGTTTCTTCCGTCTCCCAAAAGAGGCGCAAAGGTGCGCTCGAGGGTCGAGGAGCAGGCGAAGAGAGACACAGGAGGGTGGAAGACGTTACTAACGAGCGAGTTGGCCCGCCGGACTATCCAGCCGAACATGGTTTGATTGCCGCTAGTGTTGTGTCCTACGGACCTGCTCCACCGCGCTCTATTAAGAATCTCTGGATAAGGTCGGCTCAAGTAGAAAGTCTACTTGATCAGGCATGTGAAAACGTCATCAGCAAGATACATGCCGACGGAAGCGGTCGAACTACATTCGCTGCAGACTTGAGAAGTCGGAGGTGAACCTGGTGCTGTCGGTAAAACCAGAGCCTCAACAGGAGAGTACGTTTGGGAGAGAGTCGGGAAAGCGATAGTGTCATTGCAGCGCACGTTTCCGCGATCATGAGCGGGCAGCAGACTATGCCTTACAGATCGGAGACGGCAGGCTGCATCTCAGGCTAGCTTCCGCACCAACGACTGAGAGACTGGGTGGAGCCCTGATGAGCCAGGGTCCACCACCGCGCGAAAGGGTTGAAAGGTGACCAGAGAATTCCCGAATGAGCGCGGGGGGGGGGGGGGGCGGGCACGGTACCAAAAAACCCCCCAGCAACCTGTGGGTTGACTATCTCGGGTATCGCGGATAGTGGCAACGAGAGTACTCGGTTCGAAGAACCTGGCACTGGTTTGAAGAGCTGACGTTCAAGAGATGATGATTGACGTTCCCGAAGAGAGGGGCATTGCCCGGAGAGTTGCCGTGGTGTACAGCACGGTTGTCGAATGCAACTGGAGTGGTGACGATTGCTGCCACAAGTATGCAGACACTCTTCGAAGTGCATTGATTTTTCAAGTGCGAGCCTAATCAATTGAAGCATCGCTTCAGGTGTCGCACGTGCGTTACTTGTCATCAAGAGGTATTGTTTTTGCGACAGACCTCGCATTGCTAGAGGTGTGAGGTTGCTTTGCAAACAGGCAAGATGTTGCTTAATACTAGGTCGCGTGGTGTCAGAGGGCACGCGCCAGGAGGCAGAGGGGAGCGGTTTCTTGAGCCGCGAGAAGAGAAATTACCCTTTGAGGAGATATTGAACACAACTAGTCTGTTGTTTGCCTACGCGCAAAACTCAAGAGTACGAGACTGCCTCTTCAATGAAGTCCAATTAACGGAGCTGTACGTCGGTGTCGTGTGCGAGGAGTGTTTACTCCGAAAGCTTTACGAGTCGACGGGTCAAGGTTGGCCACGTGAGCGAGAGTAAACACGGAAATCACCCAAGTCGGGTAATTCTAAGGATTTCAGAGCATCGACAGAATTCCTGTTTACTGCTGCGAGGAACTTTGCCAAACCTGCGTGAGATGCGGATTTCAAGGTGTGAAATCTAAATCCTTTGAACGTACAGACTGCTAACAACCGACTGTTCTGTATATCGAGATACCAAGCTTGAAAAGCGAGCGTGATAGCCTTCGTTGAGATTTGACACCAATATTGTAGCTAGTGCAGCATCAGATAAAGAGGTTTCAAATAATAAATTTCTGAACATTGTTGAGAGATTTCATTTTCGTCAACTTAGAGATTTAAAAGTGATATCATTCTGGCCACGAGAAATATCTCCTGAGAACGTAGGAAGATCAATGGTAGTCAACGTGTTGAAGATTTGGCTATCGTCGTTGAGCCACAGCTGGCAGCTCGCAGTAGTGGACTGGCTTTGATCGAGTGTTTTTGGCGGCAAGAAACCTAGATTGAGCTGCTAGCAACACTGTTTCGAAAGAGTCGTATACCTTATCCACCTCAATGTGGCCTTTTATGCAGGCGCCAGTACTTGGAGCATTTAAGTCAGCGATTGCCTAATTGAATTTCTTGAAAATTCGATTTCAATGTAGCAAATCTTCGAACCGAGTCTGACCGAGGTCACCTCTTGCAGGTTTTGAGGATTTGCGAAGCCTTTGTAAAGTTCGCTGGACGGAGCAAAAAACGAGTTCACCGTCTATTTACGAGCTTCTTCTTCGTTCCACAGATTTTGTTCAGCCATTTTGAACAAATAACAATACAATAACACAATTTTACAAGAAAGTAGAGAAAACGAGCGGGGGGGGGGGGGGGGGGGAAAAAATACGTAAACATTTTACCCTTGTAACTAGACGTACATCAAAAAGATGGATCAATGACCTGATGTCAATAACTGGGAAAATATTGACGTAATAATCGTAAACACGGACGAGAAAATAGTAATTGCGCCGAGAGACGGAATGACGTGGTCACTACAATGAGAGTGCGCGGTGATTGCGCGCGACGAGAAGAATATCGAGAAAATTTCACTAAACATGAATTAGTGACGAGAATATAGCTTGCATATAAAACTGAATTATGCAAAGCATAACAACAACAAGAAAAGACAGATCGATACAATTTAATTAGAATTCCCGTGATTATCACGGACAAACGAGAGAACAATGGTTCACACGCCAGAGAGAGCGAAATGTGAACCATAATGCGTACATCATAACGAGAAATGAACAGGGGGCGTCTAAGCCGGAATGACAGGATAGCACAGTGCAAACGAGAAAGGATTACAACAGGATGATTTAAACTGATAATAATCCGGCCCGAGGACCAAAACATGATTGGGCCGTGGCCTTGAAAAATGGTATTTTGTGGACTGTATAATTGGGGGGGGGGGGGGGGGGGGGGGGGGGGGAATTTAAGCACTGAACTTTACCCTAAGATGTAGTGCGGTGTGAATAGAAGTTCAGAGCAGGGTATAGCGTGTGACGTAGTTGGTGAGCACAACCACGTAACAGATAGGGAAAGAATTAAGAGCTCGAGCTGAAGGAAATAGAATGAAGTAAGAAAATGTGCCTGGAAGGCAATGCGAACCCAAGACTGCAGTATTAACTGGATGGCGAACGAACTGTTGAGCTTGAGTGGTGGACCCTGTAAGTCGGGCGAACTTAGCACCGGAGATGAACTGGTGCACTGTACACTTCGCACTGATATGACTGAGAATCGAAGATTGATTTGCTCTCGGAGCAGCCAGAGCACAGACTTCACCCTGTAGTAGACGGGCTAACTAACATCGCGATGGCGAAAACGCGAGAGATAGAGATTTGACAGAAAAACTAGTCAAGAGCGGGAAAAGAGGGGTAACCAGGTGAAATCCGATCACAACGAGAAATACAAGGATGATATAACGCGAAAATATAAACAAACCTAGAAACTATACTATTCTAAACAAGAACATCGGCGTGAACACCAAGATTATAAGTTTTCTATTTACAAATCCAAATAACCAAAGTTTATGTACTTGTATGGGTATATTTAATGAGTAACTATAAATATATATAGTCGTTATTTGAATCCCCGGTGACGTACATTTTTAATTTCTCATAACATCGACATAGTCGCGTACCATGCCCACAAATCTCATCTCATCTTGATTGTATAGTAGTGCATTGTACGTACATCACGACAGAGTGTCTGTCAATTCTACATTCTCAATGCCTCACAACCAAATGTGCCAACATGGCAAAACGCGTTATTCTCCCGTGGTAATACAATCATCTCGCATTCGAGGGTTTTAGACCCGGTATTGTATATGTATAGCAAGAACACATGCTCGTTCATTGCATAATTTTAAGCTAAGCACCTACGATAAAACCAAAATATAACAGTATATTATAAACATACGAATACCATTTATAAAAAAATATAGTTACAAATTTTATTTCGGCTAACATTTTATACGTAGCAACAGACAAGGCATAGACTAAAACCTCAATATTTTAATTGTATTGAAAGATCTATGCAATCAAACACGTAATATCTTATTAAAGATTAAACATAACTAGATGTACGTGAAAATAGCGTTTTGTGAATATATGCTATAAAGCGCTATATTTTCTCTTAAAACTAAGGTTTTCAAGTCCTATTTTATTTTATTTTTCGAAGTATCTATAATTTGTTTGTTGTTACACATCTTTATTTAGTTGATATTAATTCAACCTTGATGACCAAATTTCAAATTAAAAAGCTAAAAAAATTCATACACAAGGTTTTGAAATTAACCCAAAAATAGATGCTACAAAACGCTAAAAAATTATATTTTTTTTGCTATAAACACGCAGCTCTAAACATAACATGTTTGTGTTATTTTTTCATTTTTTATTAACGTCTAACCTATTCAGTTAAAAACTGATTTACAAAGGACGAATATATAAATCTATATTACAAACATAAATACAATTGGACATTAATACAATTGGTCATGAATACTTTATTGTGATTGTAATTGTTGTTTTGTTTATTTTTGTAATATATTGTGTAATAAGTTGTAATGAGTAAGTAATGTATTTTAAAATAAAATAAATAAATAATAATAAATAAGTATGCAATATTTGTATTACACAGATTTAGTACTTAACATAATACACCTTTATTTGGTCTCTGTAGCCAAAGCTGTTGCCTTGCGAAACAGAATTTTAAATAAAAATTCAAATTTAATTTTGAATCTTAAAACAATAAATGCAGTTATTTTCCATGTAAAAGTAAGTTTTATTAGGAACCTTGTTCATGTATTTTTTTTTAACAATAGTTTGAAAGGTGTAATGCTAGGGATTCAATGCTGGAAATTCGCGATTTTTTTTTTAATTTTCTAGTGTTTTCCAAACAATATACAAATTGTGTCAATCACTTAGTGACACATTATAAAGAACACCAAATAAACGCTGTGCAATAAACCAATAATGTATTAATGACCAAATGCATTAATTAGTAAATGTAGTGGCTCGTTATTAATTAGCGGCAATGCGTGAGTACGGTGCTTAGAGTACTCGAGACAGCCCAAGGTGGACGCCGTAAATCATTTATGTAATTGCAATGTTGATATCATCTAAAGAAGGAACGTAATTAAATGAGTTAATTATAATATACTATACTGAATAATTACCTCTACATGAAAGATACCACATGTTAGATGTATCATTTAATATGTATTAAGTGTAAACTTGAACAATAATGTAGAAAATATTTGATTCTCTTATCACAAGTTAGTAATATTTTTTTGTTTATTAATTATCATATAATGAAATAC
This sequence comes from Sweltsa coloradensis, assembly GCA_024449915.1. Lineage (NCBI taxonomy): Eukaryota > Metazoa > Arthropoda > Insecta > Plecoptera > Chloroperlidae > Sweltsa > Sweltsa coloradensis. The sequence continues at coordinate 427,769 of JAMZAV010000778.1, read as the reverse complement.
AGGGATAATGTATTACTTGAATTACTTGATATAGTATTATCACATTAAATGGTTCGCCGCCACAACTAGATTTAAAATTTAATTTTTTGTTTCATTGTGTTTTTAAACGAATTGTTGAAAAATGTTGTTTTAATTGTCATACATAAATTAAGTAAAATAATGCTTTTTTTAAATTATATATTTTATTACGCAGTATGACATTACACACATACAATTTACAAAATACAGTTAAGAGTGTGTCCACTTCTTATTAGATAATATTAGAGGAACTGAATCCAGAACAGTCCTTAATTCATCGGTCGTTGTTGAATGTCCGCTATTAGCATGTGCGTACATTTGTATTGTTGGGACTGTAATATTGTTCTGTTTCTTTTCGTATATTTGATTGACTTTTGTTAGTGGCTTTTCTAAACACTTCTATTTGTCTAACTTGTTCATTTTTAAACTTCATTTACGAAGAAAGTAAATAAATATAGGAATAAACATATATATTGTCTCTATTTGCAACGGATAATGTAATCCTCTAGTGCAAATTTAATAGAGAAGGGAGGAGGAGAAACCCGGTACCGTCACGTAGTCTACTCCTTTCGAAAAGTACCAAGGGTGCCAACTGCTCTGCTTTACGTCTTTTCCGAAAGGACGGTGTAACCTTGACAGTCATAGGTTCCTCCACTTAACCCAGACTGCCGAGCAGACGTCGAGGAGAACGAAGCCGTTACACTAGCTCTCGAACCCTCCATCTGCTCTAACCAGCGGTATACGTGTGTCTCAGGGCAGAGCGGTCACCCACTCTACCCCTGACCACGCCCGAAGGTTGCTTAACTTCAGTGTTCGAGTGAGAACCGGCTAAGCGACCGCGGCAAACAGCTTGTTATACATTATCGTAAAATATAATTAAAAATTGAGAAAGTTACCTACTAATATAAGATTATTCAATGCAGTCCTACTATTTCAGACAGTGGGTGACAGACAATATTATTATTTAAACAAAATGCTTTTTTATTAAATGAAATTTAATCAGAATTCAATTAAGCACGAATAAACTAATGAGCGTTGTTAATTTTAATTTGAAGTTGTTAACTTGAAATGTACGTTCATTAGCTACAGAGAAGTTTTTTGTTGTTCTATTCCATGAACACCCAACATCATTAATTAAAAGTTATTCGTACGAAGTTGATTAAAACAAAACAGAATCGTTCAATGGCGCTCGCTAAGCAGATATTAAGTACACTGTGGAATAAATTAACATTTTCAAATTGTTAATGTACAAATCAGACGGGTTGAACAAAATCACTCCTGGATTTATCGTTGGTGCATTGTTGATCTAAATAGATTGGATTTTATAATTTCTGGATTTATTTCTTTACATAAACACATACACCTATACGGGAATGTTTCCCGATCAATGAAATATGGAAATTGTAACATTTATTTATTCATCGATATAATATTATTACTTGTTTCTTGGCCACACCACTGACCATGGTCTGACCATGGAGTTGGATGCGACAGTACTATACTATAACTCTATGGTCTGACAAACAAACCCAAAATTAAATGTAGGCCTATGCAAAGTTGGTTCTGTGGATTCATTCATTGGATGAGCGACGCGAAGACTCGTTGGTCTTGTTGTTAGCGTATCTGCTTCCAATGCAGAAGGTCCAGGGTTCGATTCCCGTCAAAGTTAAAAGTATTTTAACTTCTGATTTGGACTTAAGTCCATCAGTTCTCGTCTTAGGAGTTTGTAAACGGTGATTTTGGAGCCGTCCTAGCAACGAAGCACATAATAAATTCAGAGTTGTTCTGAATCGGCCTTGTTGATTCTGGCGTTGATCCGCGGGTGTTCGCACTGTCCATACCACTGATAGCTATATTACCTATTAAAAATATCGATCTTTGGTTGGTTATCGCTCACTCGTCGATTGCGTCGGGGCCTACAGGGTTGGCTTGGTCGCTTTGATTTACTGTCCCCCACTGAAAATCAGTTATATAGCTGAGTGGGTAGACTCTAAATACAATATTTATTTATTCATTTACCATGAGAAAAATAGGTTGGATGTTTTTTTTTAGTCTGATAATAAAAATTGGTAGGGACCTTCGAAATCTTTGAACTTAGTTCTGCCAAGTTTTTTGGTACAATCGAAGAAATATTTCTCATGAATATCGTACTTGTACGATTTTTCCGATTTTTAATGCGATATTTGAGCCGATTCTGGCCAAACGGATGCGGCTCAAACGTTCATATTTTACATGGACATTGAGATGGTGATGTATTGTCTTTTGAAAGAAAAAGTTGAAAAGTTATCAAGAAATCATAGAAATAAAGGTTTGATATAAGCCTTTTGCATGTGTATAATAACAAGTAATAACTAGAGAAAATTGACAACAATCACCTACAATGCGTTCAAAAAGCAAGTCTTTGGGCCTCGAAAAATGTTACATTCTATTGTTAATTGGTATTACCATAGTAATTAATACTACTGCATAAAAATTATTCTAATTTGACAAAAATAATTTCGTAATGGAACTAGAAAAAGTAATGAGATCAACGCATACTAAAAACGTAGTAATCATTGGTCAGAAATATAGTCAACAAAAAAGCTCATCCCTCAACGCGAGCCCTTGGACATTCCTTCACAAAAATTGACCTATCCACCACATACCTAAAGTTCACCTATATTAGACCCATAACAGGTTTAATTCACACGGTAAAAATCGCAACGTTGGTAGTTTAAACACGAACGAAATAAATGTAAATAATATAAAGTGTAAATAAGATTCGATAACTGAAAAAGATTGTAAACTTGTAAACTTGAATTAAAGTTCTATAATTTACATGATAAAATTTCTTAGAAGTTTACATCAAAACATAGTCTGCTCGTTACGAAAAATACATAAACAGTAGTGTTATTTATCGTTTTCAGAAGAGAAAAAAAATTAGTTTGTATAAGAATTGCCACGTTCATATACACAAAGTAGAATCGTTCTGGTAATTAAAGAATAAAATTTATTTATAAAATTATGGCTGGAGGTGGACATTGTGGCTATGTCAAAAACAGTCCCCTGTATTGATTGCAACTACATCATTTAGAATAATTCTATTTGAAACAATAACTATGTTAAGAAATAAGAATAACTATGTCATTTTGCTAGACATGCCTGGATTGTAGCCAAAATGTAAAGACTCCCTAAAATTAGTCCTTGCGTTTTTTAAATTGTACATTTTGCTGCATTTAAGGCCCCCCCCCCCATTCCCCAAGTAATTAACATACCTGTATCCAAATAATTTTTAAAATTTAAAAATACGCGTTTCTTAATCGGATGATAAATGACGATTATGAAGTACTATATCTAAAGTATGTTTTCAATTGATTTCAATTTTCAAAAATCTGTTTGGTTCCATACTGCCCAAAATACTATGCAACACATTTTAGAGACATTTGATGTAATATTGTCATATAAGGTAAAAGAATTGAGTTTTTTAAGTTTATTTTGATGAAAGACGCGTCAACCGTTAGGAAAAATGCGGTTGCAAAATAATTTAAAAAACTAACAAAGTATTTTTTTTTAATCGTTTGTCAACATGATATTCCGATGCTACTGAAGTATCAAACGTTATTTGGAAAATTATTTTAGAAACGTTAGCCTACACATAATTTGACATTCAATATATTTTTAAAATAAACTATTAGTTAAACAGCAGATGAAAATTCGCCCATCGATCACGTACAATGTCATAATTATTCTAGAAACATGTTTCTAAATAGTTCTCATACCTGTATTTATTACCGACAGCGAAGTTAAAATTCTTCCTGTGTGTTCGTTCTTCCTTGCTGCAGTAAACATAAGCACCACACAACAGCTGATGACTATTAGAGTGACAAGACCAGTGTTGACGTCTACCGGTTGCAGACTGTGAGGGCTTGCATCCAGAGTCACCAAGACGTGGTCCTCGGAGGAGGGGAAGGGGAGGGGAGGGGTAGGTCAAGGGAATCAATCCCCCCTCCCCCCGTCAATGAAAGTGATAGCCGATCCACCTGGACCAGTTGATGTGTAACTTGTGAGATTCAGATACAATCAGTAATCACTTACATAATGTCACGCACTAGGTAACGTATTATTGGCGAGTATTTCCTTGTTCTCGCAAACACAAGGCCGTTGCCTACTCCTGCTGAGCTCAACCAGAACAGTTAATTAAAAGACCAGTGTACAGAAGATTTTAAATAAAATAAATAAATTCGTATTTAGAGTCTACCCACTCAAGTCACAAAAGTGATTTTCAGTGAAGAACATTAAATTTAAAGACGACCAGGCCAACACTGTTGGTGACGACAATATCGACGAGTGAATAATGACGTCTTGAGACCGGCATATTTAGTTAGGAAACACCGATCAATCAAGCCGGACACGATTCCACTCGCAAGCGGCGCCAGAAAGAATCAACAAGGCTAATTCGAAAAAAATTAGAATTTAGAATGTGTCTCATTGCTAGGACGGCTCCAGAGTCACCGTTTACACATTCTTAAAACAAGATATGATGGACTTAAGTCCATATCAGAAGTTTAAAAAAACTTCTGCTTTAAGTGGGATGTTACATAACGCCATGCACTATTGGCGTGATTCTGTTGTTGTTTTGTTTTGCATTGAGTGTACTCACAAAACCCTTTTGTTTATTCCTAGTGTCACAAGATAACAGTGTTATTGGATTTTCATCACTGTTTTAGCTCAGAAGGTGTAAATACTTGAAAGTAGTAAACTTGAATATGGCATTTCACCCACATAAAACACACCTTTGCTGAAAGTAGAATCTATGTCAAACCACGTTCGTTGCATAATATTTTCTTTGTTGTTGACAATTGCTTGTTCTTTTAGTTGGCAGTCAACTACATGTGGAATTGACACATTCTACACTAGATAATATATACTGATTATATGTGCAGGAGGTTATGTTCAATCATGAATCGCTGATGGGAATGAAAGTTTCATCAAGTCTGATGTGTAAAAGCGATTGATATGTACTCGGTACACCTATTTTTCTCTGTTGTGACGTTTGCTGATGAGAAAAATTAAAAATATATATATTTTTATCAAAATGATTTTTCACATAACCTTAATTTTATGAATTAATATATTCTTCTGAAATTTGAGCGTAATCAAAAAATAATTTCTCATGAAAATCGCAATTTTACGTTTTTTTATCGTTTAAAAAAAATTACGCTCATCCAACAACGCGCCTGAAAAAGCGTTTGAAAAGCTTCCTAGTAATAAATAAAATAGCACCAGACATAAGCAGACAAATTATAAATACCAACCAATTTAACAAGGATACAACTAGATAACAAATACTTGTGCAGCCAACATCTTACTAACATTTATCATCAATTTACTGGAGATGGTTATAGGAAATCTTCAAGGCAACAGTACTCAATAGTTATTATATTTACTATTTATTTATCCACCAACAGAACACAAAATGTATTCCAGAACATATGGGTGTAGGCCAATTTAAAAATGTATACTACAATTATGCATTACCTACTTATGCACAATAAATGTATCGATATAATTTCCTATAGGCTACATAAACAGTAAATTATGATATGTTTGTAATGTCTCATCTTTGGCCTATATGTTTTTTATTAATGTTTAGAAAGTATTTTTAGTAGGGTGACGAGGATCGCCAAAGTGAGCCCCGATAGTAAACGACCCTTGTTTGTAATCAACCTTTGCCGCTTGCGGAGAATAATGTCGAAACAAGTTCTGGGGCCAAAAAAAACATTTTGATAGGTAAAGATTCAATCATAGACTAATTTTTTTATATAAGAGTATACAGCACAAGTACCATTTTACATAGACAATCCAAATATAATATATAAATAAAGTAAAATATTAAAATTTAAATTACATTAATATACCTACAAATTAACCAATATTTATAAGGTGATAAACAATAAAACAAATATATCAAAATTATAAGTGCAACAAAACATAAGAGTAAATAACGTTCAGTAAAAATATTTACAGAAATGTGTTTTTAAAAGAACAGGGGGGAAATGCTAATGACCTTCAACTGCAGTCCAATCACGGATTGATTTTTTTAAAAGAATTAAAATCAGAGAATATGTCAAACTTTGGTAAATTTGTAAATTATTACAAAATGAAGGTAAACGAAAGGTGATAGATCTACGGGTAATAGAAAGTCTAGGTCTAGCTACATGGAAAAGGTGCGTAAGCCTAGTAAAGCGGGATGGAACATGGAGTGGAAACATGGAGACAAGAATGGTGGACCGGAAAACACCATTGATGATACGGTGCAGGAAAGACGTCACACTACTCTGATCATACTACATAAATATACAACATACTACTGTCATACTACATAAAGCAATAGTTTTTCCATAATTCGTCCGTATAGGAGGTTTCTTCCATATTTTCTATCAAAATGCGAATATTGATTTGATTTGATATTGCCTAACGTCTCAGTTTATCGACTAAGGCTATTCGAGGCGATGAGTGGTGAGAGATGTGGATGAAGGATGAATAGAAGGGAGGAGGGGAAACCCGGTACCGGCACGTAGCCTACTAGGACCTAGGATGGTGTAACCTTGACAGTCATACAGGTTCTTCCACTAACCCGGACTTTCGAGCAGACGTCGAGGAGAACGAAGCCGTTACACATTACACAAGCTCTCTCTAACCAGCAATATACGTGTGTCTCAGGGCAGAGCGGTCACCCACTCTCCCCCCGACCACGCCCGAGGTTGCCTAACTTCTGTGTTAGAGTGGGAACCGGCTAAACGACCTCGGCTAAACCGCTGGTTAAAATGCGAATAAACTGGCGCTTGGACACACCATACAAACCTGGTTCAGGGTGTCCTCACAAGACATCTAACCACAAAACCACTAGATTTAGACATGCGTGCCACAATACTCTATTAAGTTAGATTCAAAATAAATCAGATTCATTCTCAAAGATTAGAAACCCATTTATTCTGAAAATTTTCACTGTTGATCGAGATATTATTTTTTAATTTAAAAAATTAATTTTGTAATTTGCCAAATTTTGGAGAGGTGATCTTGTTTCATGATGAAGAGTGTGATGTTTGACTGCTGTTTGGTGGATGGATCTGATGTTCTTCGTCTTAAACCACTTCAGGGAGCCCTCATACCCGTCAGGGATCGATGATTGGAATCCAGTCCATGCTGACTCCTGAAACTGCAACAAGAATTGTAGTAAATAATAAGAATGTCAGTGTTCAAGATAAATGTGAAATAGTGATTAAATTTAAATCTTAAAAGTCCTAAAATCCTCAATATAGTTAATTTATAAAATGATTCTGACTACGATGTAAAGTGAAACAAGATAAGATGTTATCAACGTACTTCAAGGACGTGTCGCTCAAGGAGCTCGGACCGCACTCTTTGAAAGTTGCTTGTCCTGAGATGAAATGGCGGCTGGGACAAGATGGCGGCGTGAGATGTTCGGCAGCCATCTTGCTTCTCCAGCTGTGACGGAAAGAAGAAGAAGAATTAGTACAATGACTATCAGCTATAGAGACCATTCATGTCCTGACACTATTCTGTATAATACCAGCTTGCACTTCGTTCTACTGTTGGGAGTTGGGTAATTTTCAATGACGACATGTTATGGTATTTTATTATTTTTCATATATCTCGTCATACAATCTAAATAATTAATTATAATAATTTTATTTATTTATTTATGAATTGGCCACATACAGCATATGATACCATTTTACAGTGATCAGTATAACAACTGATGATTAACAACGATGCAAGATGATGATGAGATAAGGGATGTGAGAGTGATAGAAAACCGGTCCGGCATGTAGCCTGCTCCTTTCGAAAAGTACCAAGGGGACCAACGGTTTTACGTTCCATCCGAATGAACGGTGTAACCAGTAACCTTGACAGTAATACAGGGCAGTCGGGTCGGGTAGTTAAATGACTACTTGTAAACAATCTCTCACATTATGTTTTTCTCCCAACAAGAGCCACGAGTAGCATCTAGGAGGCAGTGGTGAATTTGAAAAATTCTGACCGGCACCTCCACCAATAAAATATGTATATCCTGGACCGGCACCTCCACCAACCCTCAAAAATATTTTAATTTAACCGAAAATCGGGTACCTTTTATGACTATGGGTCAAATATCGGTCAAATCACCCCAAATACCGACTCGAAATTTTGTTTACCCGCTTACCAATATAAAAAAAGAAATAACGTCGACTAAGGCTTCACTCTTCTGTTTTACTTAGTATGCAATAACTCTATGGTGATCCAAAAGATAAATACGTTTCGAACATATCAATGTTTATTAATTGTGTTGGCCTTACAGGGTTGGCTTGGTCGCTTTAGTTTACTGTCCCCCACTAAAAATCAGTTATATGATTGAGTGTGTTCTAAATACGAATTTATTTATTTATTTGCCTAAATCCAATACACAGAGCGGTAATGTGGTCACTTATAATTCAGCGCACTCACCTCTTGAGGACGTACAGCACTACGAAGACGATGGTCAATGTCGTCGCAATCAACGCTAGGAGCGACATGTTGGTAAACTCCTCACAACTCTTCTGGCCCACCGAGTTTCTATGGATCTGTGATGTGATACAACAATACCCAGTGTGCCACCATAAATACAATTGAATGTGTAGAACAATAATGTGCGATAAACGTATTGTTCTACAAGGACCACTTAGCTCCCCAAAATTTTATTTAGATGGTTGTGAAAACTTTTTCATTTATTAACGTATGTTGAAAGTATTCCAAGTATTCTACTTTCTTTTTTACAAAATTGTATATAATGATTATTTCAATTATTATTACCATATTTCCGTTTTCCTCATTACCGTATAACCTAATCATATACATTTGTATAATAATATACATTCATTTATACAATACATATATTCGTATAAATTATTAAAATCGGTTCGCAACGAAGATTTTTATAGTGAGTGGGGGGGGGGGGGGAGGGTCAAACTGAGCCGATAACCAAACCACGAAATAAAAATAATTTCTATTTAATGCCATGCCTCTATTTTTCAGATTTGATCCATTCTGAACGCCCTATGTAAGTTCTAGAAATATTTTGTTCCGCTTTTTGAAGCACTCATCAATGTCGATCTATCATTTCAAAATTATCATCATTAGTGCTAAAATAGAACAAAAACGCTCTGTCAAATCAATGCACCAATAAAAAACACTCATCTCGATCTAGAACTTAAATTAAATTCGAAATATATTAGTTTTGAGTCTGAACGATGTCACATCTAGCTCGAGTAGAGTCGTCCAACCACGAATCAACTTGCTCGAGGAGAGCTCTCTAACAGTGACGTCACCTAGGCTTGAGCAGGGTCAAGATGGACGTCATGATGCTAGAGTTGGTTTCAGATAAGAATGCCACGGCCGAGAGAGCGCAGCAATGTCTCTCTCTGACTGCCTATAGTGCAGGAAGGCTAATGCAGGGCGGCACGTGTAGCCTCTGTAGCCTATTACAGGATCACAAAGTAACAGATCCAGTTACATATCCAAATTCATATCGTAAACAAACATAAACACATTAAGAGGATATCACATTTTTAGTTACTCGACTGGAAGGAGCAAAAGGGGGGTAAGGGTACTTGAAGCGGGGACGAGGTTGGAAGGCACGTGGATGCGAGAGGAGGTCGTCCGCTGAATGGCGACGTTGCACGTAAGCCCCTGCGAGGGTATATGCCGAGACCGCCGATGTTGGTTTGAGTGTAGACGTTTTCATTCCGCGTCATCGGAGGAAGCCGCGCGATGCGACGGAGGATTCTTCCTATTGCTAGAGACATCCTCCAACGAAAGGTGTCAGCGCCGGGGCCGCGTATTTGAAGAGAGGGCGGATGAAAGTTTTATGTGTGCCGTTGAGTACGGTAGCTGCAGTCGGAAAGTCGCCTAAAAAGCATCACGAGTAAGTTTAGTCGCGACCGCGCACGGTTGATGACGTCACGGCAATGAGCACCCCAGTTGAGAATGTCTGTAAAGGTTACTCCAAGGTACTTGGCAGACTGACTAGGGTACACCGTAGAGCCATAGAGTGAGATGGACTGACGGAGTGGTCGTTGAGACAGCTTCTGTGATTTATGGCGGTGGTGGAAAAGGATAAGCTGCGTCTTTATGGATTTGTTTTTGTTTTTACTTATTCATGAAACAAACATACCCAATAAGAAATTTGGTATGCAACTTTATTCTTGTTTTCAGATTTTTTTGAACATTTTGGATTTTGATTATGTACCACAATTCATAACATTTTTATATTTTGTTAAGATTTTAGTTCAAGAACAAGCATGGTAAAAATGGGTAAAAAAAGCAAATATACTATTTTTTATTTAAATCACAATAATACTGAGGGACTTGGAAGTCCCGTCAGGGATGAAAGGCTCGGTATTACACGCCACCGACGCATCCAAACGTCGAAATAATTTATTTGCCGCTGTAGACAGCCGAAGACTTCTCTTCGCTGTGCGCTCTTTGCACCAGTAGGCTGAGTCGTCTGCATAGAGGGCTAAAGGAAGGTGTCGGGACAAGGGAGAAGGAATATCGTGGCAGTAGATCAGGTAAAGAAGGGGAGAGAGGCAGGAACCTTGAGGCACGCCAGAAAGAGGGGTAAACGAGCGGGATACTTGATCGTGAACACGCACACAAGCGAGACGTCCAGTGAGTTAAGCTCGAATAAAGCGCACCATTACAAAGGGGACCTTCAGTTAAGAAGATTTAAGTTCATTCGAGAATTCGAGAACTCGAGTGGCAGGTTGAATATGCGTATCTGCCTGTAGGTCAGCATGGCCGATAGCAACTTTGCTGATAGAACCATCGGCATGGCGGAACGGAACAGAAGTCCTTAGATTAGTGAGGACCTACTCACACAGACGATCCCCGGTTAGTTTTACGTAGACTACCTGCTATGCGCCATCCAACTGTATAACAGTGACGGGAGCTGGTTCCAGACGCAGTGTCGCAAAAATCCACTCGCGGACTTCGGCTGCGGACGGTTTAGAGTAGGTCGAGAAGAAATAGCGAGTACTGGTACGGGTCGTAGGGAAGAGAGTAAGAAAGAAAGAAAAGATAAACTTAACAAAACACACACTCGTGATCAAAACAAACTGATCATTGGAATGCGGCATATCATTCATATTGTAAAAATATATAAAAGATTCTTTGGGGGTCTATTACCCCAAAAAATTACATTTAACCACATAATCTATGGCATATAATACTACACGATTAAAAAGTTATATCTCGTAACTGTGATTTTACACGAATTTTGTTATTTTTTTTGGTACAGAAATTTGCAAAAATGGGCATTTTGGGAAAATACTTTAATTGGCTTTAACCTGCTTCTTTTTGTTCCAATACTAGAGCATCATACCAATCTAAAATGGCCCTTTATAACATCGAGTAAACAACTCAAACAAGCAATAATATGCATTCTAAAATTACACCACTTCTTGGTAATCAGCATATTTTGACCGAACCACTTGCCCAAATTAGAAAACAAAATACAGAGGATTTACAAAAATGGTTGTTGAGTACGTCAATAATGGCCATTTTTTGGATCAAAATCCTCCAAGATCGTGGGGCATAAAGATCGTACCTATGCTATTTCTTATGGGAGATTTTTGACGATGGGACCTAACTCGAATAATACCAAGTTGCACATTTTTTCCGGTTCATGGTGGACCCAATAATTTTTCTGTTATTTCTAAATTCATAAGTTGTTAGCCTGAATGACATATATTTTTTTAATTTAGCGGGTGAGCGGGTTTAGCCTCTTTAAATTGGTCGACCGGAAGAGCAAAAGGGGGGTAAGGGTACTTGAAGCGGGGACGAGGTTGGAAGGCGCGTGGATGCGAGAGGAGGTCGTGAAGCTCATCTCGTCCGCTGCGTGGAGACGTTGCACGTAAGTCCCTGCGAGGGTGTCGAGTCGGATTCCGAGACCGCCGACGCTGGTTTGAGTGTAGACGTCTTCATTCCGCGTCATTGGAGGATCCTTCGTATTGCTGGAGACCCCCTACAACGTCGGGTGTCAGCGCCGGGGCCGAGTATTCGAAGAGGGGGCGGATGAAAGTTTTATAAGTGTGCCGTAGAGTAAGGAAGCTGTGCCGGAAAGTCGCCCACAAAGCACCACGAGTAAGTTTAGTCGCGACCGCGCACGGTTGAAGACCACGACCACGGCAATTAGCACGCCAGTTGAGAATGTCTGTAAAGGTTATACTCCAAGGGTACTTGGCAGACCGACTGGGGTACAGCGTAGCGCCCCAGAGTGAGATGGATTGAAGGAGTGGTCGTTGATACATCTTTTGAGTTTTGTGTCGATGGTGAAAAAGGATAAGCTGTGTCTTTAAGGCGTTCGGTATTACACGCCACCGACGCATCCAAGCTTCGAGAGTGTTTATTTGCCAGTGTAGACGGCGGAAGACTTCTCTCGCTGTGCGCCCTTTTCACCAGTAGGCCGTGTCGTCTGCATAGAAAGCTAAAGCAAGGTGTCGGGACAAGGGAGGAGGAATATCGTGGCAGTAGATCAGGTAGAGAAGGGGAGAGAGGCAGAAACCTTGAGGGATGCCAGAAAGAGGGTTAAACGAGCGGGATACTTGATCGTGAACACGCAAACAAGCGAGACGCCCCGTGAGTTAAGCTCGAATAAAGCGTACCAATACTAGAGCATCATACCAATCTAAAATGGCCCTTTATAACATCGAGTAAACAACTCAAACAAGCAATAATATGCATTCTAAAATTACACCACTTCTTGGTAATCAGCATATTTTGACCGAACCACTTGCCCAAATTAGAAAACAAAATACAGAGGATTTACAAAAATGGTTGTTGAGTACGTCAATAATGGCCATTTTTTGGATCAAAATCCTCCAAGATCGTGGGGCATAAAGATCGTACCTATGCTATTTCTTATGGGAGATTTTCGACGATGGGACCTAGCTCGAATAATACAAAGGTGCACATTTTTTTCCGGGTCATGGTGGACCCAATAATTTTTCTGTTAGTTTCTTAATTCATAATTAGTTAGCCTGAATGAAATATATTATTTAAATTTAGCGGGTGAGCGGGTTTAGTCTCTTTAAATTAATCGACCTGAAGGGCAAAAGGTGGGTAAATATACCTGAAGAGGGGTCGAGGGCGGAATGTGCGTGGATGCGAGAGGAGGTTGTAAAGCTCATCTCGTCCGCTGCGTGGAGACGTTGCACGTAAGCCCCTGCGAGGGTATCGAGTCGGATGCTGAGACCGCCGACGCCGGTTTGAGTTTAGACGTCTTCATTCCGCGTCATTGGAGGATCCTTCGTATTGCTGGAGACCCCCTACAACGTCGGGTGTCAGCGCCGGGGCCGAGTATTCGAAGAGGGGGCGGATGAAAGTTTTATAAGTGTGCCGTAGAGTAAGGAAGCTGTGCCGGAAAGTCGCCCACAAAGCACCACGAGTAAGTTTAGTCGCGACCGCGCACGGTTGAAGACCACGACCACGGCAATTAGCACGCCAGTTGAGAATGTCTGTAAAGGTTATACTCCAAGGTACTTGGCAGACCGACTGGGGTACAGCGTAGCGCCCCAGAGTGAGATGGATTGAAGGAGTGGTCGTTGATACATCTTTTGAGTTTTGTGTCGATGGTGAAAAAGGATAAGCTGTGTCTTTAAGGCGTTCGGTATTACACGCCACCGACGCATCCAAGCTTCGAGAGTGTTTATTTGCCAGTGTAGACGGCGGAAGACTTCTCTCGCTGTGCGCCCTTTTCACCAGTAGGCCGTGTCGTCTGCATAGAAAGCTAAAGCAAGGTGTCGGGACAAGGGAGGAGGAATATCGTGGCAGTAGATCAGGTAGAGAAGGGGAGAGAGGCAGAAACCTTGAGGGATGCCAAAAAGAGGGTTAAACGAGCGGGATACTTGATCGTGAACACGCAAACAAGCGAGACGCCCCGTGAGTTAAGCTCGAATAAAGCGTACCAAGCGCACCATTACAAAGGGGACCTTCAGTTCATTCGAGAATTCGAGAACTCGAGTGGCAGGTTGAATATGCGTATCTGCCTGTAGGTCAGCATGGCCGATAGCAACTTTGCTGATAGAACCATCAGCATGGCGGAACGGAACAGAAGTCCTTAGATTAGTGAGAAGCTCCTCACACAGACGATCCCCGGTTCATTTTACGCAGACTACCTGCTATGCGCCATCCAACTGTATAGCAGTGACGGAAGCTGGTTCCAGACGCAGTGTCGCAAAAATCCACTCGTGGACTTCGGCTGCGGACGGTTACCGTTTAGAGTAGAAACGGTTAAATACTCATATGAGTGTGTTGATACGAGAAGTAATAGCGAGTACGGGTACGAGTCGTGGGGTCGAAAACATATAGTTATTCAATGAAAAAAAGAAAGAAAAGATAAACTGAAGAAAACACTCACACTTGCTGATCAAAACAAACTGATCGAGGGTAGAAACCGTGCACCCCGACTGAAGTAGAGGGTGAAACAGGACTTGCTAACAAATATACAACTACCAATTAGTATGACAAAGTAACATAGCTTAATACAACATGAGATTTCTCAATGATAACCTCGAAATTACAAATAATTCTGTGTAGTTCAATTCATGTTGCTAATTGCACCGACTATTGACTTTTTTAAAGAGATTGGTAGGTATTAGCCTAAACGAAGTGTATAATAGTACCCTCGGGTATTAGGTACGGTACTCAGTATACACCTATTTTTCACTACGCTGTCACGTTTTCTCATTAGAAAGATGAAACAATTAAAAATTAATATTTTTATCAATCAAGAGTAAATTTAAAGAACGAGTTGATATTGGAAGTAGTTGACGAATAAAATCCTGGTACATAATGGTTCCATTTAAATCTTGTGTCTTAGCTTGCTTGAGCTTGGATGTGTGTGCCTTTATTATTTATTCATCCATCCACAGAACACAACATTTAGTCCAGAAAATATTGGGTGTAGGCTCAATTTAAAAATGTAATGATATTTTTTTATGCATTATAATAACAATAATTTTGGTTGGATGCGTGCCCAGGGTGCCATGCATGCCCCTCTTCAGTTGTCTTACTAGGTATGTTGCGGATAGGACAATTGTAAAGGGATGTCCAAAGGCTGTTTAAGAAGACTCAATCCCTTGCATTCACATTGACGACTGAGGAAATCCTCGGAATAAACCTTCAGTCAGGATTGCCGATCTCGACGGGATTCGAACCCGGGACCTCCCGGATCAGAGTCGCGCGCTTAGTGCTCAAGCCAACACTGTCAACTTACGTACACTGAGTACATCGATATAATTTCAAATGCATAAAAAATAGGCCTACATTATATGATGAAGTGTTTAAAATATAAAATAGTCACGAGTCATGAGCCTAATGCGTGGCCAATGCTGGCGCTTTAACGCACCCTACATACATCTTCACACTTCAGGGTAAATTCTCACAAGATATCTTGCTCACATAATATGGATCTACTGTTTGTCTCATCTTAACCTGAGCCCGGCGTTTTGTGGGTTCAAAGAGCGCAGGCAGTGGTGGTCACGTTGTAAACGTATCACAGTTTGACAGCTGAAGTGGACTCCGCAGAGCAGTAAAGTACAGTCACGTCCAGTGCGACCTTGGCCCTATATCATGTATCGGGGATGATATTGATGGAGCGAGTGTAATTATTGAAACGTTGATCTTGCGCGGCATTATAGTAATGTAGGCGTAGCAAGAAGAGTAAACCACTAAACCCAGGACTACATACAAGTGGTTTTCGATACTCGGGAGGTTGCAACCAACTTGCATTGGATGTGATTGTACTTTGTTATTACGGAGAGGCCCATCCTTCCCGTCAAATTCGGACGGGTTTACAACCTTTCATAATAAAGCAAGCGACATCCTACTTTCTTTGAACCTTAAAAAGCCGGGCTCAGGTTAAGATGAGACAAACAGTAGCCACAATATCACTAGAACTAGACCTGTCCACAACAACGCTCTATTATGACAGAATCACAATAAATTATAATTAATTCTCAAAGATATGTATATGAACTCATTTATTCAGTCAATTTAGACATACTGTGTTCGAGATGTTAATTTTTCCATTTTTATATTCAATTTATAATTTGTTACATTTTTAAGATGAGATTTTGTTCCATGGTGAAGAGTGTGATGTTTGACTGCTGTTTGATAGATAGATGGATGTTATGTGTTTCGTCTCAGGCAGCTCTCAGGACGGTCAGGGGTCGATGATTGGAATCCAGTCCATGCTGACTCTTGAACCTGCACAAGAATGTCAGTGTTAGAGGAATAGACGGCATTTGGTGTACTGTTACGTACTGTTAAAAATATTGACTTCTAAAACATTTGAAAAATAATAGTTGAGTAATTTAGATGAAAATAATTTGTAAAATGTATCAGACTACAACTTGAACTTAAACAAGACAAGATATCATCAACGTACTAAAAGTAAGAGCTGCTCGAGCACACTAAGGACGTGTCTGATTGCTTGAAAAACGTGGCTCAGTCTCATTCTCATTCTCAGTTTTACGTCATCAATAATCGGTGACGTCAGAAGCAATGTACGAAGGGTCCAGATCGAGACTGAGAACGGGAATGAAACCAAGTAGAATAACCACACTCGTTTTCATTCTTATTACTAAAAAATGGCGGCCTCGGGAGACGATCAAACTAAAACACTTCCAAATCACGTTGAGTAACCAAATAAGTTATTAAAATGTAATAAATAATATAGTAATTAATAGTACAGAGTCAAATTTGATATGGAAACGTTACGTAAACACTTTAAAGTACTGTTAAGATCGCAATCAGTCGGCCACCTGCATGTGTCAACTCCACGGCTGTTCGTCTGTTTGTTTTGATGTTGATAGCATTGTTGATACTCCCACCAAGAAACGACCGAAAGTTACACTTCTAGTAATGAGACCGAGATTGAGAATGAGAATGAGACTGAGAATGGGACTGAGACTGAGAACATGGTTCAGACACGTCCTAAGCGCACTCTTTGTAAGTTGCTTGTCCCGGGTTGAAATGGCTGCCGAGACAAAATGGCGTCTGCGACAAGATGGCGGCCTGAGATGGTCGGCCGCCATCTTGCTTCTCTTCCTGAGAATGAAAGAAGACCACACACAATGAGTACATTTACTACAAGCTAGAGATCACTCATGCTCCTCACACCATTCTGTATAACTTAAACTTGGGCTTGGTTTACTCTGTAGCAAGTTGGGTAATTTTTATTAACTATATATACATATTATTCTATTTTATTATTTTACAAAGTTAAGTGGCTTTACTTGTCCTATAAAGATAATTTATTGATGACATTGATCATTCAGGGTAAGTTCTCCATATTACCACCATATTTATCATACACGGCGTTATTTTTTACACAGATTAGACCATTACGTTTTGCCTACTAACTATAAAATGATCCATTTAGATTTAAAGAATATTAATTTTATATAATCTTTATGGGAAAAACGGTCTCAGCACAAATATTCACATTTAATAAGAACAATGGCATTGACTTAATTCCAATCAATCAATCAACCAATCAATTATTTGTGTTACTTAATTTTTATCTTTAGTTATAATGAAGTTTATATAAATATTAAAGGCGTAATTTGGTATTTTTTCCACATACCCCGACTATAAAATAATTGTTTTGTATCTTCAGGGTCAGAGTATGTAGCTGTAAACATGTGTTATGTATACGTGCATATTATGGTCCTACAACTTACATTCATCCAGCATTTACCTAATGACCAGATAAGAACAACTTACTAACAACTTTCTTACAAAATTTATATCAAGGAACACAATAACAACATTAAAAAGCACGATTGTGTTGGTGATTTGATGGTCGGATCGGGGTTGGCTTTTTGGCCTTGGGTAGGGACGGATGTGAAAACTGCATGTAAAAATGAATTTTGAATTTTAATTGTTACGAATCTCAGGTTATGATTTTTTCCCATTAATTTTCTATTGTCTGTATTTTCATTAAATTGCTCTACAAATTAGGAAAAATCTGGACCGGCACCTCCACCATTCTTCCAAAATATTGTCATTTAACTTTTATGACTATGGGTCAAATATTGGTCAAATCAGCCCTAATACTCGACCCGAAATTTTCGATACCCGCACGCCACTATAAAACAGAGGAATGTCGTCGACTAAGATTCTCCTGTGTTTTACTTACTTTCTCAATAACTTGAAGGTGAGACAACCGATTTAACACGTTTCAAAGATAAATAAATGTAAAATATGAACTAACAACAAGTTTAAGTCCATATTTGTGTTTGAAATATATTTACCTACAAATATCACACAGTACATGCTCAGTGAAGATGCAGCTGATGTGCCGGTACCACCAGTATTGTCCTCCTGAAGAAGTACGCCTTTATCCGGAAGAGAATCACTGTCGTCACAATCACCACTAAAAGCCTAATGATGATAACGATGATAAGCTGATAAACGTCGAGCTCCGATTTTTTATAGTGCTGTACTGTATCATATATAGCAAACATGGCCAGTGCTATTGCATTATCCAAGAAATACAGATCCATTTATTGTTCTACCATACCATCATTAGTTCTAGAGATTCTCAAATTTGAAGTAGATTTAACTAGTCACAATCAACGCTAAAAGCGTCATGATGGTAAACAGTCTTATCTTCGCCCATCGAGTTTCTATGGTTTTGTGACACAATAATATTAATGTGTAGGTACCGATAGAATACACGAGACAACAATGCATGCATGAAACATTTAATTATTGTACTACCTTACCATCATTAGCGCTTGATGATTTCGAAAAGATTTTCATTTATTGACAATGATGTAAATTGAAAGCATACCAAGTATTATTCGTTTGTACAAAATCTTATTATTATTATTTAAATTTGTATACGACGATAACAATGACAACACGAACGATGACAAAGACGATGACGACCGCGACGTGAGAACCCCTCCTTTCCTCCCCCTACCCGCGGCTGGTTCCTACCAGCATGGGCCAACCCTCCCCATATCCTCAGGCTAGAGTAGCGTATTATGACCTAACGGTTGACGCGCCCTTGATCCAAATAAACCAAATAAACGATGTCACATCTAGTTCGAGTCACAGTGAAAATACCTTGGCTTGAGCAGGGTCAAGATGGGTGCAATGATGTAATCATTGAACAACTATTGTAGGTTAGATTAGCAGTCTCCTATACCTCCGCACAGGCGCGAGCGTAGCAAATTGAAGAGTCAATTGGCCCATTTCAAGATGGCGATTTGGCGTTTTAATTGATGCTTTTTTAATACAATTAAGTATTTTCCTGGATTATTTTATATGGTTTTAGCTTGTGCAGCATGGTATTGAACAAACAGAAACAATACAAAGTTATTGCATAAGGGGATTAAGTAATTATTTGGTGTTAAAGGCTAAAGTATGCTTACCTGTCAACCTGGCGGCCATCTTGAGAACTATTTGGGCCACAAATCGCTCCCTTTTACTTAACATGCAAACTGGAATTTCAAGATGGCTTCTAATTGTCACGGAAGTGGACCACCGACTGCTAATCTAGCCTACAATAGGTGTTCAATATCTATGGATGTAATGATGCTTCAGATAAGAATGTCACGACCTAGGGATCGCAACACTGTCGCGCTCTGGCTACCTTCGCACTGTGGCCAACATATGACGTACGCAGCTCTCTAAAACCAACGACATGCGGCATCAAAACTGCTTCAGAAAATGAAAACAAGTTATTTTAAGTAAAGGCTAAGGGGCCGTGCGAGTTGCGACACATTACAGATACGTATGATCACCCAAGCACTGGCATAGAGGTTGGAAATTTGGAATGATTAATACCAACAAGAATACAAACGAATAACGCATCAAACGGATTTATTAGCTATTACTTTAGATTTAATTTTACTCTGTAATGGTAGAAACTTATATTGAAATCTTAGAATAATAGCTTTTATCATAAAAAATCATAATTGGATGCGCGAAGCGAAGACTTCAATTTCACTGACACCCCCAAAAAATTAGCTCGAGTGTTTTTTTTGTTTGCATGTATTTTTGTCTGTTTTTTTTTGCGCTACCGGGCAAACGGCATATGCGATCTTTATGAAAATTTGAGGGGACCTTCAAAATCTCTGATCTTATACTTGCCTCGTTTTTGGGTTCAATCGATCAAATAGTTTTATGATTATGGTAGTTTTACGATTTTTTTTTATTTTCAATTAGATCTTTTCGGGATATTTGGCCCGCGACCGGGCAAACGGCCACTCCGATCTTGATGAAACTTAATGGGAACGTTTAAAATCACTGAAATTACATAGTTATGCTTGAAGAGACACTTGAAGAAATATTTCTTATAGAAATCGTACTTTTACGATTTCCCCCGATTTTTAATACAATATTTTCATGATATTTGGGCCGATGATCAACCATGAAAGCTCATCCATCAACGCGACTGGAAAAAGCGTTAGCGAAGCGGCCTAGTAAGGTAGCCGAATTAAGTTTACTTCTGGATTCTTCTCTATGTCCGCTTCCTCTGGGAATCTATAGTGACACCGCCTATACGAGCGAGCCCGCGCAACCCGCCTAATGGTGCGGATCCGCCGGGCCGTGGGGGGGGGGGGGTTGTTTTACCGCCCCCGATCCACGGTCTCCCGGTAATCAACTCGCCGTAATTAAATTCCGTGATGCATGCCGGGTAGTTGCGTTTTAGTTTATTTATTCATGGTTGCTTTTCATGGCTTCTGCTAACAGATTGTTATGAAAATGTTTTCTCTAGAACAATATCACAGTTTTAGACAAAAGGAAAAGTTTTAGTTTTTAGATTAACAATGATGTTGTTTGTATATGGCGCGGGTCGGGTTCTTTCTGACGTACATAATAATGAAGCCGCATGA
Organism: Sweltsa coloradensis; assembly: GCA_024449915.1. Classification (NCBI taxonomy): domain Eukaryota; kingdom Metazoa; phylum Arthropoda; class Insecta; order Plecoptera; family Chloroperlidae; genus Sweltsa; species Sweltsa coloradensis. The sequence continues at coordinate 406,818 of JAMZAV010000778.1, read as the reverse complement.
ATGAGCTGAAATAAATGTAAATGTGTTCGCAACGATGGACACAAAACAGAATATCACAATTTGTTAACGCTACGTTTGTATTTGAATTGACACCATTATATTTCAACTCCAGAGTTTTTATATTTTGTAATACATTTTGTTACTGTGAAGATGATTCTCGTGTGAGAAGAATTAAAACACCAAAATTTCGAATTTTCAATAACCGAAACCTCATCAGAGCTTCTGGCTCGTGTGGAAGTTAACCAAATTAGACTTTCTTCTATATTTTGGTTGAGATTGATATAGTAATATGAACTCAGTTCACGCACAAACCAGTGCCTTACTTGGCTTGGGTGTATTATTCTAAAATATGCCTTAAAACATTATTGGATGCGCGAAGCGAAGACTTCAAAATCACTGCCCCCCCCCCCCCCCCCCAGCCCACAAAAAAAATTAGCTCGGGTGTTTATTTTTAATTTTTAATTTTTGTCTGTTTGTTCGGAGCAAATGGCATATTATGCGATCTTAATGAAAATTGAAGGGGACCTTCGAAATCTCTAAACTTAGACCTGCCACGTTTTTGGGTACAATCGAAGAAATTTTTCTCGTGAATATCGTACTTTAACGATTTTTCGATTTTTAATGCGATATTTTCGTGATATTTATCTCGCAACCGGGCAAACGGTTACTCCGATCTTGATGAAACTTTATGGAAACGTTTAAAGTCACTGGATTTAGATGATTTCTGTTATTGGTGACAGTCGAAGAAATGTTTTCTCATAGAAATCGTGCTTTTACGATTTTTCCCGATTTTTAATACAATATTGCTATTTTGGGGCCGATTCTGACCAAATGGGTGGGACTACAAAGTTAATATTTTACAAGGACATTATGGTAATGATGATGTAGTACCTTTTGAAACAAAACGTTGAAAAATGTTGTTTGAATTCATAGAAATAAAGGATTAAGAGGGAATGGGACACATTTGACAGTTAGCAAATAGCTATTCGCTCGGCCAAGAAGCATCCGACGTATATAAAACTTTGCAAAGTTGTCAATAAAGCATCCATAGACAGCCCTGTGGTCATAGATTTTCCAAATTTGACAAAATTCAGTCAGAAAAAAATCACGAATATGGTCAATTTTGGAGTTTTTAACAAAATCATGATTCGTGAAAAACTAATTTAATTTTTATTCATTATTTTAAAAAAAAATTTTAAAAATGTGTTACTGCAGAGCCCATAATTCCACATTTTTTAACGTATGTTCAAAATTTCAGACACCTGTGGTGTCAGTTGGCCGAGCGAACAGTAATTTGCCTAAAACGCATGTTCCTATACTCTCTTAATATAAGCCTTTTACAGGTGTAAATAACAAGTCACTGTAGAAACTTGAGAACAAACACCTACAATGCGTACAAAAAGCAAGTCTTTGGGCTTTGAGATATTTCTATTCTATTGTTAACTGGTATTACCATAGCAATTAATACTACTTACAAAAATTACCCTTAATTAACAAAAATAATTTTGTAATGGAACTTGAAAAAGTAATGAGATCCCACTTGTACTAAAAACGTAGTAATCATTGGACAGAAATATTTAAAAAAAACTCATCCATCAACGCGACTGAAAAAAGCGTTCGCGAAGTGGCGAAGTGGTAATACGTACGACACTCGATAAACGATTCAGCTACCGGCTTGGTGGTCTAGTGGTTACGACGACGCTCTATCAAGCAGGAGACCCGGGTTCAATCCCCGTCAGATAGTTTCCTTTATTGTATGAAGTTCTAAGAATGGTAGCATGAGGTATTTTATTAAAGTAATATTTTGTACGTTGTGTTATTCCCCTAATAGTTCATGAGATTATCCACACTAATCTTTGGTTTAATACTAGACATTTGAAATCGAGAATGTTACATTGAAGCCCCTAAAATGTAATAAACGTAGACTCAGCTTAGTTCAAATTGCAATGAAGTCAGCGAGCTACCGAAAGTTATATAATCACAGTTTGTAACTAAGACATAATCATTAAAACTTGACAAACTTTTGTATTATTCTCTTAATTAACAACTGTACGAACGTTGAGGTTCTATGGAATCCATTTCAATTATTGTTCTGTTAACTCATTACCTTGTAACCACACTTCGGGGAAAATTACAACAGAAGTTCGAATTTTCCACAGCAATATGGAATGATAAACTAGCATCATTTATGATCGTTAGGGTCGAAATTTCCCGGCCCAGTCATTTGTGTTCGGGCATTGTCGGGTCATTCCGTGACCTCGATCCGTCTTCGGAAGCCCCGAGCGCCGTTCTGAGCCAGACGCCGAGGTAATATTTAATGTTATTCCAAGAATGGTGACGGCTGAGATATTACTAACATCTCCTAGCTTCTACGTCGTTTAATAAGATTCCTCGTAGAGATATTTTCCCACAGACTCGTTGTGATAGTGAGTTGACCTTGGAGGTTTATAATCCTCCCTAAAAAGCTCACTCCATTGTGCCAAGTCTCGACTTATAAAGATAAAAAAATTATAAGCCGTAGCTGAAAAAGTGTAGCTTATAATCATTTAACCAGCGAACCGATTACACTTATGCCTTTCAGTTTTTAGTAAAACCAAGTATGGATTTAACCAATTATTACAACAAAAACATATAACAACTGTAGGCCTACTAGTGCAGTTCGTAAGTCAACAATATTGCAAAATTTGCATGCTATCTTATTATTTGACTATGAGGAATCCAGAAATCTATGGCTACACAATAATTGGCTTAAATAACATTGAGGTTTTTTAAATGTTATAAAATAGATGTTTTTATTGTTTTTTAACGTTTTAAATCAGATTTGATACTATAGAACTGTTGAAAAAATTAAACAATAAAAAAATTTGGTATAGTTAAAAAAAATATATATAGCAGTTATTTTGTGTTTATTATTCTTTATTTTTATTTTAGGAAATAAACGTAAAATCATGTTATTTGTATTGAAAGAACAAAAAAATTCTGAATTTAGTTACGCTAGACTTAAACTTTCTTTTTAGACATATGGGCAGATAAATAATATTAAATCTTCTTTTAAAATGTTTATTTATTTTTCATGTGAAAGGCAACTTTTTCTCTCTGTGCACAAAATAAAGTGATGAATTAGCAAACATTTATGGCACAAAGGGTGGCATGGCAACGTTCCATGATATAATCTGGACTTATATCCTACGAAGGTCAAATCAGAAGACCAATACGTGCCAGTGATGGTAAGAGGGTTAACTATAGGGCGCGTTTTATGTGTGCTAATCAGATAAAATAGTCGTTGTTTGCCTCTGTCAGTAGGTCAGCATTTACAACCCGTAAAGTTAGTTTGGTTTTAGAGTAATCATCAAATAACATTATACAGAACATTCCGCTTGTAATCAACAATGTTATTGTTCGTGAGTGTTTGTGATTTACGAAAGCGGATAAAAACTATAAAACTATAGTACGACTAACATAAAACGAACAATATAATATTAAATGGATCACTGATAGTTAAGTGGAGGAACTAGAATTTGTTATTTTTTTCTTAAATGAGGAAAACGTACATTATCAAAGTAGTATTCAAACTTATGAAATACGTGAGGGAGGTTACCTTTCTTTGGAATGTACACAAAACTCATTATTTCGATGAGTAATAATGTCTATTGATAGTAACCTCGACAACAGGAAGGCTTTTTCAAGCCTTTTAATGGTAACTGTTGTCATGATAACTTGCAAAATTAACGTGTTTAACTGATTATCGGTAAGGGACATTATATTTAAAGCAGACCAAGTCAACCCTGTAGGCGCCGACACCATCTACGAGCGAAAAATGACCAACTAGAGACCATCATCTATTAGAATCATAAAAATTTCGCATTATATGTATACATTTTTGTTTAGATTAAAAAAGATTTGTTCGTTTGCCACTATGACTGTCAAAACCATATATGCCTAGTATTTTAATGCACATCTCCGGATAAACGCTTTGGACCCGCCAGCTACCGACTTTAGTTAGACGAATAGCATCACATAACGCTCCATGCCCCACTCGTTATTCTAATCGTCAGCCATTTGTTAGAATGAACTCGCCTACACTTACTTCCAAGAGGGATCACCGCGAGGTCAGAGAGTGAGCAGATAATGTGGTGCGTTAATGGCGCGACAAGGTGATAACACAGCCCTCGTTTGAACCCTCCCCCTCCCACACATAAAACAAGAATAACTAGCGTTTTGACAACTGGATTTAATTCCGAGTCCTAGTCGGACATGTTCGTTAATCACTCGTCTGTCACAATGGGGGTAAAAAGAGGTTTAACATGGTTTGAATCAAATCGAACACATTTGTTTGAATTCTGTGGATGAGTGCGCGCGCTTATCGAATTAAACGAGTTTCTATCGAATCTCGATACCATAAACCAAAACGTTCTGCATGAAACTGACATGTTTGTGTGGAGATGTTAAATCGTGTTGCTTCATACAGTTTAAATTGTAGAAGGTGGTAGAACGAAGTTTATGAGTATGTGTCAACAATACTTTATAATGTGATCATATTTGGGAGAAAAGCACTCTTCAGATATCTTTTTTCTGTTTGTCCATCCGTTCGTCCGTCTGTGCATGTGTCACGTCTCGATCACGATAAAACCGAACTTGACGTCCGATTGAAATGCGTATTTTTGTTTATTTAGCCCTTCAAAAATAATCATACAGAAGGTTATTGGTGACCAAAGTGGAGGGGGAGGGTGGCCCCCCCCGCCGGGAAGTTTGAATATCCATGTGCCTGGCACCTACATCATTTATGAACACTAGATCAAATGAGGATCAATAATGGTAATGTTTGCTTTATATTTTGGATACGCCCGTCACCAGTGCTTGTTTAAAAGATATGTTATTGTACTTACAAGAAGAAAGGCGTGTTTCGTAGGCTTCCTGCTAAAGTGAGCATAATTTGCCCCTCAGTGAATGTCTAGGGGATAATTTACCAAACCAAAATTGTCTTCGAAACTCTAGAAAAGGTTGAGTTCCGATTATCGACAAACTCTTGCTTGTAATGCGTGAAGTTACTCTATTAGCAATTCATCGAATCTCCTTGTTTAAATTTATTTTTATAACAATGGAATAAGCTAAGAGCATTTGTCAAATTGCACTTTAATACAAAGATAATTAAAAACTTAATGAAAATCAACACTTAATAGACTATTTGCCATTACGAACATTGAGTTAAAACAAAAGACAAAACTAGCGAAGCTCTCACGACGAGAACCATTTCCAATCTTATGTTAGAATGGAGAAAATTACTTTTAAAGTTACTAATTGCGTGCTTGGGTTACATCAATAGTACAAACTCTTAGTAAATACTCCTAAGATAACTAAGAAAGCACCCCTTAGCTATCAGTTTGAAATTAAAATGAACGAAACGCAGCTGAATGCTAAAACAATAAAGTTAGTTGGTTCTATTTGTTCGAAGCAAATGTATAAGGCTAGAAATGCGCGGGGAGAGGTTTTGAAAGCAGGGAAAAGATTGCTTTTATATTACTGCATCCTGAAATAGATAATGAATGTTATTTCTAAAGATTCTTACATTATAGTTGTCACCCAATTCATTTTCCATTGTCTGGATTTTAAATGAATGCACGGCTATAAATTTAAACTGTCTGGACCGGCACCTCCACCAAAAATGTATGTAAATCTTGGACCGGCCCATCCACCATCCCACCAAAATATATTTTAAGAATAGGGCCTATTTTGGCGATCGGTATAGCCCCAAAATACCCGACGCGACCCGAAATTTCGGGTATACCCGCACATTACTATCAAAAGTAAAGCATAACCTGAAGTGAATTTAATCGTTTATATTACGGCCATGAATTAAAATGAAGAGCTATATTACTTTGAAAATTGTCCGAGACTCAATGCACTGTAGGCATCTTTGTAGTTTTAATTGTTTTTGTTTGTGATTTCCAAAGTCATTGGGATACAGAGGGCGGGGCCAATGACCGAATGACGTTCCGATTTTTATTCCCCCACCTCAGCTTTGACCGAGAATTACGGTCACCAACTAACAGCATATCACTGTACACAATATCACTGTCAACTATCACTTTAACCTTTTCTATAATTTAAGATTTTTAAACGTGTTTTGGGATTAACGAAGTTTAATTTAACCCTTTATAGGGCAAAACTTTTTATCCATAATTTTTCTTCCTCCCTTAACAATTTGCAATTTGTGATTTTTTTTTAATGAATTTTAGAATTCAAAAAAAAAATCCTTGATCTTTTTGGAAAAAAATGCTGATTTTGAAATCCAAATTGCTATCAAAGTTTTTAAAAAATCAAAAATTTGAGCATATTTTCAAAAATAACATTTTTTTGCAATTTTTCATTTTTTTTGCAATTTTTTTGCATGTTTAATTTGAATCTACTACAGGCAAACAAAATATCCGGGACATCTCGGAAATTTGTGTATTTTTGTGTTTTTATACACAATTTGATTTTTGATCAATAAAAATTGTTCTAATCATTAGAATTTACTAAGGAAAAATGCTACCAATTCAGAACAAAACAAAGCAGCTTTTTGACCGGGTATAAAGTATGAAAAACTAACAGATTTAACTGTGTAGATTTTGAAAGAAAGTGGTAACTATGTGTACCACTAACCTATAAAGGGTCGTTTATATTACGGCCATGAATTAAAATGAAGAGCAATATTAGGCCCTACTTTGAAAATTGTCCGTGTCTCAATGCACTGTAGGCATCTTTGTAGTTTTAATTGTTTTTGTGTTTGTGATTTCCAAAGTCATTGGGATACAGGGGTCGGGGCCAATGACCTAATGACTTTCCAATTTTTATTCCTCCACCTCATGCAGCTTTGACCGACAATTATGGTCACCAACTAACAGCATATCACTAGTCACTACACAATATCACTGTCAACTATCACTATAACCTTTTATATAATTTAAGATTTTTAAAACGTGTTTGGGCTAAATGACGTTAAATTTGCAATAAATTTTACCTTCGGCGATAAGAGGGCCTCCCACCTCGAGTTTTTTATTTTTATTTATTATTAAAAGTTTTATACAACACGTTAGTACCATTTTACAAAGACCCTAACTACATCTAAATAAATGACAAGGTGATTATGAAATGGATAATGATGCACAGAGATAAAGAATATGGTTATGATCCGTTAACAAAATATAAAAAAAAATATAAAAATAATACATTTAAAAAAAAATAACATTGATAATGCATGTCGAATATCAACATGGATTAAAAGCATGTTAAACTATTACAAAATTGGTAACTTCATAATCATAATAAAAGAATAAAAATTTGCATCCCCTTTAAAAAAGCTTGCCGCCCCCCCCCCCCCCCCATGAGTCAAGGTTAGATCCCCTGAAATAGTAAGTGTCCTTATGATTCCGGAACGAAGCTCCTGTATGTACATCACTTTTCTGTACGTTTGTGTACTAAGTGCGTGAGTAACGTCTCACATCACAATTACTGAAAATTGCCACCGATTGACATGCGTTTTTGTTTACATTGCCGTGCAACTCGAATGATACAGTTTTTGGTGACTAACGGTTAGGGTAGCGAGTCTATATCCTCAGAAAGTTCCATTACTTTTTATCGTTCTGGTCGAGATAAGACTCAAGAACGTTAATTTCGGACGATTTACTATTCTCTCTAGTATTTCCCTTAGGCTAATGGTATAGGTGAATCCCGACTTCACTGAAGACGCGCGGATCGTACTGATAACACAGTTAACGGTGATAATTATTATCAGGGAAGCCCGAGGCCACCGAAGCGAACCCTCCCTTTGTGTCTTGCTCTTCTCGACGAGTATTTCCCTCGCACAAAGACACGACGCTACTCCCTGGATCTATCGGCTTCTGCAGCGCTGGCGGGACAAGCGTTGTTTGTACTGTCGGCTGAACGGTTTCGCCTGGGGCTCAGTCAAGAGAGTTTAGACCGAGACGTGGGTGCTGAGATGGGTGCCCAGAAGGCATGCGGTGAGACTGGGAGAGTGGGTTGAGATGGAAATGTCATTCGCTTTCGATTATTATCTAGGTGCCCGTTAGGGCGCCGCAGCCAAGCCGCGGTGCGCTCCACACTCAAGCACCTTATACACCAAGCAGAGTTGGGGTGATTTCGAGGTGTTACCCAGCCGTCATGTAACGTGATGTGAACTTGAAAACTATCACAATCGAGGGGATTTAGGTACCTGACAACACATGCCAAATTTTATTGGGGTACGATTATTCCTTCTTGGTGAAAAAATGGCTTGAAACATGCTCAAAATCACTTTAAGGATGTTAGCTACTGCCTACTACTGCCTACTACTGCCTACTACTGCTAACATCTAATACGTCGGCCCGCGATTCTGACCAGACGGGTGGGACTACAATGTTCATATTTTACATGGACATTAAGGTTATAGAAATATAGTCTCTTTTGAAAAAAAAGTTGAAAAAGTTTGTTGGAAGGCTTCCAAATAAAGGTTTTAAAATAAGCCTTAAACACTTGGCATACAATCAACAAGTAACCATAGTTACTTGACACTTGTTGACGGTACAAGCAGAGTTAGGCGGGAAAGTGCGATACGTAAACAAATGGCGGACATTAAAAATTTTTCTTCTTTGTGTGGAACGAGAAAAGGTGTCATTATACTCTCATAAAACAAATCAGGAACCGTCCCTGGCCTAGGCCCAGATGTAGAAAATTATTTATAATGCAAAAGTGTAGGTCTAAAGTTCCATTTGGCTATAGGACTAGATAAAATTATTACTTACATTACATGTTTGACAAGCCTAGCCAACCCTAGACCAGCACAACCAATTGTTCTGACAAACTTCCCGCACAAATAACTAGTTTTGATTACTAAAAGCCTAATTCAGATAACCAATAGTATGATTGTCCACCTAGGATTTACAAAAATGTTCGGAAATAATACACATATTCTTTTCTTTTTAGCCATATTTATAGTCATGATCAAAGTCAGCTTGCTGCTACACACAATGTCAAAGCGAGGTGTCGAATATTAGCGTGCTCATCTGTTTGTTTACATAATTGCAACAATCAAATCATTTCATGCAACTCGTCTTTCGATTGGCCCGCGTTTATGAAGGCACTGCCATCTAGAATAAATATAGAACGTTTTCGAGCTCTTTGGTACGCAAATCTTTTAAAGTGTCTGAATTTCGTGAACCGTACCCCACGTGAATAACAGCAATACTCTTTCAACTCACAACCCATGACGTTTTCTACGATACCGTTCAAGAATACCAATTTCTTCGAAAACGAAAACGACTTCGTTTTCAAATTGCGTTTTCAACTCATCTCCCACGAACTCAAGAATTGGGGTCCAGTCCTTTTACCGTCGTTATACCATGGTTATATCACCTATACCCAGGATGTACATGAATCCGGGTCTAGATATTTTACATCCTATTGTCTATTGTTATTGCTAATACCATAGAAATTAAATCAACTTTGATAAAATTATTATATTTCAACAAATAATTTTACAATGGAACTTGAAAAAGTAATGAGATCACACACATAACAAAAACTTGTAGAAATACAGCCAAACCTTACACACTCAAAAGAAATGAGATCTCAAAAAGGGCCAAGCTCATCTGCCCTTCCACATTTGCGCATTCTTAATTCATAAACGTACAGTGTCCCATAACAGCATCCTCGAAAAGCTTGGCAAAATAAAATTTGCATGTTATAACGTTTAAATTAATTAGAAAAAAGAACTTGGTTGAACTATTACGTTTAAATTAATAATCGCAAATTCTATTTTGCCAAGCTTTTCGAGGATGCTGTTATGGGACACTGTACGTTTATGAATTAAGAATGCGCAAATGTGGAAGGGCAGATGAGCTTGGCCCTTTTTTGAGATCTCATTTCTTTTGAGTGTGTAAGGTTTGGCTGTATTTCTACAAGTTTTTGTTATGTGTGTTAGCGTATACTCGAGACGCAGTGTGTAGGCATGCCCACTTGTAGAGCGAGCCCGATAAGGAAAATAGCGCGTTCTGTATGAAAATCATACACAGCGTAGTTTCGTAATTATGTTTTGTTTCTTTTAACTGTTATTTTAAATGTTTTAACGATATCCATTATGTACTTTGTACCTGTAAACGGAAATAAAATAAATATAAATACAAAATACAAACTATCTTGTAAGCAGAGGCAAGTTCTTACGGTAAAAACGAATTTTCACCACTAAAAACCGTTAATTATGAATCCTTTTCAACACAAATTCACCGCTTTTGGGCAAAAGAAAAACAAAGGTGAGAAAAAGTTCTGACACTAATGCCTGTATCTGAATTCCCATAACTACATTTTATTAAACTAAAAGTTCTTTAAACCCAAACTTTAAAAAAAAATATTAGAGTGGGAGAGAGACATAGAGCTTTCACCTAAATGTTGAAATATTTTCATCGAGATACTAAAAACGAAGATTTATATTTTATTTTCAACGAAAATACCTGCCTTTAGCTTACAAGCAACACTTTCTACCCGTCTGTCCATCAGTGCGTTTATCTCACTTAAGCTTTTCTCAGTCAAAAGGGTGATATTTTAGAACCCGGCACCTCCACCAAATGAGGTTTTATTTGTAGCATTCTTCTTCAACAAACTGATGATTAAGTAGCTTTTTAGATATTCTATACCAGAGTTAATATTTAATACAATCCGGAAATTAAAAATCCATCCCGATCGGGGATCGAACCCGAGTCTCCCACTTTCCGGGTGGACGCCTTAGCCAACTAGACCACCGAGACGGTAACTATTTAACTTCTGTATTGTCGTTACATTATAGAACTTGAATGAATGGAACATTAAAGGCTCGAAAAACCGTTGCTGTTGAATTGATTAAATAATGTCTACCTAACGCGGGTATGAGTGAAGGTATATTTCTCGATTTGGATAGTCGGAGTCTCTCCCGACTATCCAAAATAACAAAAACTTGTAGAAATACAGCCAAACCTTACACACTCAAAAGAAATGAGATCTTAAAAAAGGGCCAAGCTCATCTGCCCTTCCACATTTGCGCATTCTTAATTCATAAACGTACAGTGTCCCATAACAGCATCCTCGAAAAGCTTGGCAAAATAGAATTTGCGATTATTAATTTAAACGTAATAGTTCAACCAAGTTCTTTTTTCTAATTAATTTAAACGTTATAACATGCAAATTTTATTTTGCCAAGCTTTTCGAGGATGCTGTTATGGGACACTGTACGTTTATGAAATAAGAATGCGCAAATGTGGAAGGGAAGATGAGCTTGGCCCTTTTTTGAGATCTCATTTCTTTTGAGTGTGTAAGGTTTGGCTGTATTTCTACAAGTTTTTGTTATGTGTGTGATCTCATTACTTTTTCAAGTTCCATTGTAAAATTATTTGTTGAAATATAATAATTTTATCAAAGTTGATTTAATTTCTATGGTATTAGCAATAACAATAGACAATAGGATGTAAAATATCTAGACCCGGATTCATGTACATCCTGGGTATAGGTGATATAACCATGGTATAACGACGGTAAAAGGACTGGACCCCAATTCTTGAGTTCGTGGGAGATGAGTTGAAAACGCAATTTGAAAACGAAGTCGTTTTCGTTTTCGAAGAAATTGGTATTCTTGAACGGTATCGTAGAAAACGTCATGGGTTGTGAGTTGAAAGAGTATTGCTGTTATTCACGTGGGGTACGGTTCACGAAATCCAGACACTTTAAAAAGATTTGCGTACCAAAGAGCTCGAAAACGTTCTATATTTATTCTAGATGGCAGTGCCTTCATAAACGCGGGCCAATCGAAAGACGAGTTGCATGAAATGATTTGATTGTTGCAATTATGTAAACAAACAGATGAGCACGCTAATATTCGACACCTCGCTTTGACATTGTGTGTAGCAGCAAGCTGACTTTGATCATGACTATAAATATGGCTAAAAAGAAAAGAATATGTGTATTATTTCCGAACATTTTTGTAAATCCTAGGTGGACAATCATACTATTGGTTATCTGAATTAGGCTTTTAGTAATCAAAACTAGTTATTTGTGCGGGAAGTTTGTCAGAACAATTGGTTGTGCTGGTCTAGGGTTGGCTAGGCTTGTCAAACATGTAATGTAAGTAATAATTTTATCTAGTCCTATAGCCAAATGGAACTTTAGACCTACACTTTTGCATTATAAATAATTTTCTACATCTGGGCCTAGGCCAGGACGGTTCCTGATTTGTTTTATGAGAGTATAATGACACCTTTTCTCGTTCCACACAAAGAAGAAAAATTTTTAATGTCCGCCATTTGTTTACGTATCGCACTTTCCCGCCTAACTCTGCTTGTACCGTCAACAAGTGTCAAGTAACTATGGTTACTTGTTGATTGTATGCCAAGTGTTTAAGGCTTATTTTAAAACCTTTATTTGGAAGCCTTCCAACAAACTTTTTCAACTTTTTTTTTCAAAAGAGACTATATTTCTATAACCTTAATGTCCATGTAAAATATGAACATTGTAGTCCCACCCGTCTGGTCAGAATCGCGGGCCGACGTATTAGATGTTAGCAGTAGTAGGCAGTAGTAGGCAGTAGTAGGCAGTAGCTAACATCCTTAAAGTGATTTTGAGCATGTTTCAAGCCATTTTTTCACCAAGAAGGAATAATCGTACCCCAATAAAATTTGGCATGTGTTGTCAGGTACCTAAATCCCCTCGATTGTGATAGTTTTCAAGTTCACATCACGTTACATGACGGCTGGGTAACACCTCGAAATCACCCCAACTCTGCTTGGTGTATAAGGTGCTTGAGTGTGGAGCGCACCGCGGCTTGGCTGCGGCGCCCTAACGGGCACCTAGATCGAGAAATATATCCGAGTTGTTTGAGAAGTACACACATCTCAAACATATTTGCAAATCAGAATAAAAAATAAATCCCAACCAAACTATTCAGTTTCACCTGGTTTTTATTGAAAACACAATCTGTCTACCTGAAATTCCAAAATTCAATTTCCTCTGGTGATATTATGTTACGTACCGCATGCGTTCTTTTCTCAGATCCAGCTTTACGTATATTTGAGATATACGTAAGAAGATTCCACACGTTACTCTTAGGTAGTATAAACGAAACGAATGAAATTCTTCAACGAATGCCTCTCTCTGTCTCTCTCTCTCTCTCTCTCTCTCTCTCTCTCTCTCTCTCCAGACTTTATTCCAAGAATACAAATTCAAACCCTATAAAAGAGACGACTCTTATCTGCTTTCTTTTCTCGCTTTCTAAGAAAGGTGATCGGTTTTCTTGGACTCTGAAGGCTGCTAAGGCGGGCAGCTCTAGCTTGGAAACTCTCCAATTGGATTTTATTGTTTTCCTAAGTTTGGTTCTTGGCTACCTCGTATATCAGATGGGTTCTGACAAGTGCCACATACACATCCTCTTAGCATTGATAAGGGCGGGGAGAACGGTTTCAGGTGTAGAGTGGTGCTTGGTCCAAGTTATGGGGCTAACAACGACCAGAACTCGAAGCTTGATTTACACTTGGCGCCGATGAAGGTTCACATAAAGTAGAAACGGTGATGTCACAATTGGATGTGAGCGTTTTTAGAATTATTGTAACTATAGCAAATAATCAAAAATAAATTATAAAACACAAATAAATATAAAACACCCCGTCCTGATATCAATGTCTATAGTCGACCAAATTGTTGCGTATGATATTTGATTTCTACTAAACTTAACCACATTACTGCATGTATTTCAATATATGACACACTTGCAAAATAAGTATTTTTAGATAAAAATCGAAAAATTATTCCATTCGATATAAACAAAATACAATAAGGGAAATAAAAAATAACAGCTAAGAAAGTTTTCAACGTATTACAAAACCCACTTCGCTCACTTGTTGGACTAAGACAAAACAATTTCATTACTTATAAGTTGTTAAAAGCATGAATACGAAAGTAGACAATCGTCAAAATTATTAATACTAGGAATATATGAGATTATATTTTGAATCATACTTTAGACATTATAGTCAATTGATGTATGTAAATTATGTTGTGTCATTCATTTACTAATAACTACAACGTCTGACAATAAAACATAAACCATTATATTCCAATGTTAGGCCTAAGTATAGACCTTAGCTCATCTGAAAAATGTCATTTATATTAGAATAAAATAAACTTGTATAGCTGGAGACGTCCCGTATATTTCAAAATATTCATTTTGTTGTTGTATACACAATGATATATTACATAAGTTGTTCTCTTTAATATATTTCTAAAGTCAAGTACGCGGTTAATCCTGAACATTCTATGAAGGTCTAACTAGCGTGTCCTAGTTGGGAACTAGGGTACCGTGACCTGGTTGAATATTTGATTTGAAAGCTGCAGCGAGGGCGGTTTCGATCTATCAAAGAGTTTCATTGGTGATCAGGATGCTATCGACCATCACATCACTTTGATCACATAATATGCGGTAAATCATCTGATTACAGTACGGTATATATGTTGCTGTGTGTTATTGGACATTTATGCGAGCGCTGTGGTTGATGGATTGAGAGAACAAAGCATTAGTTTTGTTAAATTGATATGGCAAATCAAAGCTTATTAAATTGTTAAATACTGTTTCTATTTGATTCATGTACTGAATTTAGATCAGAAAACAGCACACTAAATAGAAATGTAAAGTTACTACGTATTTGTAGGCCTATTTATTTTATCGGCAGTTCGAAAAATACTTTACTTATGTGTAGATTCTTGATGTCGTGGTCGTGGTCGTTGTCGTTGTCGTTGTCGTTGTCGTTGTCGTTGTCGTTGTCGTTGTCGTCGTTGTCGTCGTCGTCGTTTAATAAAGTAGCTTCGCTCCCTATTTTGGATACTCCCTTAACAGTAATAATGTTTATTAAACCAACACATAAATATACATAAACTGGTTTTGAAATGGTTGACCTAGAATAATGATAAATTAATCCAAGTTAATAGGATTGTTAAAGAAAAGAGTTAACTCTCCCATTTAAATGTTTTATGGATGGGTATGTATACAAGTGCAACCACTATTCAGGTTTACGTTCGTTTGTGTAAAGTGGGGCAGGATGGAGTGAGGTGGAGCTCTGAACAGATGAGATAAACCTCACATGTTCCTGTTTTATTCAGAATCCTAACAAGGATGTTGATTGTGTTTGCAAACACTGAGCAACTAGACGAGTAAACTCAACGATTCGTTTCAATCCCATTACTAAATGATGTATCCCGGAATATGATACAGACTATTTGAAGAAGAGGAAGTTGGGGTAAATGAGGTAATGAACAAATAGTAGCGATGTTTTGCAGTAATGGGTGCTGTAGCTGCAGGAAGTTACTTAGTTGACCTTGTTCATGAAAAAATTACGACAATGCTGATCCAAAAGGCCTACATAGGAAACTTAACATATATCCATTTGCTTACCACTTATCCAAACTTCAGTCAGTTCGTTTGGTGACGGGAATCGAGTGCACAACTTTAATCCAGTCTGTCGTATTTTAATTCATATTTTTTTCTGCGCTTCCCCCATTTAAAGTGAGATATCTCATTAACGTTGTGACCTTGGAAATATTTATTTATTTGATATTTAAGATGATGCAGCACTGCATTTTTGTGGGGGGGGGGGGGGGGATTTTCCTGTTCCTAGGAATCATCTCATTCTGATTGATGTGAACTATGCCCCGATATCGAAGAAAGATAAATGAATTATTCCTTTTTGTCACAACAAAAATAAAACTTGACATAATAAACAATTAAAATTTGTTTTGAAGATACTGGATTCCAAATAAAGTTAAATCTATCACTTTGTTCCAACTAATCAACGATAACGTTTATAATATTTGTATTAAGGACGTTGTACCAAAGTTTGGCACACACGCTAAGCGCGCGACTAATTCGTAGGTCCAGGTATAAATCCCTCGAGACGGTATCCTGACTGAAAGTATTCCCCGAGGGCTTCTTCATAGTTATGCGAACCAAGGGATTGAATCCTCGGACATCCCTTCACATTGTCCTAACACCAACATACCTAGTAAGACAGACATTGCATGCCCTCTGGGCAGGTTTCTCAAGATAATTTGAATTAGAACGTTGTACACACATCCTTGCACGACAATCGAACAAAAGTTTAGTGTCAATCAAACGCTTACTGGTTTCCGGAAATGCTCCTAAAGAAGAATCGACCTCTCGTTATCGAACCAAGATAAGATACGATACTCGTGAGTGATGATGCAGTGCAGTGCAACGTGGCCAAACATCTCTAATCTCGTTATCACGTGTTATCTCGTCACGTGTTCGTACCTGTGAGCGTCGCGACGCCTGCGCCCGTCCCGCCCTAGCGTCGTATCGATCTGTATTGGTAGTGCCGGCAAGGAGGCTGCTCAGAACTCGACTGGCGTTCCAGTCACTGGCATCTGCCTGCGTAGCTGCACACCTGCTCTCTACGCGCGGTTTACACCCCTATTCGAGTGACCTTCACTGCACCACTGTGCACAGATGAAGCTCGGACAGCTGGTCGGTGGATTCCCAGATCGGAGGTAAGGGTTGGTTTTGTCCGGTCTGCTTGCATGCACGCGCTCTGCAGATAGGCTGCGTTGTGACGAGATACGCATGTGGCATGTGGTAGCAGAGCAGCTTAATCTTATCAATACGGATGTAGAAATAACATTTTATTAACGTCCGCGAATCTTATGTACTGTTAAAAATACATTAAAAATTAGGTGCAAATTATTTTTAATCTCATTTTAAGCCGTACGTTTATTTTAGCACTTTTTTAGCCAATACCTAAGAAATTGCGTTAAGCACGTGTTAAATGTACATTTCACAGTAAAAATACAAATACAAAAAATATCAATGTCGAAATAAAGGTATCCTGTGGCTCAAATAGCTCATTATACTTGCTCAAGTGTCGGAACGTATAAAGCCGGATGACCCGGGTTCGGTTCTAAGTCGGGGTAGCTTTATCGACAAGTGTATAGCTTTGTAATAACTAATATCTGCCATAATCAGTATTAAAAGTGAAATAAGAAATCAAACAACAGTATAAATGTCAAATAGTCAATAAAGAATTTTTACGGATAATGTAAAATGAAGCAATAAAGATGAGGTATTTTATATCGGTAAGCAGAGAAACGATATTAATGGAAGAATCTTATGCTTGCATCAGCAGAATTGTTATATCGTCGTTTATTTTGAAATTGGTTGAAAAATCTTAAACTTGAGCCATTATATCATTAAATTATACATGTCATTTTCAGACAACAATTTAAAGTCCTTGATCGTAGTTTCAAGAATTCAAACGTTCGTTAAGAATATTATTGGCTTTTAAAAAGTATAAAATGAACATTTTCCTTATTGTTCATGTACGGAATTTTCTTAGTTTTCACCGTATTAATACCTAGACGCCTTACACTCTCAAATTGCAGTGATTTTTTCATTAGAAATATTAACGTGTATATTTGCTTTTTAAACTACCCGTTAAAATATGTTTACGAATGTGCTGTCATTTTTGTTGATGTACGTAACTGTTGTTGATGTTGTAACTATTAAACTACTAATTTTTTTTAGATAGAAAGCTGATTAAAAGATTGTTACAATTGATTTCAATGTATTGCAATAAAACACATTTTCAATCCATGTTAAGTACGATAACAATTTAAGGATATTTTGGAAAAATATAATTGATTCGCTCTCTTTATTATTGTTATGACTTCATTTTTAAAATAAAATTATAAATAATTCGTAAGAACACTGAATCTACTCATCCGGCTAGTTATTAATTTAAACTATACCAATAGACAATAAATAGACGTGTACAAACAAAACAAAAACGATCGAACAGACCTATACTCACGGTAGGAAGAACCGAGGAAATCACATTTTATTTGATAATAGAACACATTTGGTGTTGTAGCTCGAAAAGTTAAGTACAACAATGTAAAATGATTTAATTGAAAACTAAGGAGCGAAGCCCTCTGTAAGAATCATTTTTTCGTCCGTCTGTGCGTGTGTCTCGTCTCACGATAAATACATAACACGTTCTCCGATTGTCTAAACTTTTTGCTAAACCTGGGGACAAGGCTAGCCCTACACAATTCTAAATTTATGTACTCAACACCTCCACCATTAATGTAGGTTAAAACAATAATCTATTTCAAACCCTCTTTATATTCGCCACCTCCTCTATTTTACCCCCAAATGATGTTTGGTTGCTCACAATACAAGTTCGAAAACCTTCAAGTAATTTCATGGTGAGAAACACAATGCACGTAAATTACAAAATAAAACACACCTCCCCTAATGATAAATAATAACCATGGTCTGGCGCTTCTTTCACTCACAACACAATACGCAATCACTGTGGCACAATAAAGTTAGTGATTATTCTTTTCATCGCTAGTTAAATAATGAATTATAAATTAAGGGTGTGATAGACGATACCAAGGCTAGTTTGATTAAAATTATAACAAGGTTCGCAACAACAAGACGAAGTAGGCTGATTGGTAACTTCAAGGGCTGAAATGCATGTTAACATAATATTATCTGGGTTCCCTAAACATGGTGATGAACAACAAGCAAATATATAAAAAATGATAAGTGCAGCAAAACATGAGAATAACTTTTATGTAAAAAAATATTAACAGGAATGTGTGAATAAAAGAATAGAGGGGAAATGCTTATGTAATGACCTTCAACTGCAGTCCAATCGCGGATTGATGTTTTAAAAGAATTAAAATCAGAGAATATGTCGAACTTTGGTAAATTAGGTAAATTATTATAAAATTAAGGTAAACGACAGGTGATATTATATCTACGGGTAATACAAGGTCTAGGTCTAGCTACATGGAAAACCAACCATGGTTATTGTTTATCATTAGGGGAGGTATGTTACTTGTTGATATTGTTCTTCAACATGTATGATACAGAATGTTTCTTGGTGATACTGTGGGTCAGAAGAAGGATATTTTAGCCTCACTCAAAGATGGAAATGTGTGAACCCGGCACCTCCACCAAAACAGATTATTGCTAAACCTTGTTTTATCTGTGTATCCCTCTTAGACAATCTGTGGATAAACAAACTTCACTCACTATTTTGGGTTCTCCCGTGCTTAATAAATGACAATTATATAATTTTGTGCTTAAAACCATTATTATTATTTTAGTTTCCTTATTTGTTTCACACAACATACACATTAGGAACCTTTATCTGACCTTATGAAAACAAGTCAATCTTTAGTGATTTATAGAAATTGTCGTAAAAGTTTGACCCGCCTGCTATGAATAAAAAAACTATGTCTTCAAGTAAGCGGGCTTATGCTTAAAAACTTTGTATTCTAATCAATCTTTATCCTAACATCTTAACTTATTTCAGTTTTAAAACAAATACCCATAAAATTGATATTAATTGATGGAAGGCTTCTTTAAACCTTTTTGGCAAATTTACATTTTTTTTTTGTATTCGACGAATTTTCTTCGGAGGTCACCGTCATCTTCGCCCAGCCGTGCTAGACTAACTGACGTCCAAAGTGGGTCTGGTATTGGGGTTGGTGGTCTAGAAAGCAAGCTCTGAATACACTATCAACCGCCAAAGATCTCCAGTTTGCGTTTAAAGAAACACTTAGCTAGAAATATGTTTCAAGGCCAAATAGCTTACTATCTATAGTATCATATAAAAATGATGTAAAAACTACACATCACATCAATTCGTTACTGCAATCTATTCTTATATAAATTATCTGAAGTAGCTATACATTTTATCCTAACAAAATAAATCCAATCACCGTAACCATTGTATAGAACCTTGAATTCCATCCATATAATACGATACTTCTGTCATGATTAATTAATATCTATAGCTTATCTGATCACGAAAGTATTTTGCATGTTGATTATTAAATTACTCAATGAAAGTTTTAAATGTCTGAACACCTAATTATGCTACAAGCAAGTACGGATTCGTTTTCGTTTCTTTGTCTTCCTTGCACAGTTGACTAGGCTGTACTTTAAATAAATAACTACCTACAATATAAAACGAAACAATAAATACTGTTGACAAGCTAACCTCGTTCTTGTGATCGGCTAGCGAGTCGTAACTTGGCTTTCATTTTGTTCATGTTATTGTTACGCCCGATGATCGTAAAAAATATATTATAACAGATGAATTATATTTTTAAAAATATCACAACAACTCATTAACCCGGAACGTATATTATAAAACCACTTAACAGAACTAAAACCTGGGTTACTTACTTTTAATCACGATATTTCGGAGAGCTCCGTCTCCTTCCTCAAGCAGTCGCGCATGGATGCTTGAGGAAAGAAACGGAGTTTTCCGAAATATCGCGATGAAAAGTAAGTAACCCAGGTTTTAGTTCAGTTAAGTGGTTTATAAGATAAACTATAGATCCATTAAAACAAGCACAGGTACGGGAGTTCGCAAAATAAGGAGCGAAGCTACTTAATCATATCATCATGATTATCGACAAAAATAAAAATAAACATCCAGCGATGATATATTTTGGTGGAGGTGCCAAGTTTGAAACAAAATCGTAATTGTTGTGGTTTTTTTCACAATTTTGTTACAAAATAAATCTACTTAATTTTAATTTTAATTTATGTGAAAGCCTGCCCAGGGTGCAATTCATGCCCCTCTTCAGGTGTCTAACTAGGTATGTTGCGGATAAGACAATTGTGAAGGGATGTCCGAGGGCTGTTTAAGAGGACTCAATCCCTTGCATTCGCATTAACGACTGAGGAAAACCTCGAAAAAACCTTCAGTCAGGATTGCCGGTCTCGACGGGATTTGAACCCGGGACCTCCCGAATCAGAGTCCGCGCTTAACGCTCGAGCCAACACTGTCGGTAATAAATCTACTAATTATTAATTAATCATAAGCCAAAGTCGTCTCCCGTATAACCTTGAAATGAATCTATCAACATGGTGGGGAACCTCGAAGTTTGCGCGAGGGTGGGGGGGGATGGGGTGGGGGGGGGAGGGGGGTGAGACAATATAACGTGAGCACCCTGCTCAACACAGTGTTTGTGGGACTAGAGCCCAGCCTTATAGATCTGCTACTGTAGGTTGGGGCAAGGCCGTCCCGTCCCGACCCGACCCGATGCGAGACGGGACGTGGCTAATCCACTTATATAGCTCAACCCACACCGTTTCCTTGACTCCTATGAGGAAACTCTTGATACAAGTCTGTAAAAATTGGAAAAGTTTAAGAATTGTATTGGTCTTAAAGAATCAAGAAAATGGTTACTTTCTGACATGTTTTGGGAATTTTCACCAATGTATGGTTCAATTAATTTCACTAAAAATTATTTTCTCAATCATGTCTCTGTCCTAATAACTTATTTTAATAATAATAAAGTGTAGATTTATTTGAAAAGGGAGCGAAGCTACTTAATCCAAATGTTGAGCCTTCAAATCTCGTTGGTGGAGGTGCCGGGTATGTATGTGTCAAGACAATTACACAAAAGAACAACACGAGAGAACAATATGAAGGGTTGACACAGTAGAAAAAAGAAGTTAAAGTTTTCTCATCACGCATCAATTTGGAAATTTATCGAACATATGGCCTATCTAAAGAGATCAGACGCAACCCAGTTGAGAATAACATACCATTCAGGGAAACAATTCATAGACAACTAACGAGAAAATGAAACATGTTAGAAATTATTAATCACGTTATACAGTATACACGATTAGAAATGAGTTCATACATAAGAATATTACAGTAAGGGGTCAAGCTAGAAATACACTTTTTAATAAAGTTGTAAAGTAAAGTTACGAAGATGCTTCAGATGAAGCTGATATTATAAGATTTTAAAAAGTGAATTTCTTACGTTATTATAATAAAGTTACAAGTGTTACGTAAAAATGTTTATATTGTCAATTCAACCAAATAATTTCTTTAACAAAAACAAATACCGTACGAAAATGTAAATACATCACTATAACAGGACCAAAATGTGGTGTAAACCGAACGACTGCAGTCCGTATGGAGAAAAAAGGACATTTGGCATTATTAGTGGGTCTTTCTTTTCTGCAACTAATAGCATTTGATTGTTTTTTTCTGTTTTTCAGTAATTTGTTTTGAATTACCAAAACTTTTATATACACGTTTTGTATATATTAATCATATCTTGAATCAATTTTTATTATATGAAAATCAATGTAGAAATTCAAAATCATCTTATTCTAAATCGTTTTTACTACTGGTTTGATTTCCATACAATCAATTACACCTACGCGAAACAGTTTTTATTGTTTATCTTCAATCATATTTACACCGTCATCGCCGCTATTTCTGTTTTAATTTTATATCTGTATTTATCGAACATCTGTGGAAACATAAGACAGTCGGGAGTGCGAAGAGAATTTGCCCGAAGGCTTTTATGCCTTGTGTACTCAAAGCTTGCATGGACTCTTTCCTACTCATTGGACAGCCTCGAAACCCTGCAAACGACAGAGACACTCTAGTTCTCGGTCAAAGCGCTAATTATATGTTATCAAAGGAGTAACTTAAAGCTCTTAAGTATAAAGGAAATGGGTTTGGTAAAGAGCCTCAACCGCCGGAGGTTAAAACTCGTGGAGTGTATTATTTGCAAACTAATGCCCTCAAAAGGTCTTTGAAGTAACATTATGGTACAGAACATAATAACAAGGAAATCACAATATTTAGATCTGGTTTATTTGCTCATTTTGGTGAGATTTCGCTCAGATAGAAATTAACAATAAAGTCATTATTTACGGTGTTCCCCACATAACTCTAACAACTGACACGTAAATAATTCAAAGCGTATCAAAAACCAAGCCAACCCTTTGAACCCTAGGGTTTGGTATGTTTCTGTGTCATGAAGAGCAATGTAATAAAAACACATGTATGGTCATGTTCGGTTTTTATCGGGCAACGTGGCACACGCACAGACGGACGGACGGAGTGAAAAGTATAATGTTTATAGGGGAGTTTAGCTCCCTAATGTGAAATAGCGACCAACTGGTTGGCCACGATTCGCTTTCGGGCAATTAAAAATTCGAGAATGCAAATTCAGAACAACGTTATACAATATGTTGTACATTTTAGGCGTCACAGCTATAGCTATAATTCTAAATGTGGTGGGGGAAAAACGTTTCCTTGGCAGGAACGGCTTTAATTAAAACAGAGGCAGGTATGGACTGAGCAGAGCTGAGGTAACCCCCCCCCCCCTCTCCCCTCTATAATCAATGCGCATCCTACATGGGAACGTCGATAGACTTGGCGCGTGTACAAATTATATCACATTGGTATAGCTTGTACTCGCGTACTAATGTACTTGATCGTTCACTTCAATAGCTGGTCACCTCGTTTGAAGACATTTCAGAGTAACGATCATGTCATCATGGAGATGAGTGTTTATTATTGGGACTAATTATGTTTTTTGATTGATTGATTGATTGATTAATTGATTGGATATTGCTTAACGTCTCATATTAATGCACTTTGGCTATTCGAGACGATGAGTGGTGATAGATGAGGATGAAGTATGAACAGAAGGGAGGAGGGGAAACCCGGTACCGGCACGTAGCCTACTCCTTTCGAAAAGTACCAAGGGGACACAAACAGCTTAACGTCCCATCCGAAAGGGTGGTGTAACCTTGACAGTCATATAAGTTCCCCCACTAACCCGGACTGCCGAGCAGACGTCGAGGAGAACGAAGCCGTTACACTAGCTCTGGAACCCTCCATCTGCTCTAACCAGCGGTATACGTATGTATCAGGGCACGGTCACCCACTCTACCCCTGACCAAGCCCGAAGGCTGCTTAACTTCGGGGGGAGGGAGGGGGGGGGGGGGGGGAAAGTATGCTGTGTTGACTTTACGGAAGCCAAGGCAATACGCATCATGTCTAAGTTATAAAATAAGTGTGAATAATACAAATAACATATTTAAAAATGTAAAAAGCTCGTTGCTCCATTGGTTTTAGTCTCTTCTTCCATTACAGAAGGTTCCGGGTTTGATTCCTGCTTCAGGCTAGAGATTTTGAACTTCTACCACGGTCTTAAAATTCCTCAATACTTGGTGATTTTGGAGCCGTGAACCACGAACAAACATTTGCATACGTTTTCCGAAAAGCCTTATGGAATGTGGTGTAGCCCGCATAGAATCGTAGAGTCGTACCCTTGCAACCATCTGGCCGCTGTTCCCTATTTCAAATATAAATCTCTACGATTACGTAAGCGGCCACAAGGTTAGCTCGGGCCGCTTTAACTGTCTTATATGTTATGGTTTCCGTCATATATGGTAGTTGGTTTACGGTAAACACATAGATTATGAATATCAAAACTCTCAAACTTAACTTTCGGACACAAACAACGATAAAACTTTCATCCTTTCTAAGGGACAATATAACATAATGTTGTGAGATTTTGTTGGCTTTCACGACCCGTAGATGTCTTCTGTATGATCCCTGGGCTGTTTCGTCGTGTCGATGATGAGGCACTGCTCGACGTTTCGCCACCCATGTTGGTGGCTTCTTCAAGAATGATCATTCTTGAAGACATCATTCTTGAAGAAGCCACCAACATGGGTGGCGAAACGTCGAGCAGTGCCTCATCATCGACACGACGAAACAGCCCAGGGATCATACAGAAAGACAAACATAATGTTGTGTTTTGTACTTTTGTATGTTTTTTGTCTGTTCGTTCTCTACACCAGACAAGCGGCTGCTGTGATCTTGATGACATATTTTTAGGGAACTTTTAAACCTTTTATCAATCGAAGATATTTCACATTAACATCGCACTATAACGATATTTTTGAATCTATGAATGCAAGGAAAAAGACCAACATACGCTCATCATCCACAACGCAACTAGCATTTGACGCTTCTTATATATATATATCTTAGCTTCTTATCATATTCTTCTTCTTCGACGAACATGATTTTAGTATGATAATTTTAGCCTCGTTACAGTTAACTAGCGACCCGTCTGGGTATACATGGTAAACAAGCCCCAACCCAGGAATATCGTACGAAGTGTCTTACAAGTTAAGTGCGTATTAAAACAGAACATTTGCACTTTGTCACAATCCCTTCTTGCAAATAACGACGAGGATATTAAACAGGTGATGAACATGTATTTCAAAGATCGTATTAAACTATGTTAATATTTCGCAATCATGTATGATAATTTATGGCTGTTTTACGGCGCATTCAATGAGAGTTTATTAACAATAAAGCTCAGAACTGCACGTTGTGCATTTTAATCAAGATTCTAATATAAAATTTTATGGATTTCTCTTTTACAATGCAGTCTTTGCTAATAACTACCTCAACATATTAAATGCAGTAAGAACTGTAAAATATATTAAACATCCAGTTCAAAATTACCAACGCTATCTATATAGCGCGTATAGTATTATGGGCGAAAATTGTTTAACAGCTATAATGTCATATACTCGGATGTGTGGCAGACTGCACGACTGTGTACGCACGAGAGACAAACTGTCTTCAACACGCACGAGGATATGGCATTTAGCGTGTACTAGGCATAGTTTTAATTATCAGTATCACAAATTCCAGGACAATAATTTATGATTGATTTAAAAGAAAAACAAGCACGTGAGAGTGAGAATCAGTTTTAATTTTAAGCTCAATTTCAGTCTTCAGTTACAAAGGTTCTGACAGTTTTTACCTCCACTATATGTACCAGCCAGGATTAATTTCGACTACCCGGAACATCCACCAAAATACGAAATTTTACATTTTGCGCTTTCTCGCGTACGAACGATTTTTACGATCCCACAATCGCGTTTTATGACCCGGCACCTGCACCATATGAACCAGCCAGGATTGATTTAATTTCGACTACCTACCCACCACCTCCATCAAAACCAAAAAAAAATTTTTGAAATCACATGACCTAATTCGCGTTTCAAGACACAATTGCTAAGTTAGCCACTAGCTTGCGTTATCAACTAAAATATCGCGAAAATTCACGAATTGGTAATTGGAACCATTCAATCACAATTCAAGTGATTCTCACACAGTGCTTTGCACACAAGATTAGGAAAATCGTCTATAAACCGACTTGAAATGAAAAAATTATATTGAAAACAATAATTATGTTACCAAACGAGGGTAAACTTGAAAAGTAATTAAGTACATTCTTTTGGGGGTATTTTGGAATTTCCTCGACATATTTTCCCACTGAATATCAATTATGTGACTGAGTGGGTACTCTAAATACGAATGTATTTTATAACATGCTACTTTCCTATATTATCACTATCGTGTCGTCGCGATTAAGGTTTTGGTCAAACAATTATTTTGTCCTTATAGGACATATTCATAATCCCTTTCTCGATTTGGTAAATCGGGAAACACTTCCCGACTAACCGAATCGAGAAATAAACCCTCACTTATACCTGCGTAAGGTAATGACATTATAAATAATGTTTGTATGGTCAGTTCAAAGGCAACTGCAGATATTCGTTGAAGTTATGTTCCATCCATTCAGATTTATAATGCAACTACAATTCAGAAGTTAAATAGTTACCGTCTCGTAGTCTAGTTGGCTAAGGTGCCTACCTGAAAAGTGGGAGAGTCGGGTTCGAGCCCCGATCGGGATGGATTTTTTAACATCTGAATTGTATTAAATATTATATTCATAATCGTATTCGGACGAGCGCTGCAAAACAGGTTAAACTGTGTTAGTATTATTATTTCAAAAACGAAAATATGGCAAAAAAGCAGAAAATCTGTGCGTTTATTAAAATACAGCTCCCATATAATCAATACAACGTTATAGTAATAATCCATAAAACATACATTTTTATCGAGCTTATTATGCCCTGAATTTTAAATAATTAAAACATCGCCGTTCTAGTTTTGTTATTCAATTACCCCCATGTACCTCGATGTATTCAGATTCAAACAGCAACCATCCTAGCCCCCCCCCCCCCACCCCGTTGTAGAGTGGCTAGGTACTTGTCATACAAGGGTGGCAGAGAGCTGTAACTCCACTCCGTGCAATGTAACGTCCATCACAGCTGGGAATAATAGTCATAAACCGCAACAGTGGCGCTCTCTACGTAGCAGGTCATCTGTTATGATTATGGGGAATACCAGGGCATCCATATTCCTTACGGACAGCGTTGACAACTCTGCATGAATATAATGATGAAGCATTTCCCCTGGCTTGGCGTTAGTGTTGGTTGGTTGGTTGGTTGTTAGCTAACAACCCTCACTGAGCTAGTCTCACGGATGTAACATACAAGTTGTGTTATTGTTTTGTTAATATATGATGAGAAACTATACAGTACAGTTCAGAAGAGAAATAAATGGACTTAGCAAAAACGTCGATTATTGAGCGAGCGAAGCGAGCGTCTCCACTTGACTCTTATGGCTCGAATGTCTGTTTTTTTTTTTTTTTTTTTTTTCTGTTACTGCTTCGATACAGGTCGCAAACCCTTTCTCTTTGATTGACCTGAAATTTTGCACACATGTACATACCACCTAGGCGGGTTGCTGTATAGTTTTGTGGCAAAATTGTTCAAAAAGTTAAAAAGTTACATTAAAGTTAATCGAAAGTTTTTTTTCAAACTAAACGGCGACAAAATCTGAGGTGGCCAAATCATTTAGAATGTCCGTCCGATCACGAATATGTTATTTTTATTTTGATCCGATAAGTAGTGTAGATGGAAATTACATAATAACAAAGTCCCGTTACCATGGCAATGGAAAGTCGCGCAGCTTTTTCGGCTCATGATAGCGGTCGAACGGAGGCTCGGATTGAGTTGAAATTTTGACCATCCGCAAGTTCGTTCCCGATGAATGCCATTAGTTTTGTGGCAAAATCGTTCAAAAAAGTTATAAAGTTACATTAAAGTTAAAACTAAAGTTTTTTTTTTAAACTAAACGGCGACAAAATCTGAGATAGCCAAATCATTTAGAATTTTCGTCGGTCACGAATATGCTAATTTATTTTGATCCGATAAGTAGTGTAGATAGAAATTACATTTTAACAAAAGTAACGTTACCATGGCAAACGAAAAGTCGCACAAGAATTCTGGTCACTATGTACTGCCACTTAGAAGTAATCAAGAGTTTAAATAGTTTTCCCAAAGAAATGATGTTCTAGATGGCGGTTGGATTTTATCCATTCTCTCCTATTTTACAAATTTTCAGCTAAATCGGTCAAGACCTTAAAGACTTAGGTATTGGTATTGTTACGAAACAATAACTACCCGTTAAAGCTCTATAACTAAAATGATCTGTGACAAGTTTTAAGATGAATATTGATACTAAAATTTACTTTATTCAAAGGAAAAAAGCTCTACAATTTAGTTTGATCAAGTTGCTCGTAACTAGGGGCACTTTTGAGAATACACAAATAAATAAAACAAGCGCACAAATGCCTTTTGAAATATAATGAATGGCCACTGCCATCTCATCTTTTAAGTCTACATTTCCAACATTACTCCCACCTTTCATTTTGACATAATAAGACAGCAAATGAAACAATAATATTTTGACCATGACAGTCTACTGTGGGTATGTTGACATCACTCTTGCGGCTCGTGTGCGAATTGCATCATCTTCACTGCGTTGTAGGTCGGGAAGATTTGACACTTCTAGGGGATATAACGTTGTATAGGACGCACCAAGATTCCATGCTGCGTCTTCACCCGAGCCACTCTGACGTATCCGTCATTGCCGGGTAGAAGATCCAACACTTTGCCATTGGCCAGTCAGTCTCTTTTTATTGTCGGCTCCCACAAGCACAATCTCGCCGACTGATAGTTTCCTGTGTCGTTCACTTGCCTTCCCGCGTTTGTACCAGTTGTCCCAAATACTCTTTCCTAAATCGGCTTCGTAGATGGTCACGGACAATTGTCTTTAACGGAAACGGCTTGGAAACCTTCAGATTCCAACATATCTAAATCTGGCACGTTCTGTTCGCGAATATCATTCAGAAACATCGCCGGAGTTAAAGGTATCAAATCGTCTATGTTGTCTGTAATGTAGGTGAGAGGTCTCCATTGATGACTGCCTCAGCATCACACAATACTGTAGAAAGCTCTTCGTAGTTCAAAGAAGACTTTCCTAGCACGCGCTTGAGTATTCCTTTTACTGAGCGAATGAGACGCTCCCACCATCCTCCCACCATGCTGCTGATGGAGGGTTGAATTCCAGTGAATCTTGTCCACTGCGAATTCATTCTTCACCTTATCCCAGTCCAACTCTTGAAGAGCATTAGCACACCCAACAAAATTGGTCGCGTTGTCGCTATAGACCGTAGTGGGCCTTCCTCGGCGAGCCACAAAATTTCTTACTGACTGAATAAAAGCCTCAGTGCTGAGTGAGCTTACAAGTTCCAAGTGAATAGCTCGGTATACTGCACATGTAAACAACACTAGCCAAACTTTACTCTTATCCTTAAGATACATTGGGCCAGCTAGGTCCACTCCAACAATCTGAAACACTGCTGCGGTGGTTACTCTGTCTTGAGGTAATGGAGCTGGGTAAGTCGTTGAATTCTTGGCTGCAAATCTTCTACATCTTGGACATTTCAAACAGATTCTTTTATTGTTTGTCTGCTTTCACAATCCAATATTTTCTCGCAATTTCCCATTAGAAACTGTACTCCTGCGTGACTGTTCTTGAGATGTTCTTCTCTGATGATCATATTCACCACTAGATGTTTGGACGGTAGTAGCACAGGGAATATGAAATCAATGATATCATCTTTCATAGCGAGTCTTGTCTTCACTCGTAATAGTCCGTCTACCCTTTAAATACTTGAAGACCGCAAGCCACTTCTCCTTCATAACGAAAAGATTCCTGTTGAATGTTGATTAGTAGATCTCTTTCTGCTGCGTTGAGCTCGTCGACTGTCAGTGCACCCTTGGCACTAATCTTCTTGCGAGACTTGTTAATAAATCTCTGCATCCATGCTGTGACCTTCACTAACCGATTGTATGATGAGAACCTTGTTATGTTCCATGGGTAGTCTTCACCGGTTGTCACGTGCATGGCGTTCATACTTCTTTTTCTGTTCAGAGAAACACTAATTCCTCGTTGAATTTAGTTTCCTCCCACTGGCCATTGTGAAGCATGTTCTTTGAGCCACTCCGGTCCCTCCCACCATCTCGAATGTACAAGGTCTTGTGAGCTGCATCCTCTGGATGGAAGATCAGCAGGATTGAGAGAGCCTGGTACATGCCTCCAATTTTCGGTTTGTGAGATTGCATATCTCTTTTACCCGATTTCCAACGAAGTGCCCCATTCATCATTCCTCCGTATCCATGCTAACGCTGTCGTTGAATCACTCCAAAAATGGAAATCAGTTTTGTCTTTATATGCAAAGATTTCTGTACTGATTCCGATAAGCGACTTCCAATTAGACAGTCATTAACTCCAATCGAGGTATGTTGATTTCTTCAGCGGGGCTATCTTGATTTAGCTTGTATAAGTTGTACAGTAACTCCCTCAGACGACTCTGTTCTGAGAAAAAACTACTGCAGCATATGCATATCCACTTGCATCACAAAACGTATGGAACGACTGTGAACTCACATAGCTTCCTACGTTCGCTATGTGTCTTGGAAATTTTAAATATTCGATAAGAATCGAATCTCGTTTAGCCATTTTTAGAAACTTCATTGTAGATTCTTCATCCAAGGAGTACATCCCATCCCATCTTACTAATCCACATTTCTTGCAGCATTAGTTTGGTAGCATTATTACTGGGCAACATATTCCTAGTGGGTCGAAAATCTTTTGAGTCATAGATAAAAATTGTTCGTTTTGTCACTTCCTGAACAGATTCGATGCTGGGTATATCAACACTCAAAAACTGTCCAGATGACGATCCCAATTCAACCCCAAAAACAGAAAGTTATTCTGCCGTCTTCCATTTCAAGAGTCTTCATCTTCGAATATTTCCACATTCTTAGGTCCATCTTAGCGTCTTCAAACAGTTTACTGATTCCTCCCGAAATTGGCAAACTTCTTCTACTGTATCGACGGAAGTTACACACAATTGTCAACATAGAGCGAATCTTGAAGTTTCTTGGCAATGAGACTTTTATCTTCAGGTACTTGGTTGTTCAAGTGA
This sequence comes from Sweltsa coloradensis, assembly GCA_024449915.1. Lineage (NCBI taxonomy): Eukaryota > Metazoa > Arthropoda > Insecta > Plecoptera > Chloroperlidae > Sweltsa > Sweltsa coloradensis. The sequence continues at coordinate 375,699 of JAMZAV010000778.1, read as the reverse complement.
TAATCTATGACACTACCCAAGTAAGAATGGACTACAGTTGAGTCCAAAAACTACTCTTTTGTGTCTGAACACCTTAAATGGCGCTTCATAATCACTCTCCCACCATAAAAACGCAGAAAATCTCTGTCCTTCTTGTGTATTTCAATCATGAGAAATGCCTTACGAATGTCTGAAGTGACTCCAATTTTCTTCTCTCGGAATCTTGTTATCATTGAAGGTATCAACTCTATGAGGTTCGATCCTTCTCCAGACAATCATTTAGGGAGAGGGTGACTTGTTGCATTTACTTGATGCATCAAATACAGGGCGAACTGGCGTTGTGAGACTATCTGGCTTGAAAACTGGACGATGAGGCAAATAGTGACTTGGTGCTGTTTCTATCTCCGCATCAGGTACTTCCCGATTATCCCTTCTTGAAGCCAGTCTTTAAAAATTCTCCCGTAAAGTTCCAGTTTCCCTTCTTTCTTTAATTATTTGAGGCAAACAAACAAGCCTTTTTCCGGCAAATTCCCTATTTGTAGGTAGAGGGGGGTGACCGTCAATCCAGGGTAAAGCCACCAGATACCTCCCCTTTCTGTGCGCGACACTGTTTTCAGAAAATGATCTTTCGTTGCAGCCGCGCGGCTTCTTCCTTGGTAACCCTCTCTCTATAGGATCGCTAATACAATGGATTCTAGCTCCCATAACTCTGCAACAGATGCATCACTGACTTTCATAGATGTCACTAAACATTGATACGTTTGTATCTTCAGCCTGGGTTCTAATACGTCCCATCAGCGTCCAACTCAGTTCCGTTTCTACTGCTGTCATACCATTGTCCAACTTGTATATACGTCCATTGGAGTATCTGTCCGTATACATCAGCTCCAAGTAAACAATTCAATGTCACTAGGCCTACCCTTTCCTATATCACTAACCCAAATATGATTAGTTCTCAATGATTCATCCATTCTCCTTTAGCAACTCGTGGTATTTTCCCGCAAATCTTACTTTGACTTAGGACATCAATGGAAATAGGCCATACTAGATAACTCCCAGGCTCGAGAGTTGGAGTTGAAACTTATCATGAGACTTGGGCTCGGTGTTGGTACCACCAAACAATGAATGTGTGATTGTTCTCCTTACCATGAGATACAAATCCAAGCTGATCTGCTGTTGACTTCAGTACATACGAGCGTTGAGATCCAGTATCAATAAGAGCTCTAACTGTCCTTGACTCTCCGTTAGTAACAACATCAACCAACAGAGTCATAAGAACAATGTCACTTGTACAGATCTGGTTTGACATTGAACTTTGCACTGTCTTCTCCACACTAGTAGACTTAGGTATGAGACTTCTCATATTTTTATGAGAAGGCAATTCAGGACACATCAAAACCAAATGTTTCTTAGCACACAGAGAACATCTAATGACAGCTTTGCATTTCTTGGATACATGATTAGAGCGGAAACAAGTAAAACAACATTTATTCTGTGTGAGTTTGTGTTTCTTATCGGCGATGGACATGTCTTGTGCCCGAACACAATCACGACTTTCGTGATGTTTCTCGCAAAATACACACTTCACACTATCGCCATTAAATAGCCCTGCAGCTGTAGGACAACAAGATCATAAACGTCATGTTTAGTCTTGTTCCATTTCTTCATGTCTCTAGCTCCATGTACCGGTCAAACTCAGATTGGCTAGATCTATCCTTACTTCGCTTCAACTTCTCTGTTGAGGAATTCCATTAGACACGATAGGCGATTTTCACCTGCCCCACCGTGTATCGCTCCTCGAGACGATAACGAGCTTCTCAGCCAAGCCCTAAGAGTTTCATCAGGTAGACTTGACTCTACAAGAGGAAATAGTACTGCAGCACATTTATCGGTAGTCAGACCCAGTGTATCTAATGCCCTTAACTGACCTTTCATTTTATCAAAGATGCTGGAAAGCGTTGGTTTCTTTGTTAGAGACGTTGCTGATTACTAACTTCAGCAGCTCTCTAACATAAACTTCAATTAAGAGATCCTCCTTTCCGAATCTTTCTTTTAGTGCAACTATTACCCTCGCATAGTTTTCACCTGACTGAGGGTAGCTATCGACAAGCTCGCTAGCACGAGTTCCACTTATCATGACTGGACCAAATACTGAAATTGTCACAATCATGAATCTCGGTGTCCTCGTGCACTTTCTTAAACTGTGACCAGAATGTCAACCACCCTGTCAGTTCACCATCAAACTCTTAAGTTCTATCTTAGGTAGAGTAAATGTCCGATTGGACCGGCTGTCAACCCCACACGTTGGTACACTGACATCTCTATTTACATAAGTGAGAGCTTACCAACTTTACTCCTTACCTCTGCCAGACGATCTTCATAGCCCTCAATGGCTTCGCTTTCCATGGAATAATCCTCGTCACTACAGTCATCATCCAGAAGACTTTCTAAATATTTAGAGTCCCGCTGCCTCAGATCGGTCATAACCTTCTCCAGTTTTGCTAACTTCAGAGACAAGGTGTCTTCATCTGGGGAAGCTTCAGCAAGCTCCTGCTTGACCTCATGTAGTGTCTTGGTAAACGAAGCCCGCACAGGCGTACGCATCTTCTTGAGTCGATCCATAATATCAACCACTATCACAAATCACGTCGGGGTCACCAAAAATGTTACGAAACAATAACTACCCGTTAAAGCTCTATAACTAAAATGATCTGTGACAAGTTTTAAGATGAGTATTGATACTAAATGTACTTTATTCAAAGGAACAAAGCTCTACAATTTAGTTTGATCAAGTTGCTCGTAACTAGGGCCTTTTGAGAATACCCAAATAAATAAACAAGCGCACAAATGCCTTTGAAATATAATGAATGGCCACTGCCATCTCATCTTTAAGTCTACATTCCAACAGGTATGTTTCATTATGGGAATGTCGTCCTCGGGTCGTGTTGCACGTGCCGGTGCTCGCTCAACAACGCGTCCAACTGAGCGTTTTCCTAGTAATAAAGTACACCGACCTGGTGTTTTTTAAAAGATATCTCAGCGGTGTCACTGATTTTGACGTGTGCGCGCGCATCATCCAGGGTCGCGTGTTGAGATGCGACGATAGTAGGCACCCCCGCCTCCAACCCCCTCCGGCCAAAGTAGTGCTCGGCCGACGTGCTTTTTCTTTCCGGGTTGTTCACCAATGGAACGACCTGCCCAGTGAGGCATTTCCCTTCCCTGTGCAAGGAGCACTTATGGGAGAACCAACCACATATGCCGTGTTAGTTTCACGTGCTTCAGCAAGGCTCTTCGCGGCACGAGATTTCTTCGTAGATTGGTGTCGACGCCGTTTCTTGTTGTTCAAAGATAAACAATAAATAATAAATAATAAAAATAAAAATTGTCAGTTAAAATATAGACTTTTAATCGGGTAATCGGGAGTTAATCGGGTAGTCGTAAAGGGTACAGAATTTATAAAAACTAACGCTATGCGATAAATTAGGAAGCAATACTTCTGTATCCATCTTTGTGATATCTGTTCATATATATTAAGTGTGGCGACGAAAACTGAACCCCCGATTACATCCTCTTTTTTGTTGACATTAACCTTCAACAAGGAAGATATATCATTAATGTTTTGGTGACCATGGGGGCGGGGGGTGGGGCTGGCTCATAGGTGGAGTTCATATATGTAGCTGGCACCTCCACCAAGGTGAGATGAACCATGAATAAACGTGGTAAGGTTCCCTCCATATTTTAGTTATTCATGTACCCGTCGTCGCAATGTTTATTACTTTAATTCGTTGAGTGCTAAAGTATACTACATACTATATTATATAGTAAAAGTCAAATGTAAATATTTCAAAACCCTATAAACCAATTTTCTTCGGAAATACGGCTTTAGTGAAAGAGATGACTGGATAAATTACGAGACATCATAAACATTCTGCCTTTTCCTCATTCTTTACTTTTATGGACCTCGAACCTGCGACTCGACTTACGATCCGCTGCGGTAGTGCCTGATCTGAGCCATCACCGTGGAATAATAAATGTTAGCTTTATATTATACGTAGCGCCAAGATGAAAAAATAACCCAGAATTTATAGACGTGTTTCTCAGACAATGTTCGAGTTCTGGGGATTCGAAGATTTCCCATTGGAAAACAATATTTACGCCGCGGAGAAAAATCTTTCGCGTAATGAGATGAACATGGGCTTGAAAATGAAATATTGCTTGTCATTCAGCACTAACTGCTGAACTGAAGATAGAACTGTTCTAAGATCCCTTAAAAAATTAAAATATTTTTCACCATATCATTTTTCCTACACGAAATGAACTAAAACCTATAAATTAGGGAATTATCAGATATTATGGTTTTCTGCATTATTCCATTATTAAATTTTTGTAGAGTCAATTTGTTTCAACTTGCCTATGCACAAATAGCTTATTATTTTCACTTTTTTCCTAAGTGGCCTTGAAATATGTTTTTAAAACATCATCACATGTACAGGATACACAAGATTTACAACATTTTAGTATTTTGAATTGTCATACGTCACTACGAATTTCATAAGGAATTGAGCTTCAAAGGAAACTAAGAAAAATGAACTTATTGAATCTTAAATAAAAAATTATATAATAATTAAATATTTATAAGGAACTCTCAATGGTAATTTAATATTACTCACATCATTTGAGCTGTTGAGTCCAATATACACATACCATCACAAATTGAATTATGAACACATGATATTGTTTCAAAATAGTTCAATTTTGTTCCTCCATATATTTAAGTATCAACATGCTGAATTTAAATACGTTGTGAAGTTGTTAGTTAAGTGTAATGGAGACTTGCCAAGTGGAACACTGGAGCACTTGATTTCAATACAGAAATCGGAATAGTTGCAACGGGTACAGTATCGATGAAACTTAGTACCATGGCGGTGCGGGTAGAGGTTTAGAGAGATGGGGTCGGGCTGTTGGTTCGGTTCGGTTCGGTTCGGTTCGGGTTGGGTCGGGTCGGGTAGGGAAAAGACGGACATTACGATATTGCATATTAAAACGGATAATTAATTTTAATTGTGAATGAATCTTGCGTTATATTTCTATTATAATTAATAACTGTAAGGCCATAATGCGCTACTCTAGCCTATCATAGGCTAGGGAGGCTTTAGGTAGATGGAAGACAGGGAATGTTACTGGGTACTCAACACATGGTTCACTCACTCGACTAGCCACGACTTAGGCGTTTTCCTAGTACGTCTTAAAACAGCTTAATTATTAGAAAATATATTCTTTTAAAATAAGCATTAAAATTATCGTGGCCAACAACAATTTAGAAGGGGTTTCGACACGCAGACAACCAACATTGTCAGATAATAGATTTTCTTTAGATAGATATTTTATTTAGGATTGCAACATATTATGTTACAGCATATACATACATATTATGTATATCACGAAGGAACAGTTATACTGAAGACTTCAGCCAATTCCAGCAGACTTGCTGGAATTTCTCCGTCACACATCACAATCACTGGGTTTACGAGTGACGGTTGAGGATCGACGACAGTCCAGATTTGTGTCCATCCTAGAGGTGGCTCTACGGACAATTCCGCGGACAAATCCCTCCGTTGTCTTCTCGTAACTCCTGAGCACTCATCCGATACAGCAAGGTCTTGGTCTTGGGTGACGTTCCCATCTAGGCTGTGGAAGAAACGAGAGTACACATTAGTTAAAGTACAAACATTTCAAGAGAGGTCGGGGAAACATATTTTTCCAACTAGAATTCATTTTATAGTCTAAATAATGAGAGCTTCAGCCACGCCGCCCTTCGGGTTCCCTATGGATAGATAAAAAAAATTGTATTCATAGACCCGTACGAGAGGGCCATGCTTCCCACGATTTCAGCCTCACTTTGGACTCCCAAAGAGCTCCCAATGGTGTTGGAATGAATATTTTTTTTTAAATTCACAAACATAATAATTAGACAAAGATAACTGGTTAGCAGTACAATATTAACGAGTGATTAAAGACGGGCTTGTTGAGAAACATCGAGATGGATCACAGCTTGACAGAAGAGTGTCGGAAAATAGGATTGTTGCCTGGGGTCGTCTTCATCTGACCAATGGCTGTTGTCCAACTTCAAACAGCTGAAATGTTAGCAAAATTGCAAAATGTTGGTAAATCTCTAACAAATGGGTGGATCTAAAAAGTCGTATTCATGGACCCCTACTAGGAAGCTTCGCAAACGCTTTTTTTAGTCGCGTTGATGGATGAGCTTTTTTGTATGTTTTTGGTTTGTGTGGGACCACTTTTCCTTTGCAAGTGCTTTTTGAATGCATTGTTGGTGATTGTTGTCATAAACCTAAAAAACTCATATTAAAACCTTTATTCTATGGATTCTGTCTAACTTTTTCAACTTTTTCTTTCAAAAATCAATACATTACCATTACCTTAATGCCCATGTAAAATATGAACGTTGTAGCCCCACCCGTTTGGTCAGAATCGGCCCAAATGTCACGAAAATATCGCACTAAAAATCGAAAAAAATCGTAAAAGTACGATATTCATGAGAAATATTTCTTCGATTGTACCCAAAAACGTGGCAGGTCTAAGTTCAAAAATTTTGAAGGTCCCCTCCAATTTTCATCAAGATCGCATATGCCGTTTGCCCGGTGGAGAGCGAAGAAACAGACAAAAATACAAAAATAAATTTAAAATAAATAAAAAAAAAACACCCGAGCTAATTTTTTTTGGGGGGGTCAGTGAAATTAAAGTCTTTGCTTCGCTCATCCAACGAGTGGACAATGCTTCCCACGATTTTAGCCTCCCTTTGGTCTCCCAAAGAGCTCCCAATGGATGGATCTAAAAAGTCGTATTCATGGACCCCTACGAGTGGGCCATGCTTTCCACAATATTTCTGTCTCTACACGCTCCTATTGTCATTTCTATGAATACCATTTTCTGCTAGGGAAGCTCCTTGGGAGGCACACACATACCCTTTGGGCTCCTAATACGTCGACTGAGAATTCGGACGGCATTTTTTTTCCACGATAAAAGTATTAAATTTGTTTGAAACTGAAAATTTGCTGAAATTACATCATCAGACCTCTTACCCCCTGACCCTAAAGTTCTCCAAAACACGTTCTTTCTCATCCTTGTTGTCAGATAATATCAACATAAAAATACATTTACAATCCTACTTCATTGATTTGATCGATGTTTACAACACACCTCAAAAAGATCGGGAAATGTGCCTCATTGTGCGAGGTGAGCGCTCTGCAGAGGATTCAATGATTTACATTGGTGGCCAAGACAAAACTTAAGTCTTCTCCGATTTTATACATTTGCGGTGGACTTCTTGACTTGGCAAAAAGTTTAGGTTTAGGCCAACATGATACAAGGATATGTGTATATAGTAGCTCTAAAATTTGTAATTCTTACCGTGGCAAATTTTGCCCCTCTTCAGGTGAACTAGGTGTGTTGCGAATATTACAATTGTGAAGGGATGTCCTAGGGCTGTTTAAGAGGACTAAATCCCTTGCATTCAGGAAAACCTTTTAAAAATACTGCAGTCAGGATTGCCGGTCACGACGGGATTCGAACCCGGGACCTTAGCCAATGACTAGTTTATAGGATTCAATCCCAATTTTTGTATTTTGACCTTGTAAAACCGGTAAACTTTCGGTTTGGCGACCTTCCGAATTAGTTTCGCTTGTAAAGCATGAGCTACATGTTGATTCGGGATACTGCTTCGTGGTAACCTAGATCCACTACTGGACCAAAGCTAAACAAAGATCACAAATTAGAGAAGATTCGTAATAATGTAATGTCCTTACCTAATCCTTGTTTGATTGGCGCCTACGCTCGGCCCCTGACTAAACTGAGGAGACTTGACCAATGAGAAGCCTTCCTTCTCCGGCATTGCGTTTGCCGTCAGCACGATGATGATAGTCTGGAAGAGAAGTCAAGTTGATTTGTATTGTATTGTAGATAGATAAATAAATTTAAACAATAAATAACTAGGGAAACGCCAAAGTCGTTGTTAGACGAGTGAGTGAGCCATGTGTTGAGTACCCGGTAACATTTCTTTTCTTCCCCTTACCTTAGGCCTCCCTATAGCCTATCATAGGCTACAGTGGAGCATTTTGGCCTAAACTATGGTCTAAACTTTTACACAACTCCCGTACCAACAATCTACCATTAAGCAAGACCCGGCAGTCACACGGAATATTCAGTTGAAGACTGCCAACAACAGCAACCTCCGGCACAGTGATTTCCACCAATACCCTATTATTTATACGAATGAAATTATCAAACTTAAATGCAAATGTTCCCGGGTACCCACCACATGACTCGCTCACTCGTCTAACTACGACTTTGGCGTTTCCCTAGTCTAGTTGGCTAAAGCGCCCTTGTAGCCGAAATGTGGGAGACGTGGGTTCAATCCCCTGGTCGGGAAAGATTTTGTAATTTCTAGATTGTATTTCAAAAATAATTAAACATGTTTTGAAATGCATATAACGCAGTGTAGTCCATCATCTGTGGCAATAGGGCCTACTATGGTAAACATAGCCAGTACGAAATACGTGAAAATATTGCAAGGTTTACTCAATCTACGAGCGGAATTTGGGGGTACCTTGACGTCCAACATTCGACAGACCTTGCATGGGCACGGCATTACACGGCCAGGCGAAAAACAAACAAAAAATATATTTTCAAAATCTAAAACATTGTCGTTAAAATAATTTCTAAACATTGGAAGTCTATTTTTCAGTTTATCACTTCTTGTAGGTTTAAATCGCAATGAATCTTGCTGATTTTGTTAGCAGTTCTCAATAAACTCGTACCGGATGTCTGTTTAAAATTTCAGCGCAATCTGTTCAGCGATTCGGCTGATTTTCAACGTACACACACACACACACACACGCACGCACGCAGAAAAACAATTAGGGCCGTTTAAGTCGAATGGAAATCACTACGTTCGCTTCGCTCACTCGTTCAAAAAATAAAATGAATGGATGAACGATTTTTTTTTAAATTAACATTAAAATTTAAAAAAAAATTAATTAAAGGGGCTAAAAACCCCAAAAATTATTTTTTACCACGTGATCTATAGCACAATACTACACTAAAATGACAGTTTAAAAAATTATATCTTGTAACTGTGATTTAACACGAATTTTGTAATTTTTTGATCCAGAAATTGGCGAAAATTGGTGTTTTGGGAAATTTCTTGAATCGGCTTTGACCTGCTTCTTTTTTGGACCACATAGATACTAGAGCATAGTACTAATCTGAAATGCCCCTTTAAAACATCGTGTCTTGAAACTGTGCCCAAATATACCCTCAAACATGTAAAAATATGCATTCCAAAATCACACCCCATCTTGGTAATCAGCATATTTTGACCGAACTACTTGCCTAAATTACAAAACTAAATATAGAGAATTTACAGAAAAGGCTGAAGAGTACGTCAATAATGTCCAATATTTTTTTGGATCAAAATCCTCCAAGGTCACGGGGCATAAAGATCTTCCCCATGATTTCTTATGGGAGATTTTTGTCAATGGGACCTAGCTCGAAAAATGTCATGTTTGAAAATTTTTTGGGAGGTCATGGTGGCCCCAATAATTTTTCTGTTAATTGCTTAATTCATCACTAGTTAGCCTGAATGAAATATATTTTTGAGTTTAACGGTTAAATACTCCTTTAATTAATAAATTAATAAATAATAAATAAATTTAAAATTAAAAAAATTAAAAAATAAATAAAAAAAAAAAAAAAATGAATGAATAAATTCGAGATTAGGCCTACCTCCACACTTCACACAAATCACACTCACACAAATCAAATTCCCCACCCCTATTTCACCGTCTAGATTTTGTCATGCTCACCCATGTATGACCCCATTTGACTCATATTGAAACCTTTATTTCTATAAATTCTAACTTTTTTTTTTAATAAAAAAGGCACTACATCCATGTGAAATATGAATGTTGTAGCCCCACCCATTTGGTTAGAAACGGCCCAAATATCACACAAAAATACCGCATTAAAAATCGTAAAAAATCGTAAAAGTCATTCATGAGAAATATTTCTTTGATTATACCAAAAACCGTGGCAGGGCTAAGTTCAGATATTTCGAAGGTCCCCTCCAATTTTCATCAAGATCGCATATGCCGTTTGCCCGGTAGAGCGCGAACAAACAGACAGAAAAACAAACAAACAAAAAACAAACGAACAAACAAAAAACAAACAAACGAGCTAATTTTTTATCCAACAAACTATTTAAAATACATTAAAATCAAACAAATAGAAAACAAGCAATACAATAAAATAAAATTTAGGTAAGGTTTAGGTAGAAAAGATAAGAGAAAAATATAACAATAGAAAAGAAAAGAAGAAAGAAAAACTGATCTATTAGAAAATCTCAATACAAACAAATAATGATTGCCAAATATTAGAAACAACGCACTGCATATCACATCATTATGAAATTATAACATCTGCCTATAGTCTCCTTATAAGACAGAACTGAAAATAAAGTTATTAGCACCATTGTGACTACATAACATGTAAGTGATTGATAAGCCCCTTACCATGAACATGATGTTGGAGATCTTTCCTGCCATGTTGTCGATACTACTGCGATACTACTGTCTCGGAGGAACTGCTGTGGACTGCTTGCTAGTGGTGATTGATTCGTTATGATGTCCGAACCAGCGAAGCTACTGTCTGAGTCAGTCAACTATGTAGGACTGTTCGACATATAAGGTAATGTTTTGAGTTTAAAACACCTGGTTTTCGTGATTTCCACGTGCAGAACTTCGAGTCATGATAGGATGTTTACTCGTATTGTCTCAAACCAATGTTGATATTTAGTTTTAAAAGCGGACGCTCTGAGCACCGTAACGAATTGTCGCATAGATAGAGGCTACACATTAATCACCTGCTCACAACATGTTGAATGGAATGTTGACAGTGTTGACACATGTGACGTGTAGTCATCTATCAATAATGTGTAAACGCTAACAACCTGAGGATGTTGTCAAATCTTTTATCAATACACAAATAAATATGCAGGATATTGCGTACAGGGACATGAGTGAGCACGAATTCACTTCATTGTACAATACGTTTACGTTTAATTTTATACGAATAAGATTAGCGCAGTATTTCTTTATTTCTTTATTTGAGGCCACATTACAACAGGACAAAAGTCACACAAGTGCAATTTACCAAACCGTAACAATTTATTTATTTTATTTATTTATTTATTTATTTATTTATTTATTTATTTATTTATTTATTTATTTTTTTATTTATTTATTTTATTTATTTATTTATTTATTTATTTATTTATTTATTTATTTATTTATTTATTTATTTATTTATTTATTTATTTAACGTCCATCATATTCTGTTAAAAAGCTGATTTACAAAGGAGGACAACTTTACAAAGGATGACGTATCATGTATCGGTATTTTGTGGTTGTAAAACGAAGATGTATGGACAGCAACATTGTTTAAGTAGTAGGTTACTAAAAAGTATGGCATACTAACATTCTCTCCTCAAGAGTGATATTAAAACTCTATATTGGACATTAAAGCATACACAAACACACATTTAGTTTATACTCGTCATAAGCAAAGCATAAGCATTGCTGATAACATAGATCAAAAATGCAAGTATTGATAGTTTAAACTCGTTTTTGTTTTTTTGTATTATTGCATTTCAATTGCATGGTAGTCGATGTAAAACAAGAATAAATAAATAATAATATAAATTGTATTTAGAGTCTCCCCCCCCAGTTATCTAACTGATTTTCAGTGGGGGACTTTAAAATTTAAATCAAAGCGACCAAGCCAACCCTGCAGGCCCCGACTCACTCGACGAGAGAGCGATAACCAATCAAAGATCGATATTTTTAATAGGAAATAAAGCAATCAGTGGTATGGACAGTGCGAACAAACTACAAAGACTACAAACAAACTACCAACTCCTAAGACACTGAACTGATAGACTTAAGTCCAAATCATAAGTTAAAAAACTTCTGACTTTGGCGAGAATCGAACCCTGGACCTTCTGCATTGGAAGCAGATTCGCTAACCACAAGACCAACGAGCCACACAAAGATTAACGAGCCACACAAATATATACAAATATATATATATCAATATATTATACCAAGTACCAACAATGTATCGCACGGATAAGTCCTAATAATGAAAAAACCAGACGGTGAAAAGGTTGAAATGCGTAGGTTACGATTGAAATGGCGTTGTATAATGTATATGTCACGTATTTGAAATGAGAATTCGAACGAATTCCAAAAAACAATATTATTCTCGCTGCGCAAAAGAAGCTGTTTTCATATTATTATGTCTTGACGGGTGACATTTCAAGTCCGTGTAGGCTAGACTCATATATCCATATAGACCGAGTCTGTTACTGACGCGACAAGCAACTGACACTTCTCGTTCTCTTTCGTTTCTCTCCGTGTCCCTTACGAGAAGTTTCTTGAAACTGTCCACCCACTCACAAAACTTCAGTATTAATTTTGATTTCGACTTCTCGGAAGTTTGTCCAGCTATTCGATACCAAGAGACAGATGAAATAAATCCGAAATGTTTCGCCTTGGCGTCTGGGGCCTTCTGTGTCGCGTCTCAACGATTTGTAACCCCCCCACCCCCCTACATAAACCACACCCTCATGAGATGTGACCACTTACCAAAAACATTTTGTTTGTTTTCGTACACTTATCTGCTACCGTGTGCTGGGGGGGGGGGGGGGGCTTGTAAGTGATTGATAACAGTTGTAATGTAGAAATGGCGTAGATGCCAATAGCTATGAATGGAATGCCTACTCACTTTTGACACATTTTGAATGGGAAAACATGACACTACTCTTGTGAATCCCTTCAACCATTCAACCATAGGAACACAATATGACAGACAGGGCTTCAACATATGCCAAAACTGTTTATCTCTAAAAGTAGGGTATAGGTGTGTTCTGACGCCGAGAAGTTAAAACATATTTCAGTGATAGGTTTGAGTGTCACAAACTAGGGATATCCGGCAGCCAAATGAAAAAGGTATGATAAGGAGTTGTATAGACACATTCATGATCTTTTGATAGTATGCTTTAAAAGCATGTTTTGACAGCAATACAGTGGCGCCAGAAGTGCATTCTGCAGAGGGGCCAATAATTTTTTTTATAACTGCCCATGAGACATTTGATTCGGGAAAAGTACATCTCCTGGTACAAAAGGGGGTCTGGAGAGGTTGTTCCCCCAGGTACTGCGGGTCTGGGGCCAATAGCCCCAGTTTTTTTTCAAAATTCTTAACATTGCAAATGGTTGCATTATACTAGATAGCGTGCTTTCCTCGATAATTTATAAAATTGTGAAGATCCACATATTGCTAGTTTAAAAAATGTTGCCACTTCAAAATTAACGATTTTCTTGTTTGATATTGAGAAGGGGAAAACTATAGTCTTGCCCCTCACCCCCACCCCCTGATTTCGCAAGGGAGGCAACTGCCCCCTCTACGGTGTATCTATAACAAAGAATTTGCATCATTAGACATTAATTGTTAAATTAGCCCATCTATGATAAACGTAGTGTACAAAGATCATGAACGAAAATAGTAAAGATAATTAGAATTTTTGTTTTTAAAAGCTGGGGCAAAACAAATCGCTGGCGAAAGGTTTAGATTTATTTAGTCTTAGTTTCCTTTGGAGATAAACGCACAGTTAAATTGAATGCGTTAAATTTCGAAGATCCCATGCATGGAACAAAAGAGTGAAAAGAGAGAATAATTGAAAACGAAAATGAGAAAATAACTTTAGAAAGTTTTTAATGTTTCTTAAACTTGTGATGAGAGTGGTATTTTAGACTAAAGGCCTCGTTCTTCGCTTGTTAGGACATTAACATATTATATACTTGTGAGGTTGCGTGGGAAGAAGTTAGACTAGGTCCCATAGAATTGCGAAATACATAGTTAAATACATAGAGGTGATGGGGATATATAATTATGAATGAACAGATAAGAAGAACTAGCTGTTATGGATGATAACATGGGTATACGATTTGACACGTATTTGAAAGGCAAGTGTTTCGAGTAGGATTCACAAGAAGACCTAGACGTGTGGAGTTATTGAACGCCCCCCCCCCCCCCCCCCGATAGAATACTGCGAGCTATACACGCTCATTGAAAACTCTGCGTCGCGATAACAGTCTCGTAAGCTTAACCTCTGGCTATGTAAAGTGGCTACCGTACTTACATGAGACACTTTGATTTATATAATGTGACCCAGCTTTGGGTTTCTACCGTCCAAGATTGTAGCTATTTGTTACTTTGATTTGCATGCACACAATCGCACCAGAACTAACTTTAGATCTCTTTTACAAGGAATGCGTATGACTCGATTCCAATGAAGTATAAATCTGAATTTTTAGTCTATACCAGATACCTATAGTCAATAATAGTATAGCAGATTCTCACGGCAGTACAATGGTATTCTGCCCTACTAAACAAGAAGACCTTAGTTACATTTTTTTTAGTAATCACTGTTATTCATATTGCTCGGGTCATATCTACGTCTGTACTAAGTAAGAAGATCGTATTTGCATTCAAAAAGGGCCAAATCGACTATGAAATATACCTTATCTACAACTTTTTAAGCTTGTTTTCAATCGCGTTTTCATGAATAACTCAAAATCTACTTGGGCGTAGTTTAGGCCCTCTTGTTTGAGTTTTGGCGATTCCTTATCAAACCATCGAAGCCACATTTTTTTATAACAGCAGGCCTATTCTTTAATTTTAATACAATTTTTTTTTTATTTAAAATAAATTATACTTATGTTTGCACAAATATAAAATTTAAATTAATCGATATCGATACCTTCGTGTGGTATCGATAATTCAATGATATTCCATAGAGCAGCCCCACTTTTATCATGTCTGGTCAATAATCTTAAGGTAAGGCGTCCTACGTGTGAAAAAAAACGTGGCTTCAAAGGTTTGATAAGGAATCGCCAAAACTTAATAACGATTTTTAAGCTATAGCTCGCGTTTAACGACCCGGCACCTTCAACATATTTAAAAATTCCTATCCTCGTTTTAGTTTTTCACGTTTATAACAAAATTTATGAGTTTATTGTTGATTTTGTCGACATTTCAGTATCCCGGTCTCCCAATTGCCGGTCGGGTGCTTTACCCCTAAGCTACCGAGACGTTTACCTTCATAACATATGGATTGTTGGTGCATTGTAGATCTGAATAGATTGGAACAATACTATGTTGTATTTACTAGGAAAACGCTTAAGACCCGCCGCGTTGTTGGATGAGCGTAATTGGTGCATTGAGTTGCAATGCGTTATGCGGATTTTCTGTTGTACTGTGAACAAATCATTACTTCGTTGAGAATTTTTTTTTAATTAATTTAAATTAAATAAAAAATAAACTTTAATTTTTATTTCTTTTAATTAATCGTAATTTATAAAAAGAAAAAAAATCGTAAAAAATCGATTTTTATAAGAAATAATTTTTCGATTGCGCTCAGATTTCACACGAATATATAAATTCATGAAATTAAGGTTCTGTGAAAAAATCATTACGATCGGATAAAGCATGTAGGTGCTATAAGCCAAAGAAATTTTAAAAATCGAAAAAAGTCTTAAAATTGCGATTTTTTAAAGAAATTTATCTTTCGATAACGCTCAAAATTCACCCGAATATATCAATTCATAAAATTAAGGTTGTGTGAAAAAATTATTACAATCGGACAAAGCATGTAGGTGTTATAAATCGAAGAATTTTGTTAAAAATCGTAAAATTGCGATTTTCATGAGAAATAATTTACCGATTGCGCTCAAAAACGTGGCAGTTCTAAGTTCAGAGATTTCGAAGGCCTCCATAAAATTTCATTGCAATCGGACTATCGGTTTTGGTGCGGACAAAAAAAACATTCCGGAATTTTTTCTACAGTGGAGTAAAATGGAATCTTCGCTACGCTCATCCATCTATATGTTATAATTATTGTAATACATACTTCGTAATTATAAAATGAAGAAAAGAAGATAATTCGCGCCATGACTCGAGACTCTTTGGATTATGTAACCTCATTTACCTAATTATCTATTTTGTAAGCTTTAAGTCCGCAAAGTCCTTTATAGATCTTCTAAATGGGAACAAAAAATACATTTTATGTACCAAACAAACCACACTCATTTGAGAGTTATAATTGATAAATAAATTTAAAACCTTAAATAGAAATAATTCGTTATAGCATGAACTGGTACGAAAGTACACACAGAAGAGGGAGCGAAGCTACTTAATCAACGGATCGTAGAAGAACAATACCAAAGTTATATAATACGTTTATTTCCGCCATGTAAAGAACGTTGTTGATGGAGGTGCCGGGTATTTAGAAGAAAATACAAAATAATAAATATTCCTATAATACCGAAGTTAAATAATATGTTTCTTTCTGCCATATAAATATCGTGGTTGGTAAAGGTGCCGGGTATTTAAAAGAAAACAATAACTAATAAAAATTCCTTGCTTGTCCTCGCGATCATCAATGGTGGAGTACAAAGTTTAGTTCTTGGTTGTCCACCAGCGACTCCAGCGCTTTCCGCGGGAAAAAGCTTTACTAACGAGAGTGGATGAGAGCGCTCGAAACTCGTGTAAAAGCTTCTATCCCCTCAGTTGATGCGGTACTTTACCAGAGAAACGTGTGACATCTTCTCAAACAACAACTGTCGTTCCGTTGACACGTGCCTCGATATAGCTGACTCCCAACCTATCTACTATCCTTGGCTGACTCCCCCATCCACCCTTGAACCATCGCGATGAACCTCAGATATACAACGTTTGTTATCTCATTGATTCAGTTCAGAGTTCTAGTGGTCAAACACAATTAAAAATAAATTTTGAAGCGACGTTTTAAATTTAAAACTATTTATTTATCGAAATATGACTGAATGCAGCATCGCTGTCATATTATAAATCAATCGTAATCAGTAAAATAAATATAGCGTAGTAGTATTTGATACACTTCGATAGACTGGGGTGCGATACCCCGCTGAGATAGATTTATTTAAATTTCTGAATTGATTTCTATCAAGTAGTGTATATAATAACTCTAAAACCATAGTTCATATTCTGATATGTGTAATGTTTTATGGTATGACGAACGATGATAAAAGTTTATTTAACATTTGAAAATAACAATACATAGTCTACAATAAACATTACTACAATAACAACAAAAGCAATGCGAACCTAATTTGCGATTTATTTGTGATTTATTAGATATCAAAGAGATAATGATATGAATTTTCAAAAGTTGATTAAAGGCGATTGTGGAAAGGAGCTTAAACTGTTGGAGCTGATTGGTAGACCAAGTTAAAACATGAAACAAGAAACAACTATAAAGTACATACAAATAGAACAAGAAGAAAGAACAACTTTTTAAACCTCTGGTTTGTGGTGAGGATGGTTATTATACAACATACATACACGTTTAGAATTGAATGATATAAGTTTACTATTGACGCAATGAAAAAAGAAAACTTTGTAGTATAATGCGATTAGATCGTGACCTTGTTTCTCGCATCCCAGCTCTCCAACAGTACAATCTGTCTCCTCTCTATTCATATCCTTCTCTAAATCTAATAGTCTTTGTATCATGTCATTCTACTTATTTACTTAGAATCACAGTTTACAAACACCGCCTAATACAATAACGCTACGACATTACATGAAATCTTATTAAGAACAATAAAGAATAAGAGTGTAACTGAGTACAGACCAAGTGGAAGGGACGTTTGTAACAAAGGTGAACAATAAAGAACAGAACGACTTATCACAATCAAGAGTGGGTTGTAATTGGATATCGATAGGTCAATCGATTATTGGCTTCTACCCTTAATTAAGGTTTTCAATCTTCTTTCTTTGTTAGCGACTTAGCGATGACTACCCACCCACCCTCTCTTGACTGAAGAGGGAACTGCCCTACAGTAGCCTACAGTAGCCTCAATAAATAATAAAAAACCCACCTTCTCGGCTTGGCCACCACAGATCGAGCTATAGAGCCTAGGAATCGCAGCATTGTCGTCTACGCACTATGAGCACCGATTCGGGGTAAACTTACACAAACGCTCTTTTAAACTCACTCCGAATACGTAATTAGTCGAAGTATGTAAATTTGGCGTCTGTTTTTTTTTATTCTAATCGCCGAGGACATATATTTTTTAAAACGCTGCAAAATGCTATTGTAGGCCTACTAAAAATTACGTTTTTTCACATTATTGAGATTTAGTTTAGCATTGACAGTGTGTTATGATGTTTTTAGTGGCTGAATTGAATTGCATCAATTTTTAATGTTTTAACAAAGCCTCAAGTCATAGTGCTGGATGCTACAAATGGTAAATATTCAAATTAAACTGCAATTTTCCCGTATAATAATAATTAATACACCTTTATTGGTCTCTGCAGCCAATGCTGTTGCCTCAAAACACAGAATAACACTCAATTTATTAATAAATTTGCAATCAAAATTAAAATTAACAACAAACAAAAATTTTCTCAAATATAATGTACTAACTAAACAAGTGGTTTCTAAAATAACGAATGTTCCAACGCTATACTCACTTGTAATACAAAATTTCGAAATGCAAAGTTGGCATAGTCTGCATGTTCTTCGTTGGAGTTCTCAACTGGATATCGTGTAGTATGAAGGGAATAGATAGAAGAGGAAGAAAAGAACCCCACGAGCTGCAGTGTTGCCTTGTTTCAATATCTTACCTCGAGTGTCCCACATTGTGAGTAAAAACAACAAGGGCAGTGTGTGACGTACACCAGGGAGTCAGAACACCCTTCCATCCACTCTAAGCTTCTAGGTCAAGAAACAACAAAGAGCACAGAATAAACTAACCCGTGATCGATTCGAGTGTTGTTATTTGTCCAGATATTCGAGGCAGGCTCCGACTCGTACGGGCACGTAGTGGTTGATGAGTTGGGGGTGGCGGGGGCCGGGGGCGGGGGCGGGGGGGGGGATTATCTGGGGCTCACCGGGCAACAACGATCACCCTAGGGAGGGCGCGGGACGTACTTTCTTCGTGTGTTTTCATTCATTGCCCATCCTTTGTTCAATTTCGAACGTTTTGTTCTCTCTCGTATTCCATTTCAATGTCTACTCTTTTATTTTTATCAGCTAAATCTATATCCATTATTCAAACTTTTCAGAGCATAATATTTTGTATTTCGAATATCCACAACGCTCTACTATTACCTATATTGTTATTTTCATTCACAGAGAGCCGAGAGAATTTGTAATATCGTGTATATCTCGCGAGATTTCAAATATTTCACTAATCTAAACCAATGAGACATCAGATTAAGAATATAGTTGAGCACTTAATTATTTACGATCCATATTCTGAACGTTTCTTCGGGACTTCGATTGGATTTGTATTTTTGTTGCTAGCGTCTATTTGAATGCACTGAGGCTATTCAAGATAACGATGAAGGACGGTTACAAAAAAAAACATGTCTTACGTGGGATTCGAACCCACGTCCTCGTAGAGCCCTAATCGTATTACTGTGCCACCACGGACGGCCTCGAATTTTTAGTTTAAACAATGAAATTAACAATGGAAAAGCTTCGTAGAAACATTAACAAGAGTATAATAATTCGTCAAGGCATATATTTTCCCGGTAAAAGGGAAATGGTGCAATCGTCGTAAGTTTTAAACAAATGGAGCTTATCATATTATATCACATATCTTTGTGTGGGAGCTTTCCGCAGAACACCCACATAAAGCGCTAGAGTTCTGCGAAACTATACTGAAACACATTTTGCTGTAAAAGAATTATTAGGTCGGAAAATGGACAAGTAAAAACACAGGGAAAACAAACTACTACCAGGGTAAATAAAAGTTGGACATGTTAGTGTGTGAGTGACACAGGATATTTGTTTTTGTATGTTTTACTTCCTGCCATTGAATATTTGATTCAGTTTTCAGTATTCAGTAGAACCAAGAGTCACTTGCATTATAACACGAAATAACAATGTATCACAACACGAATAAATTATATTTAATGTCATGGACAAACCAATTTAACTATTACCTCCACAAAACTTCCTGTTTAGTAGTTACCACAAATTGTGTATTCTATTCAACCTGAAATTAATTGTTAATATTTAATACAATTCTGAAGTTAAAAAATACATCTCGATCGGGGTTCGAAACCCGAGTCTCCCACATTCCAGGTAGGCGCCTTAGCCAAAAAAGTACGATAACTATTAAACCTCTAAAACTATAGTTGCAGAAAGATCTGAATAGATGGAACAGTACGGCAACGAATATCTGATGCCTTTGAACTGACCAAACAAACATTATTCATAGTGTCATAACCTTACGCAAGTATGAGCGAGGGTTTAATTCTCGATTTGGTTAGTCGGGAAACACTCCCGTAGGTAGACTCGGGTTCGAACCCCGATCGGGACGAATATTTTAACTTCTGAATTGTATTAAATATTAACAATTCTACCTACGAGAGTTTTTCCCGTCTAACCAAATCAAGAAAGAAATTAATTGATTTATGCATCATAACACTACAATATTAAAATTTGATAGAAAAAAGTAAAATATACATTAATCCAATATCAATTTTAAAAGGCAATATTAGAATCAACGCTTCCTCTTTATTGTACCTGTTGTATACCCCCATCTAATAGGTTCTCATGATTCTACAACGCGGCCTGATAAATGATGAGATTGGCTCAAGAGTTTACTGGGAACCCCTCGCCGATCTATAAAGCTAAATCCACCGAAGTACGAGTTGCGGCGGTTGCAGATGATCGCATTTAAGATTATCCTATCCTGTCTAATGGGTTGGAACATTAATGTTGGACTTATATAACGCGATCGCACGCTACGTTTAACCAGAGAGAAAACCACAGAGCGAGGATTTCTTACTTCAGATCAAGGTGAAGAAAATAAATAGTAAACTCCTCGATTATCAACGATTATTATAAGATATGCGGAAGTTGAGAAGTGAAGATATAACGGAATGTGAAGATAGATGATTTTGACTAAAAATTGTAAAAATATGACTGAAAAAACGAATATTTAAGTTTGCAACTATGCCCTTCCAATAGTGTCCTATATATTTAACCCTCTTTCGTTTTACTAAGTGCACATCATTTGAGATTAACTCAAAAATATTATTTGTGATATCTTACATTAATTTTGTCAATCACCATCCAAAAGGGACTTGGACCTATACACCAAGAAATTTCAATATGGAATTATTTTATATTTTGTATTCTTCTCCGACGATCTGTAGCTTAATTAAACTTGCCTCCTTATCTTGGATCATTTGTTTCGATCACATTATTTATACTAATATTACGTTATTATTTATTATAGGGAGAGTCTCACAGTCTATAAATCCCAATGGCTCGAAATCTCGTTGGCTCGAAATTAATAATATTTATTTAGAGACGATGACATTTTTTTTAATAAATTATAAAATAGTTTACTGTATACTTTATTTATGTATACAACGTCTACCGTATTCAGTTATGAAAACTGAACTACAAAGGAGGACGATATTATACAAAACTCTCCATAAATATTGGTTTCCTTTGACTGTATAATACTGGCAGAGAAGTCCTACACTGTCATAATTATACTACTTTATATAATTAAAGTTCGTATACTATTATGTATACGTACGTATTAGTTTGAAAACTGAACTACAAAGGAGACGATATATACAAATTCCATAATTTGTTCCTTTGACTGTATATGCAGAAGTTTCTCGTCTCCTTTATACTCATTTTTCTTGATAGAAGTAAATAGAATAAGTTGTCTTACAAATACCAACATTCCTCCATGGGAGATATATTATTGCTCGCGTCTTATATTGAGATACGGCTAGTTTGATAGAACCTCCATTTTCTTCTAAAAGGGCGGAAAGTTCAGTTTCCTCTTGGTCGATAGCCGTCGTATTTTGACCTGAACACCATATCCAATCCCTGGCCGGAGAGGCTTGAGTTGGACTTGAAATGACTCCCCGAGGCCTAGTGCGTGTACGCATCTAGAAGGTTCGAGTTCGTTACTTCGACCTACGTGAGGCCACGTACAGGTCTAAGGTGAAACACTTTCAGTGGCCGACTTCTCAAGAAACCTATACCAAAGATAATAATATACTACCTTATCTGTGTTTATACGTTTTTTTTAAGATGAGTAAAGGTCTTTGATACCTGAATTTTTCGCATTATAGAATCCAAATTTCGTATAATTTTTAAAATTTGCAAATAATGTTGTGTAACTTACATTTTGTGAAATTTTCAACAAAATTGTACTCAAAAACGTATTTCCTAATTCAAAGCTACATTGGGTAAAAAATTATTTTTAAGTTTTATTTTCTCTATACCAGTAACTTCTTACGGTTATTTCAAAACGAATAAAAGGTATTTAATACCTGAATTTTTGCATAATTGTATAACAATGAGCAACTTATTTCAACATTTACAAATACAGTATTGTACATTTTATTAAAATTTCAACAAAGTTTTACTGAAAACTTCTATATCCAAATCCAAATGCCATATTAATTGTGTGCAGATTGTTTTGGGAAGGACCAAAATAAGGTTCAGTGACGTGAGTACTACCCTTGGTAAAACTTTTTCCGGGTGTACCTTCATTTCACAATCAAATAATTGCAAATAATATTTGCTAATTATCTATTTTGCTTACTTCAATCTATATGCCTAAAGCATTTCCAATTTAGACAACTGAGAAATCTGTAGGGCTATGTTAAAATTTATGTCAGGAATGTCTGAGGGTTGGTTTATTAACTGAATCTTAGCATTCATCTTATGATTGAAGATTGAAATATATCGTGTACAAAAGCATGCCCTTCTTCAGGTGAAACAAACTATCTTAGAGTTGTGAATGGAATGTCCTAGGGCCAAAACCTTTCAGTCAGGATTGCCCGTGGCGAGTATCGAACACGAGACCTTCAGCATTAAAGTCTCGAGCGTTACGGTTGCGCTACATCTGTAGTGAGTTACCGACATAGTTAAAGCGACTCTTTCGGGAGGTCCCGGGTTCGAATCCCGTCAAGACCAGCAATCCTGACTGAAGGTTTTTCCCAAGGTTTTCCTCAGTCGATAATGCGAATGTAAGGGATTGAATCCTGTTAAACAGCCCTCGGACATCCCTTCACAGTCCTAACTCCAATATACCTAGTTGACACCTAAAGAGGGGCGTGCATTGCATTCTAGCCCTCTCGCTACTGGTGTCCACTAAAGTGAACATCAACTTTCTAATTTTTTTTTTTTTTTTAAGTTGACCTAGAATTTTTTTCCCCCTATGCCAATGGGACGAATAGTACAATTTTAGAGAAGATTGAAAATACACATGTGCAAAAAAGCTAAAATCGACAAAATTTTGGTTGACCCAGAAATTTAATATTTGCTTGTATTTATTGCTACTAGAAAAACGCTAAAGTCCCGCCGCGTTAATGGATGAGCTTTTTTTTAAGTTTTTAGTTTGCGTGGGATATCTTTACTTTTGCAAGTGCTTTGTTGCTTTGTTTTGCTGCCCACGCACTGTAGGTGATTGTTGTCAAGCTTCTATTGTTACCTGTCAATTTGTTATTACTTACCGTTAAAAACTTATATTAAAAGCATTATTTCTATGGATTCTGGCTAACTTTGTCAACTTTTTCTTTCAAAAGGTACTTTATCACCATAACCTTAATGTCCATGTATAATATGAACGTTTAACTCCCACCCGTTTGGTCAGAATTGGCCCAAATGGCACGAAAATATCGTACAAAAATAAAAAAACTTATATTAAAAGCTTTATTTCTATGGATTCCGGCTAACTTTTTCAACTTTTTCTTTCAAAAGGTACTACATCACCATAACCTTAATGTCCATGTATAATATGAACGTTGTAGCCCTACCCGTTTGGTCAGAATTGGCCCAAATGGCACAAAAATATCGCACCAAAAATCGAAAAAAATCGTAAAAGTACGATATTCATGAGAAATATTTCTTCGATTGTACCCAAAAACGTAGCAGGTCTAAGTTCAGAGATTTCGAAGGTCCTGTCAAATTTTCATTAAGATCGGATATGCTGTTTGCCCGGTAGAGAGCGAACAAACAGACAAAAATACAAAAAAACAAAAAAAAAAACACCTGGACTAAATTTTTTGGGGGGTCAGTGAAATTGAAGTCTTCGCTTCGCTCATCCAAATATTTTTGATACAAACAATATAAAATACGCAAAAATTTCAGAAAAAGGTCAAGTTTTAGCAGCATTTTATTCACAATCTTCCAAAATTTCCTCAAATTCACATCTAAAAATCATTAAAAATTAAAAAATCCTAGAAAAAACGCTGAATTTTAATTGTTTTATTAAAAATACCCAATTTACACGTGTTAAATTGAGTAGTAAAAGAGCTAGGCAAGTTTTCTACGAAAAATTGAAAATTTGAACACCCCTTCCGTCAGTATCGTCAGTGTTGGGAGTCGAAACCGTGACCACCCGAGTTGTATAATCGATATTCTGCATAAACTGCGAGTTGAAGCTGAGTGGGATGCGATGTGCAGTGAAGTCTGGCGAGGCGCGGCCTTGGTCTTGGATCAGCTCTTACAGCCGTAACTAATCTGATAATTACTTTCTTACAGTTGTAAACCCAACCTTGATTAGTCCGCGAAGTTCACCAGACACGAGACAAGAGGTAGGCCGACCTTCGCCTTGAGACCAAACTATAGACGATGTTAAAAGCGGTGATATTTTTACATTTTTAGTGACAAAAAACGAAAATTGGAAAATCCACAATCGTACGTCTTGTCTAAGAAATATGTTTTTGAAATTTATCTTGGGAAACCTGCCCAGGGCACAATGCATGCCCCTCTACAGGTGTCTTACTATGTATATTAGAGTTAGTACAATTGTGAAGGGATGTACGAGGACTGTGTAAGAGGAGTCAATCCCTTGCGACTGAGAAAAACCTCGGAAAAACTTTCAGCTATTTTAAAGTCGATAACTATAATAATTGTAGGGCTGATATTAGAACGGCTGACATCAAATATCATAATTATTTTTACTCTGCGTTAATGTAATCATACACAATATTGTATTACGCGTTGACGTGTTATTTTGTGCTTTTGGATTAAAAAAAGTAGTGTGTTTTGTTCAGTCATTTTACTTTTTTCGCATTAAATTTTACTTTATGTAGTTTTCGAAAAACGAATACAAAAAAGTAGCTAATTGACGATCCCACTAAAACGAATATAAGGATCGATCGGGCCTGGTAATGAAAAGACGGTCTTAAATGGACAATATTTATTCTTGTGAAGAGTTTTGCATTATAACTTAGTTCCAACTAATTTTCTATTGTCTGGATTTTCATTGAATGTCATTTTGTAGGCTATAAATTAAAAATGTCTTGACCGGCACCTCCACCAATAACGTTTGTAAATCCTGGACCAGCACCTCCACCAATACAGTTTTGTAAATCCTGGACCGGCACCTCCACCAATAAGTTTGTAAATCCTGACCGGCACCTCCACCAATAAAGTATATGTAAATTCTGGACCGGCCATCAAATTCCAACTCGATACCTTCTCTTGGTTTGGCCCGTGATTAGGGGAGTTTTTCTCCCTGAAACTAATGGCGAGCTCTGGGTCGTCGTCGGGGAACTTTCCCCTTCCCTTTGACTTCCTCCCCGACAGCGACACAATGACAACACGGACGGATGATGACACACGGAGACGACCACGACGTGGGGGAACCCCTGCCCTCCCCATACGCTTGTGGCTGGTTCTGACCAGCACAGGCCTGTCCACACCTTGTCCCTCCGCGTCAACCCTTACGTTCCTCCCTTCGTCTCGATTAGTTAAGTTGCATAAATATGAGACGTTAAGCAATATCCAATCAAATCATTCTGGACCGGCACCTCCACCAATACAGTTTGTAAATCCTGGACCGGCACCTCCACCAATTAAGTATATGTAAATCCTGGACCGGCACCTCCACCAATTAAGTATATGTAAATCCTGGACCGGCACCTCCGCCAATTAAGTATATGTCAATCCAGGATCGGCACCTTCACCATCACTCCAAATTCGTAATTGTACCCCAAAAATCGGGTACCTTTTTTGACTATCGTGTCAGTCCCCAAATACCCGGCCCGCCCCGAAACTTCAGATACCCACACACCGTTCTACCATAATATGTTAGTATATTTCTGTCTGCTGTTTGAACAAGTCCTATAAAATTAATTATGTTGATTCTGGTGCTAAACAAAAATGGCGCCTATCCCCACGCTTTATTGTTCTCCGTAGTTATTAAAACTTACACCAGCTTGTGACCTTGAAGCCTAACTAGACAAAGCAGGCGCTTATGAAACCCCGTTGTTGAATAAAGCGAGTAGTGCAACTTTATTCTTTTAATTAAAAACTAGGGATTTAACGAAGGATCATATTTGCAACTTTGCTTTTAGCGTTTCATTATAATATAGTCATTCATAACGCCTTTATCGTTCTAGAGCCCGGCTTTTGCCATAGGCCTTCCCGTTAGCATCCTTATTATTAGCAGTGTATTCTCGAGCTAAATAGTGGCTAAAAGGTTAGTTGTGTACAATAAAACTTTATTATGCGCTTGGGGTAACTTGTTGCTAATTCTAAGAAAACCATTAAAACTTACCACGCACGAGTGAAATCTTACGAATTTTAGTACGAAGCTTATTTCCTCAATATTTTGCAGAAAAAAAAATACGAAGAAATATATTGAATAATAAGCAAATGTCAAGTTACAAACGCAAGTCATTGATGAACAACTGTATAAGTAATTCCTTCATAATTTCCACAATTACATCACATATTTACTATAATGACAAAGTGTCAAAAGAAGACACATTAATAAAGCACTTATAAATAGATGCAAAAGCATTCCTTCAGTTTCCTAGATTATTCTTTGTAACCTATTTTTCGAAACGACTCTTTGATGCTGCTAAATAAAGTAAAACGTTACACCCAAGATTCCCGACTGAAGTTTGATGTTAACGCTAGTATATCATTTTACTCCAGTCTTTAATCAAAGATGTAAATAGCTTGCTTTCTAAAGCAATCTAAAACAATTTTGTACACATCAATCTGGGTGGTAAACTATTTCTTACATTGTCGATATTTATACAGAGTATTCAATTTTGGTTTACGGTTTTTCTCTCAGAGTATTTCCTATGCGCGCACTTTTTGTGCTAAACGGTTTGTTATATCATTATTCATACCTTATTCTGCATGAATGTTAATAAATTACTTTTATATTGATATCCACAATTAATTGCAAAAAATGGGCCATAAAGATCCATTGCGGGGCATATGTCCAAAACGTGAAAAAATGGGAATTCCAAATCATGGATTTTAATTCTAGAAATTCCCATCAAACCGTTTATCTTGATTCACAAAATTTACCTACGCGTTCACATTGATCTAAACGTTGATATCCAGTATGCATATTTGCGTTTAAAAAATCTGTACACTTGGAATAAATTCCCGAAGTTGACCAAAATTGAGTAAATTACGGAGATTTCACGATTTTTTTTTTTTCGTAACCAATGAATTAATTTAGAAATACGCATACTGGATGTCATAGATCGATTATTTATTAATGTTCGTGTGAGATACGATACCGATGTTATAAACAGTTTACCCGTAAAATCCAGAAAGCTGAGCGCTTAAAAACTTGTCTCCGCGCCAGCCTCAGCGACTCCTCTTAAAGAAAACTAACATCATCTCTCTACCTTGAAATAATTGTTCGCTAAAGCAGTTGATCTCCACAAGTTTTAAGCTACTATTAACGCGACAGCAATTAAGCTTGACAAACCGAGTAGAAACCACTACGTTGTAAAACGCTTACGGTGCACAATCTGAGCATTTGAGAATCCTGTTTCTTATTACTAAACATAACACAATGTTCAAGTATAATCCAGGGCTCACATTCACCGATATCAACTTGCGAAAACTTTCTTGGGCAGACTACAAGACAAAGCATTCTTAAAAGCACCATGAATTAATAATCACGAACACTTAAAAAACGATCACGAGTTTAAAGCTCGCAAAAAGTTTGCGAACTCTTGACATCGACTGAACTTGGCGAGCCTGTTTCAGTACGTTCAGCCGAGATAACGAACGGAGAATTATAAGAGGACATTCAACAAAGAAGTTCAAGGAAACTGAAGAGGCTCTCGACAGCAAAGAGGGGGGGGGGGGTAAGATGCGAGGAAATGCAAATTTAGCAAAAATCTTTCTTTCCTTTATGATGTAGAATCGTTTTCAAACTCCGGCGGAGAACAGAGAGAGAACGTCGATGAAATTTCCCGGAAATCATCAATAATTCTCCTGCTTTTCCACGAGGCCCCTTGGTATCACTTAGCGCAACGGCATGCTTGGCAAGCTGGGGGCTTAGTTCGCATTACGACCCAAATATCACCCCCCCCCCCCCCCACCCCTATACACTGGAAACTTCGAATAATATTTTTAACGTCTCTGTTAAACCTGGAGTAATGTTTAGCAAACATTTAGTTAAACGTCTATCCTATTCAGTTAAAAATCTTATTTACAAAGGAGGACAACTAAATAAATCTTATTACATAGACGCAGACAAAACAATGAACTACAGTTAAGTAAATATTTGAAATACTAATATTACAACAACAATTTGTATTATTTTCCGTGCTTAATTAATAAGTATTTAAGTTAGCATTAAACAAAAAAATATATATAGTACATTTTGTTGTAGAGTAGACTTCGGTTTGTCTCTTAGCTTTATAAATTCAACAATGATTATTTGTATTGACTTCGGTTTTGTTTTTTTTGTTGTTTTTATTTGTATTAAAAAACACTTAAATATCTTTCTCTCTCGATTTAACTGATAACACTCCCGTAGGTGTAATTGATTATATCGGAATCAATCCAGAAATTAAAAAATCCATCCCACCCATGATGTATCGAACCTTCGTCTCCCGATTGCCGATCGGACGCTATAACGCACCAACAATCCAGACGTTGTATAAGTTTAGCATCACTGTAGCTTAGGGGTTAAAGCGTCAACCAACAATCGGGAGACCCGGGTTCGATAGCCGGCTGAGATGGATTTGGTAATTTCTGGATTGATTTCCATAAACATTTACACGAGAAGATGTCAACAGGCGAGAAATTATTAGGCGCCGAGTTGTGATTGATGAAATAGTTCTATAATAAACTGTCGGAGTGCAAACGACCATCACTGATTGCAGACGAAGGCCCTACATCAGCCCCCGTCTAAGTGCGCCCCGTTGTACTTTCAGATGACGCTGTTTTGCATATATGGCGTGTTCGATTTCCATGCACTCAGTGCGAGCTCGAGTAGTGCAAATACATCTACACTCGCCCTGTGCGAAGCAGTGCGCCTGTCAGTGCAGTTCCCAATCGAACGCAAAAAAAATCTATTAGCTACCATTCCAGCTATTAACCAATTTCAGCATTACGTTTTGTTTCTCTCGAATTTGCGTTCAAAAATATATTTCAGGGCTATTATTTGTTGGATAAGCGAAGCGAAAATTCCATTCTACTTCTCTGAAGAAAAAAATACGGAATGTTTTTTTTTCTTCTTTTTTCTGTTTGTATTGTTGTGTGTTTGTTAACACGATTCTGGCTAAACCGATATTCCAATTGCGATGAAATTTTCTGGAGGCCTTCAAAATTTCTGAACTTAGAACTGCCACGTTTTTGAGCGTAATCGAAAAATGATTTCTCATGAAAATCGCAATTTTACGTTTTTTTTTTAAAACATTTCTTCGACTTATAACACCTACATGCTTACTGAGTTTATCCTACGATCATAGTTTCCGAATTCTCAATTTATCTCAGCCTCTACTGACCGACACCTCAACGTAACATAACCTATCCATAACTAATTCTTATCTAACTTAACCTAACCACACATAACGTAACCTTAACTGAAACTAAACCTAACCTTACTTAACGTAACCAATTGCCTAAAACCAAACCAAACCTAATCAAACCATATAACTTAACCTAACTAACAAACCAAAACGTAACCTTAACTAAAACTAAACCTTACCTAACCTAACGTATAACCTTGTCTATAACCAAACATTACCAAACGTAACCTTATCTTACTTAACCTAATCGAAGCTTACCTAACCTAACATAACATAACGTAACCTTATCTAAAACCAAACTTAACCCAAGCTGTAACCGTAAGAAACTTTAGTTGGTTCGGAAGTTCAAGCTGAGCAGTCTTCCGCTTATTACATTCTATCTGCGTGGGTTTAGGAGATTGGAAGGCGTGGTGGAGGGGGGAGGTTTGGAGAGGGGAGGGGGTGGATAAATGCGGAGTTTGTGAAACCCGCTTCGATGATAGTTAATTAAAAAACGGATCGTTTATTGAAATAGCCACAAACGAGTAACGAGAGACTGTTTTAATTACTTTTGGGATTTCAATTCAATTAGAATATCTACGTAACTAAAAGGCACGCATCGTGCGGTTTGCGTTACTCGTTCACTAATATTGTCCGTCGACCTGTGAGAGTTGTACACGCAATGATAAATTCAATTAAAATCACACGAAATTACACAAACTGAGCATTACCGGGAAAATGAGTCTATGTTTAGAGAAAAGTACTGCAAAGCTTGCAAATAACGAATACACCGGACTACGGTTACAAATGTTTATTAAAAATGAAACTATATAACAGGTAGTAACGTTATAAATACAAATCATCGGACTAAATATCACATTTTAAATACAGATATTAATAACAGTGGAAAGTCCAATGATTTTTATTTATAACAATTGTTTACTCATTGTGTTTTAGTTAATTTGTCTATGGAAATTCATAAATTAAAAAGAGAGGAAATTATAACTTAAATAAAAGACGGTCAAAAAGTGTTTTCAACTTTTATTATTACATTCAAAATTAGACATGTTTTGTTTTGATGTGTTTGATTATTTTAGCAGTTTTCTCTGCGACGTCCGTCAAACTTTAAAAGTAATAAATATTCTAGGGAAGGAGAGAATAATTTTATGGAATTTTTAAGTAGAATTTGTGAAATGTACACACAACCCACAGCACTATGCACTCACCAAGTGTAATTATAGTGACAACGTGTACGCCAAAGTTGATAACCCACGATGATAATAAGATTAAAGTATACAAGTACCACACATAACAAAAAACTTGTAAAAAAAAACAGCCAAACCTTACACAATCAAAAGCAATGAGATCTAAAAGAAATGCTAAGCTTTTTACATTTTCGCCATCTTAATACATAAATTCACTTTGCCCTATGACTGCATCCTTGCAAAGCGTGGAAAAATTTTAATTGCAACTATATTGTTTTAAACGAAAAAGTTTTTGCAAATTTATTTTGCCAAGCTTTGCAAGGATGCAGTCACAGGGCAAAGTGATTTGCGAAAATGTAGGAGGGTACATAAGCTTGGCATTTCTTTTAGATCTCATTGCTTTTTTGATTGTGTAAGATTTGGCTTTTTTTTAAGTTTTTTGTTATGTGTGGGTTCTCATTATACTTTTTCAAGTTCCATTACAAACTGCGAGATATTAAATAACACCTGTGTTTATGATGAAAGATGAAACACCAACCCAAGAGAATCTGCCCCAGATCCTTCTGGTCTGAGGCTGTTGAGATTAAATATAATTAACTGGCCCAGTGGTCACGGGAGGTTTAAACCGTGTGTGGGTGGAGTTCCTAGCTTGGCGGGCAGCTATATCATCGTACATCCTTTAGGAAGTAATGTATTCATATGTGGTAAGGACGCAACTTGGAAAATAATTTTAAAAGCTTTACCTCACCCGTTCCAGTATTCCCGTGTCACTTTGATACATATGCAGAGATTAGTTGCAAAAGTAAAAACAATTTTAGCCTTTTATATCAAAAGCGGTGAAATGGTGATCAAAATATATTGTCTGGAATAAAATATAATAATAATAATAATAATCTAATAATAATAATAATAATAATAATAAAATAATAATAATAATAATAATAATAATAAAAAAAGGAATACAAACGACGTCTAAGATTAATACTTGAAAGTGAATTGACGGACGAAATAAACTATTGCAATTGGTCAATTTGCTGTGCCAGTAATATCTTATAGCTTTGGGATATTAGATTGGAGCATAGAAGAACTTAAGAGATTGGATCGAAAAACGAGAAAACTGTTGACAATGAACGGAATGCACCATCCACGAGCGGACGTCGAAAGACTGTATATCGCAAGGAAGAATGGAGGTCGAGGTATAACTCAACTAGAGGGGTCATACAAAACAGCAATGATTGGTTTGAGTTTATACATAGAAGGAAAGGGAGATGACAAATTTATTAGAATGGTTCAAGAACATGAGTCCAGCAAAGCTATGAGAAAATCTGTCATTAAGTTAGGCAACAAGTTTCAATCAGGTTTGGAATTAACCGATAATAATCAGATTAATGGGTCCATCACTAACAAGGTCAAGATAATCAAGAAGCAAATAAAGAACATTATCCAGAAAGATTTAATAAGTTGCTGGAAGTCTAAACCTTTGCATGGACAATATATTACACGCATGGAGCAACCACATATTGACCAAGATCAAACCAATAAGTGGCTGGGCAGAAGTAATCTCAAAGGTGAAACTGAAAGTCTTATTGTAGCTGCACAAGATCAAGCCTTAAGAACAAAAAGTTATGAAAAAAGAATTCTCAAACTCGACGTAGATGACAAGTGTCGTTTGTGTAAGCTTTATGAAGAAAGCGTAGAGCACATTATTTCTGGATGTCCGGTCTTAGCAAAAACGGAATACATTGATCGACATGATAAAGTTGGGGCATATTTGCATTGGAACATTTTGTAGAAGTTACAACATCGAAACTTCTGACAAATGGTACATGCATATACCAGAACAAGTAGTTGACAATGGTAATGTGACCATATTGTGGAATGAGCTAATAATCACTGATAGAAAGGTTCTTCACACAAACCAGACATTGTTGTTAAAAACAAAGCGACTCAAAATGTTTGATCATCGATGTAGCTATTCCATCAGACCGCAACATAGTCCTAAAGGAAGCAGAAAAACGCACAAGATATCGAGACCTTCAAATAGAAATTCAACGAATGTGGAATGTCCGTTGTAAGATTGTTCCCATTATTATTGGAGCTTGTGGGACAATTGGAAGAAGTTTTGAAGAGAACCTCCAACATATCTCTGGCAATCACTGACTCCAGAGCTTCAAAAGGCAGCATTATTAGGAACCGCCCACATACTACGCAAAGTTTTAGTGTAAAAAAAATTTGTTTCTATTATTTCTTGTATGTATTGTATTTTGTTAATGCCATGTATATTTAATTTTTATGTAATAGGGATTTCACCTTAGAGGTGTGGTTCATCTCTGGTGAAGTTCTTAAATACCCATTATGTAATGTATCATATTGGTGAATAAAAGAAATATAATAATAATATATATAATATAATAAAAGAGTCTTTATTTTAATCTTGGCGAAGCTTAAGGCCATGAGGCCTTTTGTTCTGCTGAACCAAGCACAATACAAATTACAATTATAACACAAGTAAAAAATAACCACACAAGTGAACAATACAAAGATATAAAAATGATAAAAAACATAAAACTAGTACAAGTAAAATAGCAGGTTAATATCACTTAATGTGTTTGAAGTATATAGATATTATTAATAAAATAAATTAAACGTTTTGTTGAAAGTGGTGTATATTTTCTCATTGATAATTCAGGCTAAGAATTCAGGGAAGGTTTTTATGGAAAAAAATTAACATTTTTATTGTTTTTTCAAGAGCGAAAATTGGTTGAAAATAGTAGATTTTTTTACCATAACTACCTGTCTCTGCTTTTATAGGCATATAGACAAAAACATATACTATTTTTATTATAATTAGTACGTATTGTAATTTATCATATAACGTTGTAATAGGCCTACATTACATTGGATTGCAGGATCAAACTTCTGTTTTGCGATGCAACCACATACGATAACAGCGATTTTCACTTCACAGGTAATGCAAAAGTTACAAACTCAGTTTGCATTCCCTAGAGTGTCACAGATTTTTGTAATTACTCACATAATAGAAAAATCATTATCGGTTTTATGAGGCTCGGGTCATTAAACTCGTTTGATCGATAGCAAAGCTTAACTTTTCTTGAAAAGCAATCCGTCAACGTCATTTAGCTCCGTCATATTATATAACAAATGTTACAATTACCACAAGGATACTCACTTTATAAATTAATGCTTGGGTCCTCTGGCCTCGATATATTATGAGACAATTGACACATTAACGATAATCAATCATTACTTTTAGAACGAATTTTGAACTTTTTGGAAATCCTGCCCGGGTTGCAGTTAATGCCCCTCTTTAGGTGTCTAACTAGGTATGTTGCGGATAGGACGATTGTGAGGGGATGTACAAATCCCTTGCATTCACGAATTTTGATCAAGTGTGAGGTTTCATAGTGATATATCAACTTAGTATTGATTCTAAAGTATTCGACCATTTATCCGTAGACACTTTACCAAGATTATTCGTCATTAAAATAATGTTTTTATTTATTTATTATATATTTCTCCAGTACATTAATTTTAGTAAATGTGCCAAGAAAATGGCAGGAAAGATAGGGAACCTAAGTGGGCGTTGTCTGGTTCTCTCCCGTCAGCGAGGTATAGGCGATTAACCCGTGCTAAATGTTTCGTAAGCGATAGCGCGAGAACCCGACCACGGACCGGAATTATATTCATACTGTAAGAAACTATAATCTTTCCTCTTTGCGTGGATATACATAACTCTGCTCTATCACAAATATTAATGACATTTGTTTTGAGTCGAAGTGAACTCTACATTTACACTGTTGCCAAACCTTCCAAACTGCTCATGAAAAAGCACGTAAAAATATTTTGTCCGTGGCATCAGCATAACATTTGGTATCCGACTTGCTTTGTGGCTACTGTGAGGTCACTGGGTTGTACTAGATTATACATTACTAATAAAATATCCTTTAATGTGCCAACAAAATCTTGATTGAAAAGTACATTTAGCAACCATGGACAGGCGCGTGGTATGCGAGGATGCCACAGCTGCACACAACGTGGCTGCGTCTCGCTTAGGTTGCCGCTCAGTCAGAGTACATTTGCGACAGCGCGCAAACATGGGTCCATTTAACTCATAATAGTTTGAATTTAGGAAGCGTCATCGAGCAAAGTAGAATGCCATCATCTTCTTCACAAAATTATGCATCTTGTGATGTTATTGGTTTAGATTTCTTTTGCGCGAGTCAAAAGATACGGCGAGTTACATTTTCGTACCATGCTAATTCTTATGGGCGCTGAGACCAGAGAGAACCAATTTCCTTCCCGCCTTCAAAACTTAGGTTCCCTATAGCTCTATACACACTTGGCTAACGACAATAGATACATTAAAAAAGATAGCTACAAAAATATCAATAACATTATACAATCGATATTTTTTTCGTTTAAAGTTTGAACAAAAGTAGTTAAAAGTTGTATTATATAACAATCATTTTGGGGCGTCAAAAAACTAAAAAGGTAGGGCCTACTCGATTTTCGGGTAACAAAAAATGTATTATATTGGACAGATGGTGGAGGTGCCGGTCCAGGATTTACATACTGTATTGGTGGAGGTGCCGGTCCAGGATTTACATACTGTATTGGTGGAGGTGCCGGTCCAGGATTTACACACTATATTGGTGGAGGTGCCGGTCCAGGATTTACATACTATATTGGTGGAGGTGCCGGTCCAGACAATTTTTAATTTATAGCCTATGTACAAAATGCCATTCAATTAAAATTCAGACAATAGAAACGATGAAAATGAAAATGAAACTAATTAACCATTTTAGGATGCAATATTATAAAGGCCGTCTTTTCCCTACACGACCCGACCCGTCCCGAAAACCTGAAGCTTTTAAACTAATCGTACCTGAACCCGACCCAAATGCTAAAACCTGTACCCGCACAACCCTACAATCTGTAGAAAATTTGAAAATAAGTATTAGAAGTACCCTATATGCGTAAGTGAATTATAATAATATTATATAAATGGATCAGTGATAAGTTGTAATATAAAATCATGTGTGTTTTGGGCAGATTTGAAAGTGTCTACCTTTAACTCAAAAAGGAAGAGCATACAAGACCTGTAGTACAAGACCTTTTGGAAATCTTTTGCAGTCTTTCCACCCTCTTATTAGTTGTATAGTGTTAAATATACCACAAGCTGGGCATGCTTCTTAGGGCAGGGATTACAGAATAGAATATGTGTATCGTGTCATATCTTTTATCGACAGCAGAACGACAGCTAAAGCTTAAGCCACCACATCAAGTTCTGCTATTTAATGGCGTGAAAGCGTTCTCGCCTCTGGACACATCATGATTCTACTTTTAAGGGTAAATACTCACTACTGTATTTAAAGCAAAAGTTAAGGCAAACATATTGCACTCAAACAGTACGGTACTTGTTCTGTACTGTCTCAGGATATAATATATCATATTATTTATTTTCGATGACTGAGTACAACTGTATATAATCAATAAATCAAAATATAATCACTAGGGATAAAGAAAATTTTCTTTATTTCATTGCTAATTAAACAATACTATATAAATAAGTATTTAAACTCTCGAAGCACATTTTAAAGTTAAATGGATAGTATTAGTATAAAGAACCTTTTCTTGGCTTGCGTGTTTTTTTGGTTTGTTTACCAAGTATACTCCAGAACAAAAATTATTTAACCACACAATATTCCAAATTAATTAATGTTTTGATTTTTCGAGACTTAAAATCAACTCTCATTGTTACAACTATTCCCCTTATTTAAACTCCACCCGCCCCCTCCCCAACAATTGAGCAAAGTTATCAATATGCCCTTCAAGTTCAAACCAGCAAGCCATAATAAGAACGACATGCTTGTAAGCAGTCTAGCGAAAGTATCTATGTAGGAGACCATGCGTGCTAATCCGGCTGTCTAACTCAGCAGCATTGCACTATTGATTGTGCGGGAGTTGACGTCTACCTCGTATGCAAATTAGTTTATCGAGACATCAGACGGGTAAATAATTAATGGTTATATTGATGTTGATGCTCGACTGAAGTCTAAAGGAAATGGACTTTGCTTCCGTATGAAGCGTATCATGTTGAATAATTCAGAACGATACACGGGTTTTAAATATTTACAATTTGTGAAAAGTCGTGATAAGATTTCCACTGCATGGTGGAGCGTCACTATAAGATTTCCACTGCATGGTTGAGCGTCACTGTAAGATTTCCACTGCACTGTAACTTGCAAACTTGCCTTGTTTTGAATGTGTTAACTATAAATTTGTCTACACTTTTTCTAAAAGTTGTGGTGTCAAAATCATAATCATGTTACACCGTGCTACATAGCACACATCTTTTTACATTACAAAATAAAAACAAGTAATTTCTCACTGATTCATTTATGTCATAATTCATTCAAGTGTATATTTCTTAACCTTATAGTTTTGCCAACGATTGTTATAATATTGTTGATATTTCTTGTTACCTATCTGTTTTAATATATTTATTGTTATAAGGTTAGCACTCCTAAAGTGTGTTTGAAGCCATGCTCTTTTCTGCCATCCTTGTGACACATTTAATGAACTAATGTGTTGAGGAACAAATAATAAATAAAACATAACGCATAGAGAAAAGAGAGAGAGAGAGAGAGATTGATTGATTGATTGATTGATTGATTGATTGATAAAGGCTAGTGAAACCTTATCTTCCATCCAACCTTTAAGGAGTCACATTACACACATTAATTAGAGAGAGAGAGAGAGAGAGAGAGAGAGAGAGAGAGAGAGAGAGAGAGAGAGAGAGAGAGAGAGAGAGAGAGAGAGAGAGAGAGAGAGAGAGAGAGAGAGAGAGAGAGAGGAGAGAGAGAGAGAGAGAGAGAGAGAGAGAGAGAGGGAGAGAGAGAGAGAGAGATATTGATATTTGATATTTATTGGCTTAAAGGCGTGCTACATAGGGCTATGGAGCCCCTTTAATTGTAGCCAACCTCTATAATATACATACATAGTACATAGTATGGTTACATATGAAATATACAATTTGATATTATAAGTTATGCGTAAGAGTATACTAAATCTAATACAAATATTAACTCCATGCCAGTACTTAATTATATATTATATTCTTATACTAATAGTGATTCTAAAACCAGAATTATCAACATTATCACTTAACTGCTAAAACTAATGCAAATATTTACAGTGAAACAATGTTTATTTTATACCGAAGCATAATGTTCATTAGGTATAATATTAGGAATAAAAAATAGTAATAATTAGTCTTAAAATAAAATACCTGTTACTAATTTATAAATAGAGCGTACATATACTGACTCTAGTACTGTGATAACTGATAATATGTTTGAAGGATACCCTTTTTGTTGGTTTGTTATTGGTAAGTAGAAAGTAGAGTATGGTGGATTTTACTCCTGAGCATGGTGGCTGAATTTTTGGAATAGGTTTGCAGTAGATATTTGTTCCAGAGGCGGCTTGCTGTTATGATAAATGATTTTTGCATTTCACCGTACGATGTTTTGGTATTTGAAGTGTGTTAGCTGTGTGTCTGTTTGTGCGATTATGGATACTCTCCATACGATTGAAGGACTTGTAGAGGTAATGGGGGCATTGCGACTTCATTATTTTTGAAATAAGTATGACAATTGATAGGGTACGCCTATCGACGAGTTTTAGCCACTTGAGTTTAAAATAATATGGTGTGATATGCTCGTCGCGTCTCACATCAGCAATGAATCGGACACATGCATTTTGTACTCGCTGTAATTTAATGTTTAGTGTAACTGATAAATCATTATAGACTACGGATGCATAGTCTATAATGGGAAATATAAGAGACTGAATGACAACTTTACGTACTGAGAAGGGGAGAAACGGACAATTTCGTTTCAGTTGGTGCATACTTGATATGACTTTCCTTTTTAATTTGTTTACATGAGGAGTCCAGGAGAGTGTTTCGTCTACTTCGAGTCCTAGGTTGTTAACTGATTGCTGATAGGTACTATAATATTGTTTATTGTGATCGGAGGAAGTAGTGCTTTATCTAATTTGCTAAGTAGCTTTTTATAACCAAGTAATATTAGCTGCGTTTTCGATACATTGAGGGTCAAGTTGTGGTCATTTGCATAAGTTACTAAGTTAGATATGTCACTGTTTGTGCAGTCAATGGCGCGTAGAGCATCCCGAGATAAAAAGTGAATATACACTTGTAAGTCATCTGCATACATATGGTGGTTAGAATGTTCAAAGTTGATAGATATGTCGTTGATATATATTGAGAACATTAGAGGCCCAATGACTGATCCTTGAGGGACGCCGATTTATATTGAGACCCAAGTGGAGGCACTGTTGTCATAGACTACTTGTTGACACCGATTGGATAGATAAGAAGCGAACCAAGAAATTGCTGCATCCGCCACGCCAATATTGGCAAGTTTAGCAAGGAGCAACTCGTGATGCACGCAGAGAGAGAGAGAGAGAGAGAGAGAGAGAGAGAGAGAGAGAGAGAGAGAGAGAAAGGGAGAGGGAGAGAGAGAGAGAGATTTAGGCCTTCGTAGTCGGGATTTAAAATCTTCGAAAGCGAGGGAGGCACACATGGATAGATAATCGTCTGTATTGTCTAGGCGAGATTAAGGCCAGGTAGGCCTTTCTTCCATACAACCTTTAGTCTTAACTTAGTACAATTTTACTGAATTGTTTCTGGATACAGAAATATATCACAATTTACTAGAAAAATATTTAAATATATTAAATTTACATTATTATAGTCCATACTTATAAATTTTACACAGTCATATATCTCGTTCATACCATAATAACTAAGTGAGATCTAAACAGAAGTGTTGAACAAGCAATAGCATATTGTGAGACATATCTCGTGTGTTTTATAGCGAGGGGTTTGGGGGGAGAGAGTCAACGCGGGTTCTCTGACCTCGACTAAGCGGGAATCCCCGCAATGCGTGACGTCACCTCGTCACTGGCTGGCTGGCTCCTAGGGGGCGCTCGCCCACTCAGACTCAGGAAATGAGTTAATTACAACGTAAATACTTAATCTTGATATACAAGATACCATTAATAAGAAATGCACCACGGGAAATGAAACTTTTGGGCGTCTGCACATAAAATAACACAGAAAATATAAGATGAACCTGCGCCTTGACAACGGTAATATATTTTAATTATTACCCCTCTTAATGAATATTTAAATCTTTATTTTACAGAAAAAACTAGTATAACAGGTATTTTGATATTGAATAGGATAATATTGGGCCTAAAACTGTTCTTTTTTAAATACGAATACGAGCAAAGCGAAGACTTCAATTTCACTGACCCCCAAAAAAATTAGCTCGGGTGTTTTTTTTTTTTGTTTTTTTGTTTGTTCTTTTGTCTGTTAGTTCGCTCTCTACCGGGCAAACGGCATAATTATGCGATCTTGATTAAAATTGAAGGGGACCATCGAAATCTCTGAACTTAGACATGCCACGCTTTTGGGTACAATCAGAGAAATATTTCTCATGAATATCGTACTTTTACGTTATTTTCCTATTTTTAGTGCGATATTTTCGTGACATTTGGGCCGATTCTGACCAAACGAGTGGGGCTACAAAGTTCATTTTTACAGGAAAAAGTGTGAAAAAAGTTGAGGCCAAAATCCATAGAAAAATTAAGGTTTTAATATAAGTTTTTTTAGGTGTATAGAAAAACAATTAACAAGTTACAATAGAAACTTGACAACAATCACCTGCAATGCGTTCTAAAAGCCGTTTCAAAAGTAAAGAGATCCCACGCAAACTAAAAACTTACAAAAAACCCTCATCCATTAACGCGACTAAAAAAAAGCGTTAGCGAAGCGGCCTAGTAATAATAATTAAGTATGCAGTATAACACTTAATTCCTTGCATGCACATTTTTCGTTTTATTCGATAACACCCGACTAATAAAGGAACTCTATTAGAAATTCCAGAGTTATTTTATATGTAATACAAGAGCGGGTCAATGTCCCTGTTTATATTATACATAATGAGTTCAAAGGAAATATGCCATGCAAAAAATAAATAATGATTCTTCATACCTAGTTGAAATTTAATATCAGAAAATAAGTACCCTACAGACAGAGTGCAACATAATAACGTTGGCAGCCGTGTGGTCGTTATATTCTGAGTGAATTGCAAGATCTTAATATAACCATAGATAACTTCTTGCGCTATATGACGCAACATACAAAGTTTCGTATTATTTTGTCGACATGATAGAAAGGGTAGAATATTACTTACTAATTATTTTATACAAGAACCTCAAACAAAGTTTATAGAAGTTTCATGGTATAAGTTTTATTTCCAAACAAATAATTACATAATACATTATTTTACATGATATATTACAAATTTGTCTTGACCCTTAAGCGTGTTTTGTTCAAGATAAGTACATTCTACTTAGTCCAACACAAATCTTTTTACTAGGGCATATGAAAAATACTAGATATACAGTACAGTAGTACCACAGCTGTTTGCCTATACTGTATCTAGCAATAGCAACAGCATTAAGCTACCAACATAAATACTTAAGTTGTATGCGGTATGATGTACGTCGGTGGGCTGGTTGCCTATGGCTTATCGTACCTCCTATTTCAAAAGATATAATTCAGACCTAAAGTTATAATCACAATCGGTTCTGTACATAATTTACGAGGTAATTCTTCCAGTATCCCTAGGTGAGATTATTGACAACGAAGTAGCCGAAGTCCCGCGTTTAACTTTTGGTAACCAGAGTCAATCGTGGAATACTTTTCTATCGCTATACGTTTGCGTAAGTCTTAAGAATATAAACCTAACCCTAAATGCTAGCATAACTCTTCCTGAAGACAGTTTTTATCAGATTGTAATCAGATTTTGCACAGAGCTTATGGTCATGTATATACAGTCTTCTAAAGTGGCACAGTTTTTTTTTTTAAAACAATCACAAAAAAAATTTCAATGTATTTTTTGGATTTTGGATTTTTGTAAAATCATCAAAATTATTAAATTTGAATTTATTTGTGCGTGACCATATCCTTT
The DNA here is from genome assembly GCA_024449915.1 of Sweltsa coloradensis. Classification (NCBI taxonomy): domain Eukaryota; kingdom Metazoa; phylum Arthropoda; class Insecta; order Plecoptera; family Chloroperlidae; genus Sweltsa; species Sweltsa coloradensis. The sequence continues at coordinate 333,482 of JAMZAV010000778.1, read as the reverse complement.
CTTGACAATTTTGCAAAATTGCATATCGATCGGATGACAACTGGAAGACGGAATAGTTCCCAAAAAACGTTTCAAATAGGTATACTCTCCTCATAGAATCATACAAGAACACCAACACAATACTCAAACAACCGTATACGGATGTTTGAATAGCTTATTCAAAGAATCAAAGTCGTCTTTATAGGAATTGGAAACAGTACTGTGCGCATCTCTGCAAGCATTTAATAAAATTAAATAAAAGATGTGAAAGTCTGGCTTACCAATTTTAAGCCATAAAACTAGTTCTAATGAAGAATTTCATTGGTTAGTTGGATGAGCGAAGCAAAAACTTCAATTTCACTAACCCTGAAAAAATAGCCCGGGAGTTCCCCCCCCCCCCCCCTGTTTTCGATCTCAATTTTTGTTTATTTGGATTAAGGACGCGTTCAACCGTTAGGTCATAATGCACCACTTAGCTAATGGGGTGGGGAGGAGGGGCCATGCTGTCAGAACACCACGGTAAGGGAGGAAGGGGTTTCACGTCGCGTCGTACATCGTCTTTGTCATCGTTCGTTATGCGTCATTGTCATCGTCGCCGGGGTCGTCAGGAAGCGGGCAAGGTCTCCGATGACGATGCCAAGCTCGCTCTAAGTTTCGGGAGTACAGATACTCCGTTTACTAGCTTATGTTCGAGGTGAACTTTTTCTCTTAAATCGCCTTGTACGAGTAGCAGAGCCATTGCTCTGGGCCATTCAACCCGAGCCAGACGGGGGCTACCGGACAAACGGTTTACGCGATCTTGATTAAATTTTCAAGGGACTTTCGAAATCTCTGAACTTAGATTACAATCGAAGAAATATTTCTGAATATTGTACTTTACGATTTTTTTATGATTTTCAATACGATATTTTCGTGATATTAAGCCCGCGACCGGGCAAACGGCTACTCCGATCTTGATAAAATTTTATGGGTACGTTCGAAATCACGGATATCAGATATGTTTTGATTTTGGGGACAATCGAAAAAATATGTTTCTTAAAAATCGTGCTTTTAGGCAACGATAGTCAAATAGTCAATTTAAAAAGCTCATCCATCAACGCGACTGGGAAAGGCGTTCGCGAAGCGGCCGAGTTATAAGAATTTCAGCCAAGATTTTAGATTCAGTTATGAAATTGAGAATCGCGCAGTTTTAGCCCAAGTTTCAACACTATTATAAACATTTATTTTGACGCTTGCTAGTGTTTAGTATGTTCAAACTTTCTCAAACTTGCAAGTACTTTCTTATTCTCGTATGATCAGATATGCACTCTTTGTGTCCCGCCTAACACTCGCTCCATACTCAATGCAATGTTCTCCTGGTTAAGGAGTAACCGACAACAAAGCTTCCTAATTAAGTTTCCGAAGTGGTGGTCCGCTTTTCATTAAACTTTGGAGCTCTGATTAGTGGGCCAGAGACTAATCCTAGTTAAAATAGAGTTTAGTCTATTCGGCGTAGTAACCATCCTCTACCGACTGATCGATGCACTTACGAAGGACGATTTGAAGGGTTTGTGGTTGGGGGGAAGGGGGAGGGGAAACATAGAAGGACGAAGTGTGCATGCTAAAATGTTTCTGTGTGCGCATTTACAATGTGATTCTCAATCTTTTTTGTTTGAGCCCCCATCTGTATTATAGTTCTTTGCCAGTACTATGCCCCATGTTATCCTGAATTTGAATATGTTCATAACGTCGTATACTGTTTTATTACAGACCCTTCGTTGGAAATAATTTTCCTTACAAACAAATACATCCAATTCATGTTGTATTTTGAAATTAGCTTTCATAGTTTTTGTTTAATATGGGGTTTCCCCTCGGCGCCCCACCAGCCAAAGCTTTGCGCCCCTATTTTTGGGGCGCGCCACACACTTTGAGAACGATTGGAAGGCGTGATTGATAGAGGTGTTTGTTTTTCGAAAATAGCTCAAAATTCGAAAGAAAGTCGAAATTAAGGTTTGAAGCATAGGTCTCAAGTCTAAATTATGTTAAATGCTATTTAAGTCGAAATGTGTGTTTAATTAAGAAAATAAAGTTTGTTTAATTTGCCATTATTGGTGAAGAACGTGCCTTGTATTACTGATAATTTGTCTGGATCCCTCGATTCCAGATTCAAGGCTGCTGCTTTATGTTATGCTCATAAGGATCACTTGTCTGTCCGTCCGTCTGCTTGTGCGTGTGTCAAGTCACCAGTGTTGTCACTTATCTAGATAATCTATCCGTCTGCTTGTGCGTGTGTCAAGTCACCAGTGTTGTCACTTATCTAGATAATCTATCGAGAAAAAATCCGTCATAAATTATCTTATCTAGATGGTTTTGTTGATATCTTTTTCTAAAATAAAGTTTATCTTATCGAAGCTTTTTAAGCTTTTAGCTAACATTTTTTAGATAAAATAATAAACAATAATGCAGACAAAAATATAACAATTAATCACCTTTTAAAATTAGAAATACTTCTGCTAGTGTTGTAATGTGCGTACCCGGGTAATGTCAACTTATCAAGCATGACAAATATACGATTGACAAGAAAACTGTTGTTGTCTTATTTTTAAACACGTCAATCTCAAAAATTACTATCTTTTATCTAACCAAATTTATCTAGATAATTATTTTTGTCTTTTATCTTTTATCTACATAATTTTCTACGCTCTATATTATCCTATCTAGATAACTGTTTGGAGAATTATCTTTATATTTATCTAGTTAAAAAATAAATTATCTAGTCACAACACTGCACGTCACACGATAAAAACCGAACATGACGTCCGATTGACATGCGCTGTTTCTGTTGGCATTTAATAACAGTGTAGACTTCCGGTCCCTTTACACTCTAAATAACATAGACGTAAAAAGTGTACTACCGCGTGCATGCCTATATGAAAGACACAGACGTTGTAATGAAGAGCCGTGTCTAGCGACGTCAGCAAAGGCTTCCAGGCTACCGCCCACGCCCGGGTAGGACTCTACCCACTGCTCAGCTAGATTACTACCCACTACCCACGTAAATACGTAATACGATGTAATTACACCATTCTCGGCGTTGTTTTCAGTCTGACTGGTATTTACTCGGAGCAATAAAAAGACGCTTAAGGCGCGCAATAAGTTAGGTACAGTCAGGAAATGGATTATGCATCGTATACAGAGTACACATCATTTTCTTTCTGGATTCTAATTTGAATAGCATTAAACAAATTTATTTTAAATCTACGTTATTTGATCAAAATAACTTTGTAAATATTTACCGTTCGAACTGTAATAAGCTAGGTACGGTCAGAAAATAAAATATACATCATACAGACGATACACAATTTTGTTTGGATTCTTATTTGATTATCATACTATATAAAACTTTGTTTAACTACCATTTCATTATTTTGTCTGCATTTACGTAATGAGATTTTCTCATAATCATGATTTTTAAACACATTTATATTTGAAACGTTGGCTCTTTGACCCATGATTTGACAAAGATTATTCTGGTTAGTATTAAAATATATATTATATTAATATATCATATTATAATTCTATCTGTAACGAAATGTCTGAGAATATAAGTAAAATTGTGTTAAAATGTTAAACGTTTAAAAAAAACATGCATATTATATTCGTCACTCTACAAGTAGTCTGACTGAGGAAAAACCACTAAATCTTAAGTCAACTTTTCGATGTGAGAGAGATGAAATGCAATTTATACCTTGAAATACATTTCCAAATGTCAATATTTACATTGAATTTAAATTGTTTATTTAGGCCTTCAATTTAAATATGCGCATATAATATTATGATATAATTCTACATCATCTGGTCTGTGATCTGGTGCAACTGGAAATATTCTCGAAGGAATACCGGCGTCTAGTGACGTGTCCAATGGGGAAATCTGAAAATAAAATATATATTAAAACAAGGCATGGAAAATTTACAAAATGTTTTCAAAATGATTTTTTCGAAGAGACAACCTGTACAAATTACTCAATCTCTTAAAAAGTGAGTTTCGCTATTATTTATCTGCAGACTTTTAATTTTTAAGGGCGCGTCAACCGTTAGGTTATAATGCACCAATCTGCAGATGATCTTGGCAGCATTCCTGAAATATATCTCTGTGTATATCGTCGTGTATAGCTTATTGGTCAGAATTACAGTCTTGTGAACTAGAGGTTCTCGGTTCGATTCCCAGTGGGCCTAATTTTACTTTGTCTTATACACACCATCGTGTAAAATATATCCCACACATAACAAAAACTTGTAAAAATACAGCCAAATCTTACACACTCAAAAGAAATGAGATCTAAAAAAGGGCCAAGCTCATCTACCCTTCCACATTTGCGCATTCTTAATTCATAAACGTACAGTGTCCCGTAACAACATCATTGAAAAGCTTGGCAAAATAGAATTTGCAATTATTAATTTAAACGTAATAGTTCATCCAAATTCTTTTTTTTCTAATTAATTTTACGTAATATCATGCAAATTCTATTTTGCCAAGCTTTTCAAGGATGTTGTTACGGGACACTGTACGTTTATGAATTAAGAATGCGCAAATGTGGAAGGGTAGATGAGCTTGGCCCTTTTTTTAGATCTCATTTCTTTTGAGTGTGTAAGGTTTGGCTGTATTTTTACAAGTTTTTGTTATGTGTGGGATCTCATTACTTTTTCAAGTTCCATTGCAAAATTATTTGTTAAAATATAATAATTTTATCAAAGTCGATTTAATTGCTATGGTATTACCAATTGGCAATTAACAATAGAATGAAAAAATATAGTGGTCTAAAGACTTGGTGTTTGTAAACAATGTAGGCGATTATTGTCACGTAACTATAGTTACTTGTTGATTGTATGCCTGTATAAGGCTTATTTTAAAACCTTTATTTGGAAGCCTTCCAGCATTTTTTTAAACTTTTTCTTTCAAAGGGAATTACATCACTATTACCTTAATGTCCATGTAAAATATGAACGTAGGCCCACCCGTTTGGTCAGAATCGCTGGGCAATTGAAACTGACGAATTAGATAGTAGTAGTAGCCAGTAGTAACTAACATCCTTAAAGTGATTTTGAGCATGTTTCAAGTCATTTTTTCACCAAGAAGGAATGCTCGTACCCCAACCAAATTTGGCATGTGTTGTCGGATACCTAAATCCCCTCGATTTTGATAGTTTTCAAGTTCACATCACGTTTCATGACGGCTGGGTGACACCTCGAAATCACCCCAACTCTGCTTGCTGTATAAGGTGCCTGAGTGTGTAGCGCACCGCGGCTTGGCTGCGGTGCCCTAACGGGCACCTAGATTTTTGTTCATTTGATCACAAACTCAATCAGTTCTCTCCCCTCGCATTCGGAGAACCTCAAAATTGCTTTGTTGTGATATTTTACTTCCAGGATGTAAATCCAACCAAGACCTTTACGAATTACGACAACTAACTACTTACACAATACAGTTATTTCTATTCTTTTAGAATACCATCAAAGTTGATACAGAGCTGTAGGTGGCTGTAATTCCCATTTAATTGCTTGCACCAGAATAAAGTTAAGTGCAACTGCTTGGAGACATTCCGACCCAGTTCTCACGAAATGGCGACTATAATACAATAACATCCTTAGCAGAGTGCATAGGTGAAGTAAAATTAAACATTGATTTCATTAAAACGATTTTAATCGGAAATCGATCTTCGGAGCAAAGATGTCGAATCAAACGGCTGATTCAAAATCTAAGTAAATTACTACATTTTATTTATTTATTTATTTATTTATTTATTTATTTTTTATTTATTTATTTATTTATTTATTTATTTATTTATTTAATTTATTTATTTAACGTCTATCCTATTCAGTTATAAAAACTGATTTACAAAGGAGGACAACGAAATAAATCTAATTACATAGATGCAGAAATAACAATAAACTACATTTTCGTAAATATTTGAAATAGTAGCATTACAACAACAATGCAATTAAACACAACAATTTTGGTAACAAATAAAAATTTGGCGCGAAGTTTTGTGAGTGATTAAAATGGACAAAGCAGTCAGTATTACGCAGAGCCGGAAGATTTGGGTTGGGTTGGACACTATAGATAGACCAACTACCATCAAATAATGCCTACGAGAAAAAGCTACAACCATCTAAAGATTGCAATTATGCTAATTTTAAATACCCATGACACATATTATTGTGTTTTTGGCAATTCAAAGCCTGGCCTACGAAACAGGTATTGCCCGCTGACATGTAGTGGATTTTTGCTAAGGTCAATGGCTTCAGTGGCATAATATATCACACCTTGTTGATTTAGAAGGAACAGGAACAAGCTGTTGAATTTAAATTCGCAAATCAAGGTCAAACCACCTTCATTTAGACTGACCCCAATTAAAACATGATTTATATGCGGCTGCTGCATCTGGTTTTTTAACTTGCTTTCACTACGTACGATGTTTGCGCCTGAGGATGGGCTCGCTGCCGAACTTGCACGAACTCGGCCGAAGCGAGAGGATGAGCTGCATCAACCAACCAGTTAATAATAGATATGACGTCATCACCTAATACAATCCCTTACAGTTGCAGTCAGTGCGCCTGAGGATGGGCTCGCTGCCGAACTTGCACGAACTCGGCCGAAGTGAGAGGATGAGTGCGACGCAGTGGGGTCCGCCACTGAGGCTGCCGCAGCCGACCAATCAGCATCGTCGCTTGTACCACACGAGGAGCGCGGGTGCTGCGCATGCGTACGCGGCTGCGCACGGCGCTTCGGCTTGGGAAGACTTCATTGCAGAGGTAGGTACCCACACCCACAGAGGTACTCAATAATTCAACTGTTTGTTCACAACATTTGAACAAATTTCTTTATACAAAGTTGAAAAGAACTTTATCTATGCATATTTTATTGGCTTCACTTTCGAGAGTTTTTCCAGATGTGTGAACCATTTTTCTAAACTTTATATTCAGAAAAGTTGAAGGTTATATGTACATAATTTTGAGACATATTCTGACATTGCCAATAAAAATCTATTATATACGTATACAAGAGAGAAAAATGCCTAATACACATTAAACCACTCAGACAAAATTGAAATTGTAGATGTTTACCATACGCAACATGAAAATACCTAGACCGCTAGTATATTTATCATACGTTTAGAGCGCTGTTCTGCACGTATATGCACAGCCTATAGTGTTGGTTCTCTAACTTTATACTTATACTCAATGACGGAACTATATAGGTGTACCAACACACTGTAGCCCATGCACGCCATTACGTGCGCGCGTACTTTTCAAGTTCATTCTCTATTTTAGGGGGGGGGAAGGGGGGGGGGGAAACAAGTCTCTCCAACAAGTTTACGTGGGATCAATATGACCTCGCTGCCCCGCACATTCTATGTTCGCTACCGATCATTCGCGGTAGACGCTTATGCTTCTGGGGTGTTGGTAGATCTATATGTTGATCTATGAGATCTATTTAATCTATCTGATCTATAATCTGTATGATCTATATGTTTGTCTTGTGTTGTGTGTGCAGCAGGCTGCCGCCGGTCACTCCCCGATGTCCAGCCGCTCCACCCGCTCGACGCTGACGGCCTACCACAACCACGTGATCCTCCCTCCCCTCCGACGCCGTGACTCCCTCAGCAGTTCGTGTGGCGCCTCCTCAGTTCGTCGTCTCATCGCCGTCGTCCGCTCCACCCCCTCCCGCTTCGGCCCGACGTACTCTCGTCGCGTCCTCCTCCGTAACTTCACCGCCCTCTGTCTCGCCCACTGCACCTTCACCGCCGCCTACCTCCCTCTCGTCGCGCTACAGTCGTCCATCTCCGCGTGGTACTGGTCGAGGAATGCGCACCCAAACCAACTCGCAATGTTCCCACCCTCGGAGAGTCAAATGTACCATCAATACCAACAGAACAATAGCTCCGGAAGTCTTCTATTTGCGATCCTCTATGCCTTCGGAGCGATATCCTCCCTGATTGCTCCGAGCGTCGTCCAGAAACTGGGAACGAACTGGGTTCTTCTCCTCGGTTACGGTTGTTCGGTGGTGTTCTTCGGAGTGCACCTCTACCCCGTGATCTTCACCCTCATCCCCGCCTACGTCCTGATGGGGATCTCGCTCGGGCCGCTGACCAGCGCCAGGGTCACGTGCCTCATGACCTTGGCGGGGAAGCTCACGTACGTGGTAGGCGACGACGACGAGGCGGAGGAGGACGGGGGGAAGAGGGAGATTGCAAAGAGGTTGACGAGAGGACTTCAAGCGGCTCAGGACTTTGGAATGGTTCTCGGAAATGTAGTCGCTGCTTTTCTGGTGTGGTTTACGCTCTCAAAGAGAACTGGTAAGTACGCCTTTAAATATTCCCTTTATCATTTTGTCTTTTTACCTTTTTTTAGAGGCTGGAAATCATCATTTGACATGAAAGAATTATAATTGAGAGATTTATAATAAGGCCTTCAGGCTTTTAAACAGTAAAGCATCATATTATATTTACTTTATGTCAAAGAAGATTACAACTGAAAACCGCAAAGCCTCTTCTATAACATTTATTAAAATTCTAAAAAATATTTTATGAAAACTGCTCAAACCAAAATTAAATCTGATTCAAGCGAGTTGCTTGTCGAGTGGTCATCACGTCTGGCTGAGGTACGATATTAATTTCGCTATCCTGAAGTAAAGAGCTTTTTACTGCACTCAAATATTGATTTAACTTCTTCCGAAATTTGGATTTTTCTTTGTGATTAGTTCAAAATGGGCTATTATTTGAATTTAACACAAATCAGAAATCATTTCAGTAGAGAGGGGGAAGAGGCCACGGGGAGGGAGGAGTATTATACCATTAATAAAAATATTAAATGTGTACCTTGTTTCTATCATAATATCATATTGATGAATGGATATGGAAATAAAATAAGGTTAGTGACTTTTCATGGAAAGCATAATATTATATCGAAATACCCATTTGGAGGGCTTTTACAGCGTATGATCGATCTGGAATGGGTCTCTCGGTATTTATACGAAACGACGCACGCAGAGTGCACCTCAGTGTATCAAACGTTGTACTGGAAGAGGACTATAATGCAACGCCAAACCCAACCCAACATGACCTCTGACTTATATGTCTACCCACAATTTCTTTCTATCTAATTATACCCCACACACATGACCTCTTCCTGATAATTTCCCATCCTAATGACCTCTAACTGCCTATATTATACTACCCACATGACCTCTAACTGACTATATCCCACCCACATGACCTAAAGCTGATTGAAACCTACCCACATGACCTCTAACTGACTATATTCTACATACATGACCTTAAACTGTTTTTATGTTCTACCCACATGACCTCTAACTGACTATATCCTACCCACATGACCTCTAGCTGATTATCAACATGACCTCTTACTGATAATTTCCCATCCTAATTACCTATAACTGCCTATATTATAATACCCACATGACCTCTAACTGATAATGACCCCCCCACATGACCTCTTACAGACTATATCTTATCCACGTGACCTCTAGCTGATTATCCACATGCCCTCTAACTCTAACTGATTATATCCCACCCTCATGACCTCTAACTGACTATATCCTACCCACATGACCTCTAACTGATATGTCCCCCGTCCAGGCTCTGCCGAGGTGGATTCCCTGTACGACTCCCGAGGTCACACGAGCGACGACTACTCCCTGCTCGACGCCATGTTCACCGAGACGGAAACAGCCGAGCGCATCTGCGGTAGTGCCGCGTGCCCGACGCCCGGAGCGCTACTGGTGGCCGTCCCTTCAAACACGAGCGTGGGGGACCTGGTCCCCGTGGTTCTGCCCTGCAAGACCACGGCCATGCTGGCCAGCGTCTTTGTGGGCTGCGCCGTCATGTGCGTGGTCATCACGGCCGTCTTCATGGACAGAATCAAGCTGTTCGTCTATCAGGATCCCAAGGAACGGTAGGTGGCACTGTACTGAACTGTAAGCTATACACTAACATCTAGACCACATGGGGCACATTATGTTCTAAAAAAAGAAATTCACCTAAGGTTACTTGGTGAGTCTTTACTGAACTGTAGGACAGGCAGAGATTAATATTTTTAGAATAGAATTTTCCCCTTTATTACCCCCACTCTTCTCCACTTCGGACTCAACACATAAAGCCACCAGTGGACAATGAACAAGATCTGGATTTGAAGGTAATCCCGCCGAGGGTTGACCATAATCACTCACTCCATAAAAATGCTTTGATTTTGATTGATTGATTGATTAATTAGTATTGCTTTACATCTCATATTAATGCACTATTCTAGGGCTATTCGAGACAATGAGTGGTGATAGATGAGGAAGAAGGATGAATAGAAGAGAGGAGGTGAAACCCGGTACCAGTACTTAGCCTACTCCTTTCGAAAAGTACAAGGACACCAACGGCTTCACGTCCCATCCGAAAGGACAATGCAACCTTGACTGTCATATAGTTTCGTCCACTTACCCGGACTGCCGAGCAGACGTCGAGGAGAACGAAGCCGTTACACTAGCTCTCGAACCCTCCGTCTGCTCTAACCAGCAGTAGGATATACGTGTGTCTCGGGGCATAGCGGTCGCCCACTCTTCCCGTGACCACGCCCGCAGGTTGCTTAACTTCGGTGTTCGAGTGGAAACCGGTTAAACGACCTCGGCTAAACCGCTGGCTCTCCATAAAATGCCACGTGGTATTTTTCATTAGGGGTATTTCATTTGCGACTTTTCATCCGACTTTTTGTCTTTAACGCATTTTTAATGTGGTTTACATATTATATTTTACATTTCAAGCAGTCCGGGTTAGGGGGAGGAACCTATATGCGTCAAGGTTACCCCGCCTTTCGGATAGGCCCCTTACGCATTTGGTCCCTTGGTATTTTTTGAAAGGATTGGGGACACAAGGGTACCGGGTTTTCCCTCCACCATTCTGTTCAAATTCACCCCCATCCATACCACTCAGTCCAAAAATACCCCAAAGTTGCATTACATAAATATAGACTTTTAACGAAAATTTTTCCAATAAAATCAATCATTCGATTCAGAATGTATGCACTGACGTTCAGTGGGGTCTTTTATTTAATGGGGGACCATCAAAACCCCGTTGGGGCCGGACACCATCTACGAGGAACAATGGCCCAAACCCGGAGCGGTATTTTTTAAAGACCCAAACTCATTGGAAAAAAAATACAACCCCCCGGGGTCGCCCAAAGAATCAGTATGCTAAAATAAATTTTGTAAGAACCTTAGAATGTTTGGTGATTTTTCTAGGGGGGACGGGGGTGGGCCTAAGGGCTGGAGGGGGGGCATTCCGAGACCCGAGACTGCAGCTGGCTGCGCCACTGTCTGTCTTCATAGGTCTGGAGCAGGGCTTCATGTATGCGGACTTCAGCTCGGAACAACCTTATGTTGGTTGTGTGTATTGTTCTAGGGGCACGGGGGTGGCCGCCCTAAGGGCTGTGAGGGACGCATTCCGAGACCCGAGACTGCAGCTGGCTGCGCCCCCTGTCTTCTTCATAGGTCTGGGAGGGCTTCTGTATTTCGGACTTTAGTCGGAACAAAAATTATGTTTGGTTGTGGTATTTTTTAGGGGCCGGGGGGGTGGCCGCCCTAAAGGGGTGGAGGGACGCATTCCGAGACCCGAATGCAGTGGCTTTCCCCGTCTGTCTTTATAGGTTGGAGCAGGGCTTTCTGATGCGGACTTCAGCTTGGGAAAACCTTATGTTGGTTTTGTGTATTGGGTTTTAGGGGCACGGGGGGTGGCCCCCCTAAGGGGGAAGGGGGGCGCATTCCCAGGGAAAAGAGGGCGCGCTGGCTGCGCCACGTCGTTTCATAGGTCGGAGCAGGGGGTTTAGTAGCGGACTTCAGCTCGGAAAAAAACCCTTTGGGAAAGTTTGGTTGTGTGTATTGTTCTAGGGGCACGGGGGTGGCCGCCCTAAGGGCTGTGAGGGGGGCGAAATTTCCGAGACCCGAGACTGCAGCTGGCTGCGCCACTGTCTGTCTTCATAGGTCTGGAGCGGGGCTTCATGTATGCGGACTTCAGCTCGGAAAAAACCTTATGTTGGTTGTGGATTGTTTAGGGGACGGGGGTGGCCCCCTAAGGGCGGGGGGGGAGCATTCCGGACCCGGAGACTGCCAGCTGGCTGGGGGGGCCATGTTCCTTTTTCCCCCTTAAATTTGGGGGGTTTTGGGGAAAAAAAAAAAAAAGGGGGGGGGGGGGGGGGGGGGGGGGGGAAAGGGGTGGGGGTTTGGGGGGATTGGCAGCCTTTTTAAGCTCGGGGGGAAACAACCTTAGAAAAATGGGTTTGGGGGGTTGGGGGCGTGTATTTGTTTTTAGGGGGGGGCCAACGGGGGAAAAAGGGGGGTTTGGGGGCCGGGGGGGGCCCTTTAAATTCACTGAGACGGAAACAGCCGAGCCGCAAATCTGTGACCTCTAGCTGACTATCCACATGACCTCTAACTGATATGTCCCCCGTCCAGGCTCTGCCGAGGTGGATTCCCTGTACGACTCCCGAGGTCACACGAGCGACGACTACTCCCTGCTCGACGCCATGTTCACCGAGACGGAAACAGCCGAGCGCATCTGCGGTAGTGCCGCGTGCCCGACGCCCGGAGCGCTACTGGTGGCCGTCCCTTCAAACACGAGCGTGGGGGACCTGGTCCCCGTGGTTCTGCCCTGCAAGACCACGGCCATGCTGGCCAGCGTCTTCGTGGGCTGCGCAGTCATGTGCGTGGTCATCACGGCCGTCTTCATGGACAGAATCAAGCTGTTCGTCTATCAGGATCCCAAGGAACGGTAGGTGGCACTGTAGTACTGTACATAGTTGCAGCGAAACTACACAGGCATCTAGACCACATGGGGCACATTACGTTCTAAAAAAAGAAATTCACCTAAGTGTTGTATTTTGTGAAGATTGGATCTGCTCAGGATTTCTCAGAGGTGAATAATGATAGGCCTAGGGCTGGTTTTCTGATATCTAGCCATGCTCTTTTATTCACGCTTCACGGAATGGCGTCGTACCTGCCACCTCTAGGCATCACTTCCGCCAGGCATGTTATGTTTACAAGGCGCATGTATTTGGCGCACTATTTAAACAGTGGGACACAACATTCCTCCAAACCTTAATTTAAAGATCCAACATGTGTGGAGAATGTGGTTATTTCGCGGGATACCTCGTCCAGCTCCAACTGGTGGTAGCCATCTTTGAGATCGATTTTAGAGAACGTGGTGGCACCATTTAACGAGGAGATGAGGTCGTCGAGTGTAGGCGTGATGTGGCGTTCCCGTTTGATTGCTACGTTTGCTTGACGCATGTCCACACACAGCCTAACCGCATTCGGGTCTCGAGGTTTTGGTACTGGAACGATGGGAGATACCCATGGGGTAGGGCCGGATACCGGTTCTATGATATCGAGTTCCTCGAGCCTAGCGACTTCCGCTGCCACTTTCCGACGCATGTGAAAGGGGATTCTTCTGTGCTTCTGGGCTACTGGGGGTACCGCGGGGTCTACATGCAGATGTACTTTGAAATCATGTAGCTTGCCCACACCAGTGAAGAGTTGTGGATATAGTGAAGGGTAATCAGAGTTTAACTGTGTGGCTATTTGAATTAGTTCAAGATTAACCGCACTCTCGTAGCCAAGTAGGGAATCAGCGCTTCCCTTCACGACGAATATGTTTGTGGTGAGGGTGGCGTTCTTATGAGATAATGTTGCAGTAAAGCATCCTAGCACTGAGAGTGGAGTTTTGGATTGATATGGGTAGATTTTGACATCAGTTTGGTTTAGCTGACCTTGGCCTATTCCGGATTTCATCAGGATATCTTCGCTGATGACGTTAACAGAAGCACCAGTGTCGATAGCAAATTTGATTGGCTTACCATTTACAGCTATGTTGATTCGAGGTACTTTGGATGATGTTGTCACCTGACTGACTGTGATGGCGAAAGTTTCCTCATCTGAGCTTCCATTTTGACTGGTGGCAAGATTGTGAGTGACCTCCGTCTTGTTGCGGGAGTGGCACAACTTCTGGAAATGGCCAATCTTTTGACATGTTCTACAGACTACATTGTTGGCCGGGCAGGATGACCTTCCTTTTTCATGTGGCCAGGCATTTCCGCAGAAGTAACAGCTCTTGGCCGCCGGTAGCTGCTTGGAAGTGTCCAAATTTGAAGTAGGCTTAGGCCTGGTAGTGTCCAGATTTGGAGTAGACTTAGGCCTAGATGAGTAATTTTTTTTGTTAGGCTTACCGTACTTCGCAACTGCATTCAGGGTCTCGATGTTGATATCGGGCTTGCTCGATGACTCAATAGAGCTGGCCTGTCGCTCTGCGGTCTCATATGACCTGGCTTGTCGCAAGAGACTTTCAAGCGTCCCTTCCTCACGAAGAGCGTATCTTCGCAGGCGAGATGATCCCTGCAAAACAGAACAGTCGAACTTGCTCACCGTGGACACTTGGGGATTGTGAAAACGAAACAACTCTTGAGGGAGAAAGTTTGGTTCCCTAACATTGATAAAACCGTGGAGGAAGCCATCCAAAACTGTCATCCCATCCTCGTCGCCAGTGTTGTATTTTGTGAAGATTGGATCTGCTCAGGATTTCTCAGAGGTGAATAATGATAGGCCTAGGGCTGGTTTTCTGATATCTAGCCATGCTCTTTTATTCACGCTTCACGGAATGGCGTCGTACCTGCCACCTCTAGGCATCACTTCCGCCAGGCATGTTATGTTTACAAGGCGCATGTATTTGGCGCACTATTTAAACAGTGGGACACAACACTAAGGTTACTTGGTGAGTCTTTACTGAACTGTAGGACAGGCAGAGATTAATATTTCCCCTTTATTAACCCCACTCTTCTCCACTTCGAGCAACAACACATAAAGCCACCAGAGGGTTGACCATAATCACTCACTCCATAAAAATGCTTTGATTTTGATTGATTGATTGATTGATTGATTGATTGATTGATTGATTGATTGATTGATTAATTGATTAGTTTAGCTTAAAGTCTCATATTAATGCACTATTCTAGGGCTATTCGAGACAATGAGTGGTGATAGATGAGGAAGAAGGATGAATAGAAGAGAGGAGGTGAAACCCGGTACCAGTACTTAGCCTACTCCTTTCGAAAAGTACCCATGGAACCAACGGCTTTACGTCCCATTCGAAAGGACAGGACAGTGTAACCTTGACAGTCATATAGGTTCCTCCACTAACCCGGACTGCCGAGTAGACATTCAATTCAATTCAATTTCAATTTCAGTAAATTGTATTCTTTTTCTTAATACATAAAACCATTTACCATGCAATATTACAAATCACAAGACATGCACAAGACATAACGAAGCCGTTACACTAGCTCTCGAACCGTCCTTCTGCTCTAACCAGCAGTAAGCTATACGTGTGTCTCAGGGCAGAGCGTTCACCCACTCTCTCACGCCCGCAGGTTGCTTAATTTCGGTGTTCGAGTGGGAACCGGCTAAACGACCTCGGCTAAACCGCTGGCTCTCCATAAAAATGCCACGTGGTAGTTATCATTAGGGGCATTTCATTTACGACTATAGCAGTCCGGGTTAGTGGAGGAATCTATATGACTGCCAAGGTTACACCGTTCTTTCGGATGGGACCTTACGCATTTGGTCCTCTTGGTACTTTTCGAAAGGAGTATGCTACGAGCCGGTACCAGGTTTCCCCTCCTCCCTTCTGTTCATACTTCATCCTCATCTATCACCACTCATCGTCTCGAATAGCCAATCAATATCCAATCAATCAATCAATCATTCGTATTCAAAATGTATGCCTGATGTTCAGTGGGGATCTTTGATTTAATGCAGACCATGCAAACCCTGTCGGCGCCGACACCATCTACGAGCAAACAATGGCCAACCAGGGACCGGTATTTTAGATGACCCAACACATTGGAAAAGATACAACACGCGGGCGACGAAAGAATCATCTATGCATATATAATTCGGAAAACACTATAGGCCTATATTATGTAGCATAGGGGAACTAAACTTAATATCGTGCACGTTTCATTTTGTGCTTAATGTTTGAACTAGCTCTATTATGCTTTGTAATAGTTTTTTTTTTTTATCGTGGGAAACCTGTCCAGGGTGCAATGCATGCCCCTAGGTATATTAAAGCTGGGTCAAATTGTGAAGGGATGTCCGAGGGCCGTTTAATAGAACGCAAGCCCTTACATTCGCATTAACGACCTAAGAAAGAATCTTCAGTCAGGATTGCCTGTCTCGATGAGATTTAAACCAGGACTTGACGAATCAAACGCGCGCGCTACGAGCCAAATCTGTCGGGCTTTTGTTTCACAATTATTAGTTTTGTGTTGATACTAAAATTCTTTTAAAATGTAAAGTGAATGACTTCGACGATTATGTTTTTACCCAAACAGTCTCATTTCACTTTTTCGTAAATGACCAAGAACTGCTTCGGCCTGCATGCGTATCAACCTACTCTTGAGTAGCAATCCAATATGAGGGTACACAGGCTCAGCTTCTCAAGGGCAGTACTCTTATATAAATAAATATATATACGTTACGTATTTAATATCCTTTTTATTTGTTACCAAAGTTGTTGAGTTTTAATGCATTGTTGTTGTAATATTACTATTTCAAATATTTACTTAAATGTAGTTCATTGTTGTGTCTGCATCTATGTAATTAGATTTATTTAGTTGTCCTCCTTTGTAAATCCGTTTTTATATCTGAATAGGATAGACGTTAAATAAATAAATAAATTTTAGTTACATACAGAAACATCACGATATTTTAGTTCTCTTTTCACCCTACGATTGATACAGCTAAATCCTTATTTGTCGTAACTTTGTTACCCTTTTAGTAACACATACTTTTTCTGCAAGTCCTAAATTTTCATTAAATGTTTTCATTTCCGGACGATGTATACTTATTATTTCTTGTGACCACGGACAATTTGTGACAATTTGGAAAGCAATTCACGTTCAAAGTTATTTTCTTGCAACGAAATTCGTTCTGATCGATGGAAAAATCATAAAATGTAGACGAAGTTCGATGAGAGACCAAAGCAAATTTTGGGTTAGTTCACGTATGGCGTTCTCATGGTAGTTTGATGGTGATTTCGAAATAAACGCTGATTAATTGTGAATTAGAGAATGAATGCAAAACAGTTGATTACTGGCACAATGTTACTCACAATCGTCACCAGTAAGTTCTCATAGAAATCAATGTATATTTTGTTCCAGTTCTACGTTATGTGCGCCCTGGGCGTCCCAAACATCAGCCTAGTATTTCTGAGTATGGGACTTCTACAATCCGTCGCCGGCTTCACGCTCAGCATGCTACTGCAACACATCAGAAGGTACCTGGCTATCGGTACGTACCCTACGCAGATATACCGCTGGGAGATTGGGTAAACCTTGCAATCTTTACTCGTATTTCGTACGGGCTGTTTTCCATGCATTTCAAAACACGTTCTATAATTTTTAAAGTATAATCCAGAAATTAAAAAATCTATCCCGACCGTTGTTTGAACCCTGGTCTCCCACATTCCGGGTATAAAGGCGCCTTAGCCATAGATATGAAACCACATAGTCATAGATATTGAACCCCTAGTGGTAGATTCAGTGTGTGGTCCGACACTTCCCTGAAATTAAGCATATTGAAATTAGGGGTTTTCATGCTTATCAATGGAGCGAATTTGTAGCCAATCAGCCTAGATATGCCGGCAGGATGGACAGCATTCACCGGTAAAATAAATACTAATCTCCTTATGTCTAACATCGATTTTTCGTTTTCGATAGTACCATGCTGCACGCAAAATCCTTTTCAAACATGCTAAATACTTTATTGCATTACAAAAGCACAAATAAAACGCCAAATCGCCAATTCTTGAAATGCCGATTGATCTTCAATTTGTTACGCTCGCGCCTGTGCGGAGGTATATGAGACTGCTACAATCACCTACAATAGGGGTTCAATATGTCCTTAGCACTAGACTAGAAAACACAAAGAGTTGACGGTAGTGAACGTATACCCGGGAATTGATAAACCTTGAATTTATCGTATTCGTACGGGCTGTTTTCATGCATTTCAAAACACGTTCCTATAATTTTTAAGTATATCCAAATTAAAGAAATCTATCCGACGTGTTGAACCGGTCTCCCACTTCCGTGGTATAAAAGGCGCCTTAGCCGACTAGATGCGTAAAACGACAAAGTCATTGTTAGACGAGTGAGTGAATCATGTGTTGAGTACCCGGGAACACTTGCATTAAATTAATTGATATAAGATATAAATGATAGAATTTGATAAGGGCGCATCAAGTAAGGCAATAAAGCGCCACTCCAGCCTAGGGTAGGGGGAGGAAGGGAAATATTACCGGGTACTCCACCCCCTTCTCTCTCATGACCTAACAACGACTTTGGCGTTTTCCTAGTTAGTATCCTTGCTTGATGCGCAATGAATCGTTATCAAACATGCTAATATTCAACCCTATTAGCCTACATTGGCTACAGAAAGCGCGTGTGCCAAATTATCTAATTATCTTTCAAATTACATGATTATCTCCTCATTTACGTTGTAAGCTATATTTATCAACAAATACCTCAATCATCTCAAGTTTCAGCTAACATCGTCAAATTCTATTCACGGTATCCTTTTGTTCCCCCCCCCCCCCCTCCTTCCCTCTCTCTATGACTGCATCTTATTCGTGTTTTGACGTAGACAAGGGGTTCGTCTTCAACGTTTGCCTCCTACCTCCCTCATCTTCTAATTGTAAGTACCTTATCAAAATGAATTGAATAGCAGACAAGACCCGAGTCCCGGCGTTATACAATAAAGAACGTTATACATATCTAACCCTTTCACTCTCTCTGTCTAACCACATCATCATCATCATCTTTCTTCTTCTGTCTTCTAGGTGTGGGGTTCGCCTTCCACGCTTGCCTCCTGCTTCTCTCTCTCTCTCTCTCTCTCTCTCTCTCTACACCTCGTCTTCTTATGTCCTAGGTGTGGGGTTCGCCTTCCACGCTTGCCTCCTGCTGGTGTTGTTGTTATGGAAGCCTTCTGGCGACGACCCCGCTCTCTTCTACGTCATATCAGCTTCGTGGGGCGTCTGTAACGCCATATGGGAGACCTTGACATTCAGTAAGACACGTGTTATACTATCTTACATTTGCGAGCAAAGTCGATAAACAAATACCCTTTGCGAGGAAAGAGACCACGCTGTAGAGAACTGTACTTTGCACAGCTTCCTAGCTTCAAGAGGAAGCTAAATACTGAAATATCTAGAAAGTAGTGTTCCTTTGTTTCAAATATACACATTTACGTTTTTTCGGCACGTGGTAACTTTGAACACTCGAACGCAACTAGCGGTATGAACTAACGGTTAAAAACGCATGTACACGAACAAAATTTATATTTTGTTAAACTGCTTTGCTACTTGTGATCATTATTAATCTCTATATTGTAGTGTTCCTAATGATTCAAATAAAAAATAAAAAATAACTACTAAAATATACGTGCTATTAGTTTGTTAGCTATTTGAGCCGGAAATATATGTTTTAGTGTTTTTTAAAACTCATTACGAACGGGAAAAAACGTACTTGGTAAGTGAGTTTTAAAGAACTCATTAAACAAAATATACACCTAGTCAATTGTACAGTTATTCGATGGATATATCTCTTGGTGGAGGTGTCGGTTAAGTCCTGATGTTCAGCCTGGTGACAGGTCCCACACGTGGCAGGCCCCGGTAGCGCACTGCTTCTTCTACCGCTGCCTGGGTCTCTGTCTAGCGCTCGGTCTACACGGAGCGCTCTGCAACGCTACCAAGCTCTACGCCCTAGCAGTGGCGCTGGTCTTAGCCGTAGCGCCCTACACGTATCTCGAGACACGACTAGAGTCCAAACGCCGCTCCAAGGCCGATGCGTTGTGACCAAAACTAAACGTCTGGTGATCTCATTCTCGTTACCGTAGATGCCAAAATAGATGATTCAAAGACTGTTTATAATAGTGTGTGGAGGCTGTGGCGGTACTTTGTCATCGTCGTCGACATATTGATCTTTACCCTCCAAACGGTTTGATGAGGAAATAAGATCCTTAAAATGAGTAATATGTCCAATTAGTTTAAACAATTAAGAAACAGACAATGTAGAAAGAGATAATTGTGTTAGTTAACTTGAAACCAAGTATCACACAAACTTAAAACGATAGATGTGCACTTTGTGATTTGCTGTTGAACTGGAAGAGACTTAGCGCTTTCATGTGAACATACTGAAATCAAAAATATACTTTTTTATCTGGTTAATTAATTCAGACCAAAGTTTTGATAAATAAATACCGTATTCTTACAACAAAGAATTTCATTACAAACATCTACCGGTAATTAAAAAGAAAATGAATTTTATGTGTGGCAGCTATTTTGGTTATTTTAGATTATACTAATTTTTTAAGCAAAAACTATAAATTATTACTTTTTGATATCAAGGTTTTGTTGTTAGCTATACAATGATGTATGTTTGTATAAGGTAATAATTAATAGTGACAATTTAATTTGCTCAAAAAATAGTGTGTAGAACAATAATATGTCAATCGTCTAGCGCATGTAATGCAGGTGATAGATATTTTTAAACTTACACTTTATAGAAAACTGTTTCTTTGGAAAAGAAGGGTTAACATAGGCTATTCCTAGAGTCATTGTATGTACCAAAGATTCTATTATTAATAACTACGTTATTGGTATGTACTCTCTATATATAATAATAAAAACATAATAATAATCATAATAGTGTATAATATAACAAATGTTAAGAGTATTTATGTATTGTATGTTGTTATTATAATAATATTTAAATGTAAAACTGAAAACAATTGTTACTGGCTACTGGCATCGCCATTATGTTATTTTAAATGAAAATAATCTAATACAGAAAATTTTAATAATCAGCATTAGATGGGTGTAATAAAAATACAACATGGATATTGAATAGGTACTTAATATTTGATACAATATTGTGGATTTAGGATTGATACGGTATAGTGAAAACGGATTAAAGTTAGTATTAATAATGTTATTTAAAAAACAGAAAGTTGAATAACAATTATATATTTAACTTTGTAAGGGTAAACTATGCAATCAACATTTAAATATTTCACCGTTGAAAAAAAGTATATTTCAAAAATTAAATTTATGTTAAACACATACATTTTTATAAAGAATTAATACAGAGTTTAATTTTTTAATGTTGTTTTAAAAGAGACTTGGCTAAAATGATATTAAAAGTATAATTTTTCCATGTGAAAAGTAGTCTTGCAGATGTCGCTGGTGTATTGACAGTCTCGTTGCTGGAGTGTGACGATTGTTGTTTTCGAACACGAGTACACGATTCAAGTACTATTTTCACAACAAGCGATTCTCCAGGTACCTTGAATGGACATAAAAGTAAATTAATTCTTGTTCATGTTGTGTAACAGCTTAAAATTGAAAAATCCAAAACAAATCGGGGATTAAATTTTAATTTTTGGATTGTAAAACAAATCATCATTATTTTGTCCAATACATCTTGAAATCAATTTATTGTTGTTTCAATACATGAAGATGTTTTTTTTTTACAAAAAAATTAGTTAATTTTAATTTTTCAATTTATTCCCATCCAATTTTGTAAAATTGTTTTGTCATTTTAAAATTTTAAAGTCACTTTTAATCACACATAAACTTTTGAAGATAAACAATGCTCTGAGAAATCTTAGATTGATCTTGCAACAATGTAACTACAATTCAGAAGTTAAATAGTTACCGTCTCGGTGGTCTAGTTGGCTAAGACGCCTACCTGGAATGTGGGAGACTCTCGTTCGAACCCCGATTGAAATGGATTTTTTAACTTCTGAATTGTATTAATATTAACAATTACGCCTACAGAAGTGTTTCCCGACTAACCAAATCGAGAAATGAGCCATTAATTGATGTCAATATAATTTTCAAATGAAATTTTAACAAAACTAATTAATGCACAGTAAAATGTTACTATAAAATCAAATCAAAAAACATTTTAATAAATAGAAATGCCGAGGAAATTCTGTCCATAAAATTGCCCAATTGACAATTATTAATCCATAAAATGAACCGTGTATGAAATAAAAAACTAATACAATCATTATCTAAAAAGAAATGAATTTATCATATCGATAGTACAATTCTTAGCATAATATTGTACCCACTAGTCTTTGACGTAACACGCCCTTGCAAATCTCAGGTGCCGCCTTACTCACAATGACTGTTTACAATACGTTGGGAAACAGATGCAACATTTGATAACACTGTAGTTTGCTCATTTTGTGGAACTAGAGTACACTTAGAACATGCCTGCAGTTAAAATAAAATGCCTAATAATATTATATATACCTGTTGATAAAATACTGTCAAATATATTAAAGGACGTTTTCAAGGAATTTATTTGTGTTATTTAAAACCTGTAGTTATGTTTTGTGTAGTTATGATGGTTTGCAGGGCATATGAAACAAATGACGGAAGAGAGGATGCCCAGGAGAATGTATGAGAAAAGGATTGAAGGAAAAAAGACGGGGGAGACCAAGGAAGAGATGGAAGGAGACCATAGCAAGAGACCTACTTACAAGTGGAGAGAGCTGGGAGGATGTAGCAGAGACACAATTGTGGAAGGATAGAAAGAAGTGGAAGAATTTGGTTGCGAAACCCAAGCTGACCCTGCCAGAAGTAGGAAGCGGCAATGGATAATGATGAGTAATACTAAATTTGATATTAGTATGGTGTACGATATTAGTATGGGAGGGTTGAAGATGTGAGGGTTGATCGAGTTAGCCTACTGATCTGGGTGATTATACCTAATACAAGGTATAATTCAGTACTTATAAAGGGTATGCTTAAAGACCTCAGATACAGCTAACCTAGACCGCTAGATTCGTACCAACACGCCAAATATCAAAGTAGGAAGTAGGAGCCACCAGCAGTGCAACTTCAGTGCAACTTCCATTTCCAATATGGCTGCCATCTATGCTATAAAATATATAATAATATATATAATATAATAATATAATTTAGTATAATTTAGTTAAAGCATCACAACTAGTTCTAAGGCGTAAGGCGCAAGGCCTAAGGCGTATTTTGTATTGCCAAGTATGTGTTTCAATTAGAACGTTCACAGCACGTCCCAAGTCTCAAGGCGTATGGTTTATGTCGAACGAATTGCCCAAAATCCAATTCTTACGACAGGTTTCTTATGACGAGCCAATCACGAACATGGAAACTCCCCACTCCTGCTTATTTCATTCCACAGCTGGTTGTACGCACATGCGCAATACGCAGGAGAAATGAAAAATGGCATGGTTGTTGTCAACGCCTAGCATTTCTTACGACTTACGCCTTACACCTTAGACCTTGTGCCTTAGAACTAGTTGTGAATGATGCTTTATTGGACAATTTCATACAATACAATACATTTGTTGGCACCAATGGCATATAATGTATCCGATCCGGTGACAGGTACAATGATTTGTATTGGCCCTAGCATATGAATTTTTTTTAAATACATTGATGTAAATGAATTAGATGTAATATGGCTTATTAATTATTTATTTTTGTTTATTTAATGTCTATTCTATCCTTCACAAAGGAGGACAACTAAATAAATCTAATTACATATAGATGCAGACACAATGCTTAAAAATACATAGGCTTCCTACTTTATAAATAAGAATTTATTTTTAATAAGATTTTTTATTTAATTGGATGGTAGGTACTTAAACTACAGATTTTCGAAGAAGGATACACACATAAAACTTCGGTGTCGATGTACTTTGGTGAAGGTGCCGGATTTGAAAATATCCCCATTTCATACAGAATAGACCAGTTCCCCTGACCAGGGTCATCAAAAATACTATTCAGTATCGTCCTATCTGAAAAATTAAGTATAAACATATTAAACACGTTAAAAAAACACTGGATGAATAATTCATACAATGAAAATAATGTGGAAATGCATATCAAAATGACTATCCAGAAGGCAAGCAACATTTATCATGATGTGAAAGGCTGGTGTGGAATAGAGAGAAACCCCCCATGTCACTATATACGACTTGCTGAAGCCAAATTTTATGTACTCAGCGGAAGCTTGGACCATGGGCAAGAGAGAACATGCCGCGGACAAGACATTTAATTCCCAAGGAGTAAAGAGAGTAAGACAAGAAGAGACAGGATCAGAAACATGACCATCATAGAAATGCTGGGTATAGAGAAGTTATGCGACAGGATAGGAAGGACATGCCAGAAGAGAGAATGCCCAAGAGAATGTATGAAAAAGGAATGGAGGGAAGAGGAAGTGGGAGACGATCAAGGAAGAGAGAACCATAGCAGGAGCTCTGCAACAGGAGAGAGAGACCAATGTTGTAGGTAACAAAATTAAACAAAAGTTAAGAACACAAATTTTAGTTTTTATGTAAAACACACTTTAGTGATGCAAGTCGGTAAATTTACGGGTCAGTCAGGTAAGTTGTCCACCATCATAGTATTTGAATAAAAAGAAAGGGAACAAGGAAGAATGGGTAAACATTGGCAGTTGATTATAGACTTGCCTATATTTCTTTATTATATGCCACTAATTCATGTCTGGAAACAGTTCTTCAAAGTCATCAACAAAGAAATGCACCAAACCTTCACCAACAGCAGCATACAAATTACCGGAGTTTAAACATTAGAGCAACCTAAAAATTACAAAATTTACAGTATTAACTGTAAATTTACCGGTAAATTAGCAAAGTTTTAATTTTACAGCAAATCAACATCACTAATATATTTTATTTATACAATTATTTTGTAATATTGATAAATTACATCATGTAGGCCTGAAAGAAAAGTGACGGTAAGGTAAGGTGAGGTGAGGATTTGAAAATGGAACATTAAGTAAACATTTGGTTTTTATGTAACAACTATATTTCTTCACTTACTTATTGTCTAATACCTTTAGGCATTTCACGATTATTTTACAATAAACAATTTATTTACAATAAAACAGACAGAACAATTTAAGCATAATTAACTGTCAAATGTCATATTATAGTACAGCTTGCCTTTGAATGGTATGCACACAGCACAGATACCCAATCTGATTTGAAAAGAAGAAAATGGTTCAGCCAACCATTAAAATGAAGCCAAGTGTGGAATTCAAGAAATGAGAAAGCTTCATTGAGTTCTGATCCAGGTCCGCTATTCTGTACAAATAAATACAGAGATAGTAATGTAGAAAAGATGCATCATTTTCATGGTTGTGCTTCAAGGAATTACCTACTTATGCTTAAATTCACAATGTAACCATCATTTGTGTTACACCAAATGAAACCTCATAAGTGTAAATCATATTATTATAAAGTATAAATTGAGAATTAATTGATCAAACATCATCAGATCCACAGAATGAATGCACAATGTGGAACATGTTGGAATTACAGTTTGCTATACAACTTTCATACAACAATACCAGTTTTACACGTTGGTATTCGGTCAACAAAATACGTAGATTGATCTGAAAAAAGACCAGATTTTACCATTTGACCACAAAAACTTGATACAAGAGTTCAAAATTTTTAGAGAATGGAAAGTTACTCAAAATTAGTAGCAAAATATATCAATTCTGAATTATTGTTGATACAATTTTCTCTTTCTATAATAATCGAGGAAATTTCACTCAATTCACGTCAAATCTGGCCGTGTCAATCATAAATAGACATTTTCTTTCTATAACAGTAAATTTAAGACATTTACAACAAATTGTATGTGTACAAGAAAACGATTAAGGGCAAGGATCACCACCAATATTAAAACCACGCAAAATAACCTTATTTTAGTAGTATCTCTCAAACCGTACGTAAAATCAAAAAAAGGGGTTATAACTAATAAGTATCACGTAGTTTTGTTAGAACTACACCCTGCATGAAAAATTATTCAAATACTGTAATCAGTAGCGTTTTTAATTACGGTTTACATTAATTTAATTTAAACCTTGATTCAAATAATTACTGGTTACAATATTTGTAAAAGGTTTTATGCCAGATATAGTTCTAACTAAACCATATGGGACTTATTATCCACTACTTCGTTTTTGTGTAGCGTTATGCGAGTTATTACTCCTAAAATAAGGATATTCGCGTGGTTTTAATATTGGCGGTAGTCCTTCCCCTTATTCGGCGGTTTCCGCTGATCCAGACTTGAACTACTGTATACTACTACTGTCTTTCAATTTGGTATAATGGTCCAATGATAAGGTATCTGCACTTACAGAATATAGATTTGCAGAGGAATAAAAAGCAAGTCTCATTGCGTACTCATTACTCATTAGCAAGCATTCTCCCTGGTACCAGTATAGTTATTACCATACCCTTCTCTAATAGAAGCAGCGGAGAGCTTGGTCTTTGTGAGTCCGTTTCACTCATCCCACAGAAAATACAGAAAATGTACTAAAGAAAGCATAATAATTCACGACATTCACAATTAGATAATCATATTATCATTGCAATTTGGTTGGCTTCACCTGTTTGGTTTCAAAAGATTAATAGATATTTATTTTTATTTAGAATTTAAGAGGTTAAGCAAGTACCATGCTGCTAGGTACCTCTTAGTGCAGATATAAGGCTTACCTGAGTACACAAATTACAACTTGTTAAAATGGAACAATAACAAATATGAAAAATTTCAATGTGTCGCATGACTTAGTCTAGCATAGCATAATCCAATAAACCACATGTAATTATTTTTTGAACACTATAAATTTCAATTGATAAATAGGAATCTATTGTTTTCAGAATCTAGGCCTAGAAAAAATGGTAACATGTCATACGATCACAGCAGACAACATTAAAGGACAAAGTGATCCTGATCCACATTAACTCTAGATCAAATGACATTTGACTCGACATTTTTAAACTGGATTATTTAAGAATTTTTTCAGATGTACCCACAATGTACACCCGGCATCAGAAGTAAATCAAGGGCTAGGTATTGTAGATACGAGACCCCTTGATTTACTTCTGACGCCGGGTGTACAACCATTTCTTAACACCGAGACAGGTGAGTAAAAAATCCAAAATATGGCAAAATTAAATTTCCATTCAATAGGGAACTGTCCTTCATTACCAAATTCGAATATCTCCCTACTAATAACCTAAAATACCGACCAGTAAAATTTTTTATGCGTGCGGCTTTTATTAGCTCTACTGTGAGCAAGGAAAAATTTGAACCGGGCTTCGCGCCGGAAAACGGCCATGCGCCATTGCAGGTGGGTGTGACGTGATCGTGAGGTTCGCCGAGGCGGCGAGCTGACAGTTCTGCCAATCAGCTTCCCCTCCTCAACTCACGATGACGTCACAACCGAAAGAGCGCGCACTTAAGTCTTTGTACAGGAATTCAAAACTCGGGAACTTTGAACATGCATAGAATCCACAGATTTTATTTTTTATAGTTTATTTTAATTGCGATGTTTATTAAATTGAATATTACAAATTACTAAACACGTGTAAGATATATTTGAAACCAAGGACAGTTCCCTATTATGTTCCCCATTATTAATTAGGGAAGTTGTCCAATGTAACACCTACAAAAAGACAAAATCAATGTCCACCCTGCGTCAGAAGTAATTCAAGGGCTGGGTATTGTAGATACAACGAGACCCCTTGATTTACTTCTGACGCCGGGTGTACATACAAACAAGGCCACCAAGATAACACTGTGTTCAGATTAGTTCACCATATGACTAGGTTGCATGCAATTCAGCACGATTACTTACTGCAATTTGAGTTGAATGCACCAGAAAACGTTTTTGGAAATTATAAGTAAAATGAGTCACTCATACTGGACCATTACGGGTATACGAAACATTAATCACACAACATACAACCGTACTAATAGTTCTCGTTGCACCATTCCATAAGGCATGTCTTACAGTTTTCAAGAGTCGAAATATAGCACTTTTGTACCAAATCAGCAATCAAGGTATATCTATTAACTTTATAAACGTGACAAGAGCCAAGAAAACAAGTTTTGTGGAAAAACTGTGATTATGGCATTCAAAAGTAATTTACGCAGTGGGTGGAAAAAGGGCATAACACCTGAAAAGTGAAAACCTAAGTTTTGAGATAAACGAGAAAAACATTTCATGAAACTAGAGAAGGGTGTATCTTCTCTGCTTAGTTGTAATAGCATTGTGCAAGAAGGGGTAACATTGTTTTAATAAGTGGCGTAGTCCAAGAGTAATTTAATAAACTTCTCTTAGCTTTACCAAACACCCTTTTTCCACCAGAAAGAGTATCTCAATTATAATTCAATTAGCAAGTCATTATGAATAGTACATACTTAAAAAACTCAATAGATAGAGATACACTATGTGTGGTGACATTACTTGCTAAAATAGAGTACATAATCAGTAGCAGAAAAGTAATAAACCCTGGAACAAGGAACTTTTTGACCCTGTCAAAAACAATTATTAAATTCAATTAAATAATATCAATTAAGTGCCAAGTATACAAATAAATTTAAATGTCACACATTGTGTTCATTCATTGTTTCAAAATCACCTAGATTTTTAAATCAAATGACATGTTTATACATGTTTGTACATGTTTATATTTAAATAGCAATTAAAAAACTGCAACATGAAATAAGTGCCACTTTTTGACAGTCATGAAATAAAATGCTTAAGTAGATAGACGCTTCTTGTGCATCTTTAGTTGAGCATTTTGCTCCATGGTGTCCCAAACAACAAATAACCAAACAATTAACATAATAAATATTAAATAATAAGCAAAATAAGTTTGGTAGATATTGACTCAAGAATGTAAAGGATGCAGAGTTATTTGTGTGTTGAACTGAAAAAGAATTGATACACATTACGAGCTGAGCGTACAAAATAGTATGTGTAAAACAGTATATAGCAACACATTAATATTCAAGTTGGTGTACTGAATATTGAATCAGATATTCAGCAGCATAAGACAAAGTAGCAAAAAATCAATTGTTTTCAAAAATGTATTTTCTCACTAGCAATGAATAACCCCTTATTATCGCTAATGTGCGGATTGTGGTTATAATCTCATTAAATGAAGCAAGTGCACGAACATAAAACATTCTAGTAGTTATATAATTGCAGTTGCTTCTAAGTAACAAACAAGAACGCAATTGTATCTAATTTGTAACTTCAAACTTGATTCATATTTATATTGTTCCAACATTATAGGCCGACATACATAGTATAGTACTACACTTGAAGTACCCTTAAGTTATGTACACTTTAAACAGAAAGATGAATATTGAATAGGTAAGCATTCAAAGGTGTAACATAAGCAAGCGTATACGAAGTACCTTTTAAGACTTACAGGTAGTTTTCACTGAATATAGCAGTACCTAGCAGTTTCACATGCGTCACTGTATCATTTAGAGCAAATGCGTAAAATAAATATTATATTTATTTACTAAAGATCTGTCAATTAAATAATCATTTTAGTGCTGTTCAAGTTTTACAAGCATCACTGTACCATTAAAATAAATATGAGGTGTCAATAAAATACTAATCATTTTAGTGCTGTCCAATTCCACAATATGTTAAACGCGATTCATGTAATTCTTTTCACAAAAGAAAATCAGTTGCTATCACAGTATTGAGATTCTTGCAGACACGTTTCCTAAGATTTTAAACAAACAAAACAAACTTATTACTATCTATATATATGTAGATACAAACCTTTTATAACAATAGATAACTTAGTCACTACCTAACCATTGTCATGGGAAGTTTGTTTAAGACAGGCAAGTTCATTTTCCCACATCTAAGGTTCACCTTGATTATAGTACATGTATCATCCTGTTAGAAATATGTTTATTTTATTTTATTGCCACCAACAACAGAGTTACTCCATAGTGCGATATAGACTTATTAATTTAAATTATGCTCAATTCCGCGCCATTTTTGTTGTTTTACTGGTAACTTATGTATCCGACAACAAAATAAAGTTCACTACTCGAATACTACTGCAGACAAGGTCTAGCTTAGCAACTCATGTTTCCCAAAAGGCATATAAGTTTGTCACAATTAAAATCTTGCAGTCAAACTGGTCCAAATTTGCATTTGAGGATTAACTACTGTATTTATGCAAATATACGCCTCGGTATATTTTAAAATGTCAAGTTAAACAGGTGGATTGCGGAGCAATTTGTTAATACGTAGTACTAATTACCTATATCATACTATGAAAAATATGAGTGGACAAAATAGGGGTGGGGCCATAACTCGATGGCGTCCCATAATTGAGTACATATTCGTATAAACCCAGGTAATGGTATAAAATCTTACTATAAGTGTTCAGTAAAGTAGAACCAAAAGCCAACATGATGTTACTTCTATTTGATGTGCAGTATATGCAAGCTAAGGTATGTGTGTTGCTAAGATCACTACATACAGAGCAATTAATTCAATAGTAGTCTCTAAACTAAATTAATGTTAATGTGAAACCTGCCATTAAAATGCCAAAAGAAGAATGCATAGTCTACAAATATCTACCGGTAGTTCCTTTTTTTACGGCTACTTATTTATAATGGTAAATCAAGGTTGTCAGATTCTAAAACAAAACGATGCAATCTGGATCATGTTGATAGTAAAACTAAAAACCCAGTGTGGAGTACTTGCTACCATGTAGTAGTAGTAGTAGTACTTTATTTATCATCATCATTAATAATGATGAATGATGATTCATTAGTCATTACCCATTGTTGCAGTTTCCTGCTTCAGGCAGGGTCAGCTTGGGTTTAGCAACCAAATTTCTCCACTTCATTCTTTCTTTGTATTAATTAAAAATTAAAAATATTTTATAACATGTACCCAACTAAATAACGCTGATACTGTACCTAAACTACCCTATGTTTAAAGTATTGAGTACAGTATTAATTTTTAAAAAATGTATTTAATATTTATCATCAATCATCATGCACTCATTTATACATAATTAATTAATTATTGAACATAATTGGGGCATTTTTCTAAATTAATTAAAATTATATTGAGTAAAATTAATTTAATGGTACATTCTAGAAGTATGAACTCTGGGTTAATTATAAGTTGATTACTAGCCACAGTTTTCACATTAAACATACTTTTTAAGTAAATAAATAATACTGTACTACCCTATTTCCATCCCAGGGACAGCCTAAATCTCAATGCAAGAAGAGCAGAAAGACACTTGTGTGTATGAGTGTATTTCTTTATATTTTTATTAACATTTTGTAATATTATTCACAGTCATAATTTTAACAGGAACTTTATCCAACACATTACTTTAAAATGAATTAAACTAGGCCTACTAGTAGTTAACTAAGTTGTAATTAATTTGTAATGACTAGTTTGTACCACCATAGATAAAATACACTTAGTTTATGCAAGTATACACTCCAAATCTTTAGCTACTACTACAATGAGAGTCATTACTCACATTATCCTACAATTTGGAAGATACTTGTTTATATTAAACAACAAGAAAGTATCAGTACCATAAAGAATTTCACAGTACGTATTCCAATAAAGCTTAGATATGTTCAAACAGGAAATAAATGGAAAATGTGGGTTAACCTGAACTCAGCCTCTCAAACGAACTTGCCATTGCTCTAAAGTGTGACCTTACTTTAAAACTGAACACTTAACGTTTTGTTGTACTGCAGTATATGTACCTTAATATTTACAAACCGCGGGTGCCGACAAATACAAACATAACTTCTAAACTAGTACCTTCATAAACTTGGATCAGCATAATAATACCCTGGGCAAAAATAACGACCAAAAAGATAGCACTTTCGTAATACAGATTGAAAGTTTGAAACAAATCAAACTTACAAATACTACATCGAGGCATGGGTCTTAAAACTGGTATACTACATACCGTGCAATATTTCTACCATAATATAGTACTCACTCTCACTCAAAAGTCTAGCCAAACAATATCATACATACATAAAACAATACTAGTACCTAGTTTATGGCCGTACACTTACATAAAAATGCACGTATTTACTATATAATAGTACTAAACAAATCAATAATACTACTGTTATAGTTATGAATACTGATACAAATCAAATATACTGTACAAAGGAAATAAATATTTGATAGACGTGTAGTTTTACTTCCCCCCACGGCAAGAGCTACTGAAATTTGTATTAACCGTAACGTCGTACCATAGTCTGAACTCTGAATATCTTCCTCACTCACTTTCTTCAAAACAATTCTCTTAAACATTAAACCCTCATTTCCAAGATAAGAAGAATATGTCAGTACCGTTATTTACAAAGTTACATAGACATACACATGCACACATTCATTAGATTTATACTACAGTACTATAATACTCTTTTCTACTTTATTTAATACACTTAAATATTCTGAAATAGCCGGAAGGAAAGGTTTAACAGGCAAGCAAGTTGGAGCCGTCTTTGATCTGTGAGTTGAAAACATGCTTGGGACTAAATTCATGTATAGGCCTAACAAAAACAACACTAATAAGTAATTAGTACGCCTATACTACTATGTAATACCGTACATTCGCATAGCATTAGATACTATGGCCATTATTGTAAATTAGTAGTTAACAGAACGAACTTAAAAGATATTTGGTTAGTACTTCCAAACATTTAAATTAAGCAATTTTGTAAAAAAAATGTAACAAAACTAAAATTGATCATTAATCATTATCTGAGCTACAGGGAACCTACAGATTGAACAAAAATAATTTATTTTTACTTTTTAGAGAAAAGTACATGCAAGCAACATCATGCACTATTGAATATTGATGATGATAATTGATAATAATTGTAATTGATAATATTTATTATAGAGGCTTCCCGTTTCATATTTGGGAAACAGCGCTAGGACAGTGGATGGGACATGTACGTACTACGTGAACACTGTACACTGTACAGTGAATAACGCGCGGCACGACATCCGTGCCCTGGGGATATTTAATACACTATGTATGACCATAGCCAAAGATTTTAGCGAGAAACGCATCAACCAACGCCTATTCAGGAGTGATTTATAAAACAGATTAAATGTGAGGATACCGGTGCAAGTTGTAAAACAAAGTGTTTTAAGCAGGTGTTGACTTTGTTATGGACGGCCCCACTGCATCAGGTCCCTAGATAACATTGTGGACAAGCACAGGGTTGGCAATATGTCATACGTACTAAGGAATAAGACATACCGGTAATTTTTGGACACGCTTCATGTAGGTTTATCCGACATTTTTAGATTTAACCATACACTCGAATCTAAAACGTTCATCGACACAAGTCATTCCGAAACACTCTCTCTTATGCATCACATACATAAACTGTTAAATATTATGTATTATATGTATGTATTGGTATTTTTTGTTAGTTCATAAATGGTAATGATGCCAATCAATATTCAATTAGCAAAAAAATACACAATATTTTACTCAAAATAGTTGATCTTATTACTAACGTACAAAGAATTTTATCAAGAGAATACACTGGACACTCGAAATGTAATGTAGGCCTGTTTTGAAAACATACTAACTGCAGAAAGATATTTTATTAATTATTACTTAGCAAAGCTGTTAACGTCGATAGTCACGGCCTGACGCTTGCTTTAGCTCATACAACTAGTAGTAGAGTGTAAGTATATAAATACATTAATTAACAATTTCTTTGGTTTGTTGGTAATTTATTTATAAAGAGTAAGCATAATTTGGTTCTTACTTAATTTGTTTAATGTACAAGCAATATTATTATGAGTATAACAATAAATATTAAAATAGGAGTGCATTGCTCTGCTCGAATATGAAATAAATTACCGTAGCTGTATTATTGAATTATCAAATGGTGCCAGAACCATATCACTGGGATTTAACCTATGTATAGAGGTGTGAACTATTTTTTAAATACTTTAACAATTTCCATAAGACAAAGACACACAACCGTATAACAATCAGATCTTTTGCCAAGCTGAGAGCAACAACAGAGTACGTAATAGTAAATAATCTCTTTCAAAATGTTTAGCATAAATCTTTATCACAGTAACACTTATGAATTGAGTTGGCAATAGAAGGAATGAACTTCTAAACTAATTAGTAAATAACTGTACACATCGAATGTATGCCTAACTTGTCGAACCGTAACAGATTGAACTGATCTTATTACACTGGAGTGTTTGGGTCATTGTAAGACGACTTGCCAAACTAGGTATTTTCACTTTTTAGTTTGGTTTCCTTCAAAGCTTCTATAATATTGTTGGCAAAATGCAAATTAGAGACGCATTGAGTACTTGGGTTAGTGAATACCTCCGTTCCCGATATTACTAACCAATGCCATCCCTATGAAAGATACATTTTTTACCAGCTACCATACCTCGTCCACTTCCCCTGTTTGCCAATACAATTTAACATTTACATATTGTACACACAATCATTACCATTTAGATTGGAAATGGCCAAATTTATATTTGGAAATAAAAATTATTATACATACGGTTATGTAAGAGGTTATCTTGTTTCAATTACTGCAAGTGCATTGTTAAGTTGCGGCCACTTCCATAGTACAATATTGTGAGCTAGCCTATACAGCATTTATCAGTTCACAGTTTACAGCTCGGCAAACCTGCGCCTATTCATACCACTCAGCTTATGACCAGTATTTCACTTTATTTCCCCTTGCATTCATCCTTGAATCCAATGCATTTTCTGAAAGCACTGCAAAGAGTAAATGAAGAGTTTGTAAATTTGGACACGTGTGCACAAAGGCACAAGAATTAAGTTGATGCTCTCAGCTCACTGAACGCAGCCCGATCGCCGGACCTTATTACGACGACAGAACTAGTTAAGTCTACTCACACGGCCCCAACGAGACGCTCACACGGGCGTGTAGTTACCCTTCGGCTTGTGTAGGAGTCTGCCGCTGGTCAGCCGCCGGCCCAGTTCCTGCAGGAGCAGCTTCTTTTCCTTCTTGATCTTCTTTAAAATACCCTTGTTCTCTTGCGCCCGCCGCGACAGGTACGGTAGTACTTCGTTGATGGGTCCGTAGGGGATGTATTTGTAGGCTGAGTAGCCAGATTGGCCTGGAATGAGAGAAGAAAACATCTGTGCTTAGAATAAAAACTTACTTTATTTTACAGCATAAAACAAGAAAAAAAAAACAAGTATTGATGGATTTTAAATTTTAAATCCTTGTAAGTTAACAAAAAAAGAAAGTACTACAAAGAACAAAGAAGTGAACTTATACAACTTCTTCCTCAATTGGAAATTAATAAATAAATAAATTCGGATTTAGAGTCTACCCACTCACTCTCTACCCACTCACTCATATAACAGATTTTCAGTTGGGGACATTAAACCAAAGCGACCAAGCCAACCCTGTAGGCCCCGATGCAATCGACGAGTGAGCGAAAACCAACCAAGAATCAATATTTTCAATAGGAAAATAGCAATCAGTGGTATGGACAGTGCAAACACCCGCGGATCAAAAAAACCGATTCAGAACAACTTTGAATTCATTATGTGGCTCGTTGCTAGGACAGCTCCAAAGTCACCGTTTACAGATTCCTAAACCAAGAACTGATGGATTGAAGTCCAAATCAGAAGTTAAAAAACTTCAGCCTTTAGCGGGAATTGAACCCTGGACCTTCTGCATTGGAAGCAGAGACGCTAACCACAAGACCAATGAGCCACACAATTGAACTCGGGACCTCCTGTATATGAGCAGGGACTCTTAAAATACTGAATTAACAAGCCACACACGTGAGTGGATCGTGTATCTACACGGACAAATAAACTAAATTTAAACGATCGCCGAGTCTTGGTCTAATGTCTAGAGCCTGAAAACTAGACATAATTATGACTGAGCCACTGCAGGGCAAGGCAAAAAAGTAGAAAACAATGACTATTGGTTTTGTACAGAATAAATCAAGGCGCAATACTTCACTGCTCACTAATTAATTCAGGTAGAAGTCATACATACAGTAGGCCTGTAAAGGCGGGATGAATGGCAAAAAGTGGCAACCGGTTTAATAAAGGGTGCTTGCCGAAATCCAGGCACACTTTGGTTGCTGCTCTGAACTTTAAACCAGCAGCCCTTAGACATTTTAAACCAAAAATTGTATTCTCCTTACCAAGAGGGAACGTAATGTAGTCGCACATCCCTAACAGCTGCCCGAAACAGATAACTTTGTCTTCCGGTGAAATTCCAATTTCCTTCATCCTGGAACAACATTCAGTGATTTAGTGCAAACATGGATATACAGTACTAGGAAAACGCTAAAGTCCCGTCGCGTTGTTGAGCGAGCACCGGTACGTGCAACACGACCCGAGTACGACATTCCCATAATGTTACATACCAATAAGTCTTTAAGGTCTTGACCGATTTAGCTGAAAATTTGTAAAATAGGAGAGAATGGATAAAATCCACCGCCATCTAGAGGACCTTGACATCATTTCTTTGGGAAAACAATTTTAACTCTTTGATAACAAATAATACACTGCTTCCTCGATTGTATTTTGATTACTCCTAGGTGGCAGTGCATAGTGAGACTTTTCGTTGCCATGGTAACGTTACTTTTGTTAAAATGTAATTTCTATCTACACTACTTAAGGTCTTGACCGATTTAGCTGAAAATTTGTAAAATAGGAGAGAATGTTGTACTTATTGGTCCTGCAAAATTTCATAACGATCGGAACATTTTTATTTTTTTATTTATTTATTTATTTTTTATAACCAACGATCGGATTTTGTTTTCAAATTTCAGGTCGATCAGAGAAACGGTGCGACCTGTATCGAAGCAGTAACAGAAAAAAAAAAAAAAAAAAACAGACATTCGAGCCATAAGAGTCAAGTGGAGACGCTCGCTACGCTCGCTCAATTATGTAATCCCACATAAAATAAATCAAAATGTACTAGCATGCAAAAAAACTCTTGGCATCATTGATAGCATTTTCGAGGATTTCTCAGGATTTTTAAAGTATCTTTCAAGGATAAAAATATTTACTTGGTGGCAACCCTGGGCCAACAGCATATAAACGGCTCTGCTAAAATAATTCTCTATGCACAGATATATCACAGGGCAAAGTAGTGTATATCAGAGAATTAGAATGGAATCGGCTCAAATGGAGATTATAAAATGTCAAAACTTATGAGGCAACATTAACAAATAAAGTGAATGGAATTGGCGTACTTCTCTAGCGCAAATCTGACGGTATCCTCGTTGTGGCTTGCGACCATGATGCCGATCTTCTTGTCCTCGCCCTTGTCCATCGAGTCTTTGATTCTCCGCAGGCACTCCGTCAGGTTCGGTAGTACATCTCGCTGGTGGCTTCGAACGACGGGTTCGTGGGGTCGGTGTAGCCCATCGCGCGGCACGCGCACGCTCCTGGTGGCAGACAGTGACAACACACGTTACATACGGTCAAATACGTTGTTTGCGAGAGACTAAGACCCGGGGTATTACACGGAGACTGCAGTCGGTTGGCCCAGTTATTGATTACAATTGGCTTGTTCACTGCGACTTTTACTCACCACGCTGCGCTATTGTACTAACCCCCCACCGCCGTCTGGATGCCTGTAAAGGCGGATGTAGACGGCGGTGATAGCCCAACTTGCGGGTGTCATGGCTGCTCATAGCTGTCAGCAGCCTACTGTTTTTACTGTCAGTTTGCATAGTTTTATGTTGAAAGCAATATGCGCAATTCGTGTAAGGAGAGAGGAGGGCATACTGTCGTGTTTATTACTACAAATAAATACAATCACACAAAATATACTGACAATTGGGTCTTTATTCGGCCTCCTGCCTACGTAACCTCTCTCATGTCAACAAATCAACACTGGCTAGGACTAAGCCCTAGGCTTTGCTGAGGCGTATGCAAGTAGGGCCTAGGCCTATACTTGCTAATTTATAATACCATGATATTGATATGCCTAGGTCTACATCTAATGCTGAAGAAAAGCCTATGCCCTAGTCCTTAGTAGCCTTATTCCAAGTAGGCCTAGGTCTAATCTCAATAGACCTCAGGTGTAGACTTCAACGGCGCCATGTGCTTTCAGCTCTTATTTTAATTTTCCTATCGTTCACGTTTTCATTGTTTAAAAGTTTAAACAAACAAAATATGCTATTGAATAAAATTACTTGAAATAGGCCGTACGACTACTTACGTAAAACCATTGATTAAGAAGGAATGGTAAAACAATACGTAAACAAACAATCGAGGAAGCATTTACAGATTTGACAATGCAGAGCCTGCTATACATAGTTTATTTCAAACACCGCCACGGTCTAGGGCAGGGTCCACTAGATACCTAACAAGCAGCTCGGAATAAGTATCTAGTGAACCTTGGTTTTGGGGGTTAGTGCAGTGGCGCGATCTGCGTGGAGCTTTGCGTGAACAAGCCAATTAGAACAAACGTTGCATCCGCAATTGAAGTCAGCAGTTCAAAGATTTCCCAGGCCGTACCACCATAGTAATTACCACCCCTCACATCAACATTAGTAAGCTGTGGCTGAATAACTAGCTCATATATAGCTAGCAGCGGGTGTCATGGCTAGAGCCCTACAGAAATGTTTTTATTTTTATCCTAATTTCGTTTTAAAAACTGGAAATTTCGCGTTTTGGCGGGGTTATTTTTAAGGTATATTTTACAACTTTATAACCCAAAAAAATAGATAAAAAAAAAAAAAAAAAAAAAAAATTACATTTTTTTTTTTTTCTTAGGTTCTACAGGAAGTTAGGAACTAGACTGAAATAGGTCTACTACTAAATGAATATTCTTTTACAGGCTGAGTATTAAAACTTTTTATTTCCTACTACATGGTACATATCTCCTGGCTTACTTTGTTTAATTAAAAGTTATGGAAAATTAGGAACTGGGCCTGAATACTAACTTTAATACTTGACTAAAAATACTTTG
This sequence comes from Sweltsa coloradensis, assembly GCA_024449915.1. Taxonomy (NCBI): domain Eukaryota; kingdom Metazoa; phylum Arthropoda; class Insecta; order Plecoptera; family Chloroperlidae; genus Sweltsa; species Sweltsa coloradensis. Next base: position 294,528 of record JAMZAV010000778.1, on the reverse strand, counting down.
ATAGGCCGAGTGTTAACACTATTTGAATGCTACCATGGTAACAATTTCCATATTCTCTGGCTTAAGGCTTCTGCGTCGGTCAGTTACTACCACAGAGTATTTGGAGAAGGACCGTTCTGCATCTACGCTAGATGTAGGCAACCAAATTGCCGTCAATGCAATTGTGGCAAATGTTGCATAGTCTGCTTTCATCGAGCACAGAAGCTGGCACATGTCAATGTGGTCTGTGTCAGGTTTTCCTTGTTCCTCCAAAACCAAATCTTTTAGTTTTATGTACCCCTCCAAAAACTCAGGGAAGTTAATTGTTGAAGAGCCAGGTAAGTCCAAGAGTAACTTTTTCATGTCAGCCTGAGAGTTGGTAATATTCATCCTACTGACATTTGATGGATGAAACAGTTTCCCTACGCTGCAAAAAGCCGATCGTGCAGGATCAGAAGCCCTTAAGTTTTTTAGTTTGGTGAGGCTTGTTTGGGCTACAAGTTTGAATTGCTGTTGCAAAACAGCCTTCTTTACAAGCAGAATCTGACTGATTTTCTCTTCCAGTCCTTCTGAAAAAACCCCATTCGCTAACAGGGTCAGCTTAGTCGAAAGGATTTCAAGCCGCACATTCAGCAGGTGGGCTGTTGGATAGGAGTTTCCCTCCAAAAGTTCAATTAACTCAACCAGTGCTACACAGTTTTCGGCAACAAAAGTAGCCTGCATCTGTGTAGTAAGGACCAAATCTGGTGTCATGTTCTTTAGATAGGAAACCCCTGCATTTTCTTCAGACAGCTCATCTAAAAACTCTAAGATGTCTGCCAAATGATCTGCTAAGTATGTCACCGAGTGAAACCAGCTGTTCCACCTGGTAAGGACAGGCATGGGAAAAAGTGTAATTTTTCCCGAACCTGCTTCATACTTCTGTCGGAGGAATTCCAAATATTTGTGCTTTCGCTTCCTCGTGTTCAAAAAAGCACTCTTTACTTTTGAAACTACTGTGTTTAGTTCTTCAAGGTTGTTTTGCCACAATTGACCAACGAGATTTATCTATAAACAAAAGGAGAAAAAAAAGAATAAAAAATTGAACATTTGGTCATTCTAACATTTAGTGTAGTTTAATATTTTCTCTAAGGCCTACAACCTAGAAAACGACAAGTAGTCCTATGATTTTCTATTTCGTTATTATTTTTTGCGTGGGCAGTAGGCCTAGGCCTTAGCTCTCTCCCCCCCCCTCCCCCCCCCCCCCCCCCCCACCACCCAATGAAGAATAAGATTTAAAAGATGAGCAAAGAATTTTCAGGATAGGCCAAAAGTAATAAAATAATTTTTAAATGAAATTGAAATAGACGAGGAGGGTAAGGTTTAAAATAGTTTTAAACTGTAATTATTTTCAGAAGAAATCATACTGAGACGTTTTTATGGAGCCTTAACATTTTTCCTACGCGAGGTGACAGAACAGCTGGGTACAAATCACGGAATGTATCGTTACGCGCCATGAAATAGTCCGCAATATAAAATTCTAAATCAATTGTTGATTGCAATCACCGAACAAAAGTTAGCCCCCTTACAGTATTATTTGTTTATTTAATTCATCGTTCAATATTATAACATCGAATTATTTGAATAACATTACGATTAAATACAAATTATTTTCATAGGCCTACCTTGTGCGCCCAGCATTGCACGTGTAGCAAATCATCCATCAGGCCACTCAATGTGTTGAAGCACGTCGTCATGTAGCGAGCTGAATCGGTAACAAAGGCCACACAGTTCTCGTACGGCACGTCATATTTTTGTAAAGTTTTAATTGTCGCCTGGGCGCAGTTCTTGCCGTCAGCAGTGTCGAGTACGACTGACGCGGCAAGAAAAACGTCTTGAGAAGTTGCAGGCTCCAGCAGACGAAACAAAATGTTGAATACGCAGTTTCCACCTTTATCTGTGGTTTCGTCGCAGATGATTACGATAGCTTTTCCATGCACGGCATTCTTGATTTCATTCGCCTTCATCTCGCCCACCAAAGGAATGTACTTCCGCCTGATTGTGTTGGCGCACGGAAGATCGCCGCTTCCTTTCACGTAGGTGCCCATCCACGATCTTAAACTAGGATGATCTAACTTTTCGGGAGCAATTCCTGCTTCCAGAAATTTTTGTACTGTGTCCATGATAAAATCGTGTTTATCATCCTTTGCTTTCTTTGCTGCAACAAATGATTCCTGCAGAGAAGCTTGACGTTTTTGATTGCCCCGTGCCTTTGCTTTTTTATGCGAGTCGCTGACAACATGTTTGTGCAGAGTGTCTTTTCGATCATATTCAAGACGGCAATCACAAAAATTACACATCAATATAGTTCCATTTCTCACGTAAAAACTCTCCTTTTCAAATTCTTCAGCCCGTTTTTTTACACTGACTGACACTTTTGGCATTTTCCCGCACTCGCATAAGCAGACACCACGGAACGAAGTAAGATAACAATGTGCGTGCCGCGTGAACACAACTGAAAGCCTACTGGCGGGTTGCCAAGCTACCTCGGTGGCCGGCCGGCTAGGCTCCGTCCGCTATTTTTAGATCGGAATGTCACGTCGTCCGGCGTAGCAAGCGATGGTGGGAGGGTGGGGGGTGGGGGACGTAAACAAACTCGAGCGATCACAGCAGTCGGTGGCCTGGCGCCTGGCTTGAATACAGTAGTAACGCGCTCAGAAGGCACGGCGCACTGACGATTGCAATAAAATGTTGTCTTTTGCAGAGATTTATGGCGATTTCGGTGTTATTTCGTGAATTAGCTTAAAAGTTGTAGATTTCGCAGTAAAGACCCCAAATCGCGTTATTTCGCGTTTCAATTTTGGTATCATCAGGATCCTTGACGATCATTTCGTCCACATTTTACATCAGTTGTGCTAAATTATATATTTCGTTTTATTTCGTAACGCGATTTTTACGTGGCTCTAGTCATGGCCAATCTAATGTCAACTAAATGTCACTTTCATCAAATATTATAAATTATGTCAAATTAGGACCATAGCCAATGTGTTTTATGATATGAAATACCAAAGGGTTGTTGACGGATGAAAGGACCGAAGAGATACAATTTGTGGATAAATGCAGTGTGGGGGAAGAATCGAAAGCCTAGCTTGGTCCTAGGCCCAGGCCTGGACACGGCCGTGTGGATCTAAGCATTTCATCTAGGCGCCTTACGCTAGGGTTGGTACTACGGTGGCGCTACGAGCGTAAGAAAGTGCCAGTGCACTTGTACACCCAATTGTACTCAACTGTAATCAAAGATTGTAATTGGCTTCGATCAGTGACTGACTGCAGTCACCATGTAATACCGTTTTTAGTGTATCTCCACAGCGGGTAACACAACACTAGGCCTACAGCTACTTATCAGCAGAAAACACAATTTTACAAATGAGTGTTAACTGCTTCTTCAATTTATTACGCCAATAACAAACTAGGGCTGGGTAAAGAAATCAATATTTCAATAAGTTATCGATGTGGAAATATTTTTGATATTTTAGGCCAATTTCATTTAATTTTTTAAATGCCAAATTCTAGAACAAGGATAGGAACGTTGGATAATGTAAAATTGTAAGCCCTAAATGCTGAAAATACCTAATCAAAATGGATCTGTCTTCAATTTTCTGTTTGCGTGCTTTATTATATGGTGGAGGTGCCAGGTAGCTTTTTGTAAATTTGTCCTGACTTTTACAAATGGTGGAGGTGCCGGGTCATTCAGTGCAAGTGTGAGAACGTAAACATAATTATTATTCCTTAGTACGTATACACAGAGTAACAAACCTGTTCAAGGTATGCCCCCCTGACAAGTTTGGCTCCGAAGAAGAAGTTCTGTCGCTTGGCTTGTTCCAGATCGGTCGTACACTCGTTGTAGGCGTCCTTGAGGTAACACTGGTACGTGTTGAAGATGATCGTTTGGTCTTTGTTGTGTTTGCGCATCATCTCCAGCGTAATGCGCGAGATTGCCGGCTGGAAGTACGTCTGTTCGGCATCAATCATTATGCGAACGTTTAGCTCTTTCGCTGTCTGTGAATAAACAAAACAAATTATAAAAATATTACATGGCAGGCACTACATGCACATGAATCGTGCATGAATCGGAGTCAGGCTTTGCGCCGAGCTTTGAACAATAAACAACGTTTCAACCTTCAGGTCACTCTGCCTGGAAAGGACTTGGTCAAGAAGATACGACGTGTACAATAATATGACTTTAGAAAACTTTATGCTCATCATATCATACCATTTGTTATATCATACTTATCATACCTAATCAAATTGGGTACTTGGGTTACTAAGAAGAGATGTGTAATATATAAGCCAAAACACGTGACAGCCTATGTCATATGTTGGCAGTGTTCACACAGTTACAAGTTCCTCATAAGAAAAAGGAACTCTTTCCCATTCCAAATTCAACTTTTAAAAAAATGTACAAGGGCATTCCTAAATTCGTTTCAAAATGTAACAAGGTTCTAAAAAAGGTCCTTTCTGCAAAACAACCATTTCTAATAATCTTCTTGAGTGGCTCAACAAATAAGTGCCTGGGTTTGCTAATGATGCATAGTTCAAGTTCAGCTAATGATGCATATTATATATTATGATGATGTACGTACTCTGGTCAGGGTGTCCATCCTTCGGATCATGTTTCGGAACATCTCCTCCTCTTTGGGCGTCAGCTGGGTGATAAGACGGACCATGCGGCCAGCCTTCAGGTCAGGTACGCGGAATGTTTCGTTCAGTTCTTGGTTATCGTCAATGATCCCGCTCCACGGGAACAAGTGGATTACACTGCGAGTGAGAAATAGCATTGTTTTACTCACAGGTTCACAGCCTCCTAGATACACACCTAGCTCTCCTTGCACCGCCTGCTCAAGTGCACAGTGTTGCTGGAATTGGCCATGGTGGGCTGTGATATTTTTCTACCACAAGGCATAGCAGGCGCGTAGGAACGTTTTGTAAGTTGGGGGGGGGGGGGGGGCAAATTTATTAGCAGATGTTCTGTGTGGTAGCTGGGGTCTGGCGAAGCCCCAGCTGCCGGAGGGCTTTTAACCGAAAGCTTAAAATAAATTCACCATACCTACAACAGTTATTTTGCCATATTGCACTCGGACTCTGTAACCGATGTTTTACAGCAACTATCTGCGATCTAAAAACTCAAAAAATGATCGTTTGTAAAGTCATGGACTTACAGTAACGCCAGTTACTATTCTAAGTCCATGGTGAAGTGAACCATTTGAGTAAATTTCAACCTATTTTTTTATGTAATGAGAATGACGAAGCATACAGGCAAACATATTCGTTTTGCCAAGGTGACTGTTGAATTGTTTCAGTGTATGTGCATATTTATTTACTATGGAAATTCCGGTATTATTATTTAACTTACGTTAGTTTTGCCCCCTCTGCCTCCCCTGGACCAAACTTGGGGAGTATACCCCCCCCCCATGCCCCGGATCCTACGCCACTGAGGCCAAGCCATCAAAATCTGTATAGTTCTTCCGAAGCAAGTAAGGAGATGCTGACGTCACCGGCGGGTGGACTGCAGCCAATCAGCGGTCCCCAATTTCAAATACTGATCGCTCATTGGCCCGCCGAGGCCGCGCATCTGCTTACTTGCTTCGGAACAACTATAACATAAGATCTAAAGCATTTTTGTGTAAAATCGAAGCGCATAATATTTCTAATGAAAAGTGCATTAACGTGTTGTTTTAAACATTAGTAGAACATTGTTGTAGGGAGGCCTATATAGCAAAAATTTCTAGATTTAATATTCAAATTTTAAAATTCAGGTCTAAATATTAGGAAGGCCTACTGCTGCTGAATATTAAATGAGGTGGTCTGTTTTTATTGAGTGAAGAAACAAAGTTCAGTTAAAAGTTGCAGGACATAGTGGGGGATAGCTGCATGGGGGGGGGGGTTAATACACAGTAGCCCAGCTTAGCCTAGTCTAATTGTTTCACATCCCTTGAAATGCTCACCCTTCTTGATCGTAGGTGATCTTATCGAGGAACTCTTTGACGGGAGCGTCGTTCTGTTTGAAAGACTTCTCGATCTTGCTCCTCAACTCCTGTGGTTTGAGATGACGCGTCAACACGTTGCCCTGGCCGCCGCCCAACTCTGCCATGTATTGTCGGGTGCGCATGATCACTTCGGATAGCTGCAACTGTGGCAAACAAATTCAGTGGTAGGTACGTACTGTGCGAACTCGGGGAATAATTCATGCATGGTTTTATTTTACCAATTTCTAGGAAATCAAATGTACAACAAAGGAAACGAATGCAACTATAGTTCAGCAAGGAAAATGTACCACAGTAAAACCCTAGTCAATTCAAAATTCTGTTTTAAACTATCGTAGTAGGTAATGAAGTCTCTAAAATAGCTTTGGGCATATTGTATTTAGGTATTTTTTATAAAATTCATGTTTTAAAACTCAAACTTAGGCATTTCCTCCTTAGGCTCCATTGGATTTTAAATCAAAGGGAAATTCGGGATTAATGTGTACCTTGTACATTTGACTTCATCAATATTAAACGTATCTCGTTTTCAAAATTTGGGATTTAACTTTAAACCTTACAGGGCTCACAGAAAATGGATAAAAAGAGTTTACTTTCTGAGGAGCATGATATGAGATTAGTGACTTATCCGAGAGGGTAGAGAGGGATGACCCCACCCCCAACCCCATTTTGCAAAAAAAAGTGTTAAAGTGCACTTTAATGTTTCATTGGAGAATACAGTACCATCTGAACGAAAATTGTATAAAGATACACATCTGATATCTTGCGGATTTTGGTATATAAAAAGTTGGTCATACTTTAAATTAAAGGCACAGATTTTCAACAAAATTACCCCGAAGGAGAACATTTTTAGATTAAGAGTCTTTAGGAGACAGGCGTATACATGGCACGCACGTAAGCACTCAAATTATGTTGTACAACGCTTTGGAGAAAAATTGAATTTACATACCGGTACGAGAATTCTAAAATGCACATGACACAGATATTTTTATGCGAAACATACAACAAACAGAAAAACAGACCGTTGGAGAACGGTCTGTGACCAAGGCCGCGTAGGCCGAAACGTTCGACATTTGTATTATTTGTAAATAAATATTTGTGCACCTCGTCTCGAGCAGCTACCTACATCCTTTAAGGTAACTGTTGGCCTCCTCTCGCCTTTCCCCAACCACAAACACTAACCTAGCCGATAGGCTCTATCTAAACCAATAAAATATATCTCAGATAGAGATGAAAATATACGGTCATTTTCAAAATATATTACAGACATATTTGCCAAAAGAAGAATATCTTTAACATACATATAACGTATGAAAATTTCAATGTGGGAACGGGAACAAGAAGAGGTTGCTCCCGTCGCGTTGACTTTATGCTTTATTCCTGTACATGCAAAACCAAAACTGTCACTTACAAGCAACTGTGGCCGACCAAGTGCAGTTAGCTTAATGGCACATATTCCGGTGCCAAAGGTAGTACCTGTAACATAAGATAGTTGCTGTTTACATGTAGGTAGTTACACATGTGAGTATGAAAGTAAATTAACAATGGTACAATCTATACTGCCAAGTCACTAAATAACTAGGACTGTGCGGATAAAGGTTTTGACAGTCGACTTGCACTAAACTGCTTCGGGTCTTCAGGTCGGATTGGGTAGGGAAAAGACGCCGTTTAAAAACTAAAATTCTGCATGTGTAAAAAAAAAATGGATCTTATTGAATATTTTCTTACATTTTTGTTTTTTACCCTCATTTTCCATTCACTGTATTTTTATTTTTATTGAATGGCATTTTGTATATTTGCTAAAGCAAAAAATGTCTGGACCGGCACCTCCACCAAAACCCCAAAAATACACAAAAAAATTTAAATACATCAATCGGGTACCAATATTTGTTTTGACCATCAGGTCGACCCCCAAAGACCTGACAGTTTGGAAATTTCCGGCACCCACTAGTACAAATAACAAAACTATTCTTGATATTGTTATTGTGTTTGGTTCATTGGTCTTGTGGTTAGAGGCTCTTGCTTCCAATGCAGAAAGTCCAGGGTTCGATTCCTGCTTTAGGCAGAAGTATTTTAAACTTCGGATGTGGGCTTAAGTCCATCAGTTCTTGGATTAGGAATGTGTAAACAGCGAGTCATAGTAGCAAAAAAATAAGGTTGTTCCGAATTAGCCTTGTTGATTCTGGCGCTGTCCGCGGGTGGAATAATGCCCAGCCTGATTGATCGGTGTTTCCTACTTAAAATATGCCTGTCTCTAGTTGGTCATTGTTTGCTCGACTTGGTGCCGGCGCCAACAGGGTTTGCTTGGTTGACTAAAAATTTCATGTCCTCCACTGAAAATCAGTTATGTGACTGAATGGGTAGACTAATTACACATTTAAAAAAAAATTAAACCTACAACAATAAATTTAACATTATGCCCACAAATTACTTTTAACTTTTTTTAAGTTCTAGCTACTTTTAATACAAAATACACTGTTACTCACAATCTTTGGAGTACATAGGAAGGTCTTCTTTGAAAAGAGCTGTAGGAAGAAAAAGGAAAAGGATGGAATAAACAGGAGGTGGAAACTCGGAAAGTATGTACAGTTTATAACAAAATGTTGACTACATATACAATAATACGTAGTACAAAACCACCACCTAATAAAACACAGCCTACCACTAAATATGAATCACTGCCAAGTACAGTACCATTACCACTGCACAATTAAAAAATCTTGTCTTTGAATTCATGTCCTCACATAATTGCCCTAATTGGGCTAATTGGGCTAATTGGGCTAAATTAATACATGGGAATTATTGTACTTTGTTTATTTACAATCTCTTTATGTAGGTACAGTATTTGTAATTAATTTAATTAAAGAAGTCAAATCCTAATGTAGTGTATCATTTTATATACACAACAAAATACAATGACACAGTGCAAAACATATTCAAAATTTATGGAAATAAAAATTCTGTTACATAGAAAATACCTAATAAAGCAATTTTGTGAAAGGAACTAAGAGGCACTGTAGCTACACAGTAGCCTATGGTTAAGATAGGTCACTCAACACAACAAAATAATATATATTCCACCAAACATGAAGTGTAATTATAAATGTTTTAACCATAACTGTAACATTAGGATAGGAACAAATTTGGAGTGGATGTATTGATTGCAAAAAAGCAACAATACAAGCAGAGTCTACCTACTTTTAAAATCTGTGTAAAAGAGTTAATAATTAACATAGCCACAAGAGATGGTATCTTACCTGATACGGCTTCAAGACAATGCTGGAAGGTTTCCATGTTTCTCTCGCATTGTGCTTCATTGAGGTAGAAGTAGGTTCGAGCGCTGGCCACTTTGTAGCGCCGGTCAGCGAATGTCTTGTCCACGTGGTATTGAGGCATTGTACCTGCAACAAACAGATTGCATAGGTAAATATTTATTACGCTTGATTAACATAGTTCACAATCTTATATTGAAATAATATATAAGAGAAATGAACAAGTGAAGTGAACAATACCTCATGTCGAAACGTCTCGTGTTTTTTCTGTGTTTTGTACATATTTATGTCTCTATTTATCAAGAAATTCAGCAGCCACTATCACTTTTCAAGGTAAGCTGTTGGATCCTATCTCACACCAATATACTCCAGCCGACTGGCATTCTATCTACATAACTTATATTGAAATAAGTTTAGATTGGAGAATAGTTGACAGGTTGGGAAAGAATAGAGAACATACAGCACATCCTGAAGGGCATATAGATTAGGTACCACTACCCATGGTATTTCATTAAAATTTCAGACTTTGTATTTCTAATTTTCATTGCATAAGGTTGTAAACTGAATGAAACAGACCTACGTAAAACATTACTTCATTCAGCCTAGGTACGAGTACTTGCCAAAATATGAATCATTAATTAACTCCGACTCACGAGTTCTAATGCTAGCCACCACCAGCCCCACATAAATAGAAAACCATTACACAATGGAGATTGCCAGGGAGTCTGTTACATAACATCAAGAAGAGCCGACTGACTAATGATGCTTGTTAAGTACCGGTATGTGTAACGGGATGCATTATATCATAAGTTTATAAAATAATCTAAGAAAATTGTGCTTGCATTAATTCATTAATAATTACTGTTAGGCTATAGCCTATATACATAATGAATTTGAAATTTAAATGAAAGTAATGTTTATGTTGTAAGAGTATGCCGGTTGGAAGTTAAGTATACACATGTACCTACCGTACATCATAACATTAACACAAAACTGCACCGCGAAAATGGATTAGACAGGACAGCACAATATTCACCTATTGAATAAATGAACGACCAAATACTGATTGATCCAACACAGGTAGGTGACCTGCCAATACATAACACGGTGGCCTTATAAAAGCTTGACACTTAATGTTTTTTGCACATTTTCGGGGTAAGCGCCGTAATGGAACGTAAATATGTCGACCAGTGATGTTAATGCCTTTTGGAAAGTTACTTTGCATTTTTGACGATGATACGGAATTGTTCATAATTATCCAGATTTTTTGTTATGTTAATAAAACACGCAAACATGATTCGATTTCAATGATTCCCCTACACAAATATGTGTTTTTATGTACTAAATCATATATTTTCCCCCCAAAATATACACATACTTTTCTTCAACCCAACAGTCCTTCCTATTTATTATTAACGTATACCTAGTGAGACTTCTCCAAACTAGAGGCAATGTCGTCGTCTCTCATCGTAAGAGTTGAAGTCAAACCATCTTCACAGTCACGCACCACAAGCATGGCCAGTGCATGATACGAGGGGTAAATAAGGAAAGGGTGTGTATTTTTCTCCCATTCCACTGATACGGCTTCTCTTAAAATAGCCAAGAGCTGATTTATACATGCACCAGAGTGGTGTTTTGTTTACGTAATATAAGTACTACAACATCTGTTATGCCTATATAACTGGTATTTTCAAATGGCTCATTGTTTATGTATCACGAAGAGGAAATGCAATTTCATCACTAATAGCTAACCTTGAAAATAATAAAAACACTAAGATTGATTAAATGCATGTAGAAAATGTGACTGCTGCAAGACCATCTACATTCATGTTTATGCAATGTTATCAATCAATTAGTAGCATTCTTATAGGACTAACCTTGGCTATAAAATGAGTATAAATTTTTTATTTGTTTAGAATCAGAATTAATTACAGTTACACATTAGTGATGGAATGTGTCAGAAAACAAGTGCCCATGTTACAGACCACTTTACAACACATTTTATAGCAGTGTTTAGTGCAAGGAATGGTCCGAAATCTACATCTATGGTGTCGCATAACCCCCACGCCACCCCCACGTCATTCCTACAAGAAAGTTTTGTCCCTCAGATCAGCCATTTGTTCAGTAGAAGGCACAGAGAATTGGAAAAAATGGTAAAAATAAGACACTTATGTGAAATCCTTCTTTGGTTATACACTAAAATATGGCAGATCCATGTAGAGATTTTGAAAGGTCCCTCAAAATTCCTTCAAGATTAGAATCAAGGGGTTTGTCATGTAGAGAGCAAACACAAAATAACTTATAAAATTTGAAATAAACACACAAGCTATTTTCTCAGGTTTGTATAAATTGAAGTTTTCGCTTCATTCATTGCACACAACGCTCAATCTAATTATAAATATTTGATAATCGCCAAGTGTCAACATTGCCAGCAGGCAATGGTTTAGCTCTAATAATAATACCACTCACAGTAAAGTAAGTGAAGTAATTCTAATTTCAGTAGCTGTTTGTCATAGTGTGCTTCGAGATGTATGTCGCGTACAATCCTGCACAGTGCAAGAACTACACTGGCACAATTTGCCATTGGAAATGGCAATATATGGACGCGACATAAGTTATAACTACCTCATTAAAAAAAAAAAATGCTTTACTTATGAGTATGACTAGGGACCCTGAGAAATAGCAAATAAAAAGTTATCATTTCATACTTAAAAATGTTCAATTTCAGTTTATAAACTTAAGGTAAAGGCATCATTTCGTCATAAAAATAGCACAGCAAATTATACTACCCATCAGTGAAATGAACATTAATAATTACACATAAACAAATATTTGGCCATAAAGTTAACTTAAGTCATGGTGCCAACTAATCGTTAAAACAAAAATGTTGATTTCAATGCCCAATTTGTCAAATTAATTGCATATTTTGGAGCTAAAACTTACAGAATAATCGATAAAAGTTCCCGATTTTGCTCTAATTTAGCAGAAAAACATGATTATTGCCTTATTTTGCTATTTAATAATAAAACAGTCATATTTAGCATCATTTAGTGAAAAAAATCATTCACAAAATGTCAGGGTCTCTACTTATGACCTGTCCAGAAAACAGTGAGTTAGTCTACAAGCACAAACTTCTGGTTCGTATATGGGGGGGGAAGGAGGGAATTCTCCCCCTCCCCACTTCATAACGTTAAAACACCGACTATAAGCCTGCAACTGAGAGACTAATAGCTGTGAATATACTAAGGGCTTTGTGTTCCTAGGGTGTGCTGACTTGCGGCTAGTTGGACGGATGCATGAGCAAAACAAAATCTCATCAGCTCCCTATTCCCCCCCAAAACGAAAAAGATTTCCCACGTGCCCGACAATCTTGTACTATTCCTTGCACAAGAATCCTAACCATTACGTAAGTTATTGGCACATCACTAGGTCAACAATCCAAAGCTCACATTTTGGCAAGCGGTCATATAAGAGAAGAGCTCGGTTTAACGTTTGGGTCCTAGTTCGTCAACAAGAGCAGTTTCCGGCTCCTGGGCCATCCATCACTCAATTACACATCCATACCTAGGTTTGCTACATAAAAAGTAAAAACAATACATTATTTCCAATCCATATTAGCCTATAAAGAATGACTAGTACCACTTTTTAGAGTTTAAAATAAATTAGTAAAACTAAAAGGTAAAGAATATTTTCCTACCCTCTGCCTTTTCGTCCCCCGCCTCTGAGATACTCCCTCTGAAAACAGAAGCTTGGCGTTAGATCGAGAATAGACAAGAAACACAGTAAGGAAACATCTCAATGTAACTAATTCAATAAGCTTGATTGGAATTCTAGTCACACAAGGTATACCTATTTTACTGGCTGGTAATCCATAAACGTAAAATAGGCAATAAAAACGAACTTTCAATTCATTAGGAATTTAGTACTGTAATCAATGTTAAGGTAACAAAGACTGTGGGAGGAAGAAAAAAGTAGAGCGAGCTTGAAGAAATATTAATTGTAGAAGACAGCGAAGAAGACAAAAACAAACAATAAAAGTACCGGTACATAGCTCGAGTACTGGTGATTCGTCACCCCAGCCCAGACATAATTTATACCGGAACCAAGTTTAAAATTAAATGGAATTAGGGCTGAATTGAAGATGAAGGAAACAGTCAAACTCTGTTCTTTACAAGCTAGGTCCAATGGGAAAAATTCTCCCATGAAAGCACATAGGTAATAATAAGGAAGATTTACAGACCTCTGGTCATGAAAATGTGTTGTCCAGAACGTATTCTTTGATTTATAGTGTAGGCCTACACATTCATTCAAATGTTATTTTTGCAACATTGGCACTCACTCAGTCATACCGAGGTTATCCGTAAGCAGTGTGGCACGGGTGAGAGAAGGAGGAGCGATCGAGCTCTTGAATATTGGCCATGCGATTTGCTTGAGCCAGGAGCAAGTATGTTAGTTTAAAGTCAAAATGTCCATGGATGATAAAATCGTAGTACAAAACCTCATTTCATGCAATACACAGCAAATGAAAACATCAATAAAGAAATTGAAATACATTACGTAACAATGTGATTTTATTCAGAGGAGCGGGCATTTGGGGGATTTTATAATTTTGTGTAGACAAAAGACAGTCAACATAATATGTTACCGTACCTAATTTACAGATTTAAGCCTGATTTTTTTTAAATTGGCCATTTTAGATAATATTTCATGATTTGAGATCATGAGTTTAAGTTTTAGGGTATGGTACCGGTACATGTGAGAAATATTTTTTGGAAGATTATTAGGTATGCACATCGATACTTTTTTCATTATCGATTATCAAAATTGTAACGACATTATCGAATCGATAATATCGATGTCACCACAAAGCCTGATCCAACCTATAAGTGGAACATCACGTGTGGCAAGTGTAAGTCAAAACAATACAATCGCGTTCCGTTTACTGCCAGGCTGTCTTCGATGTCATGTTTTTGGCTTCCGTTATCAACTGATAGCTCATTTCCAAACGTAAATCTCGAGTGTGACACCATCAGCCCAGCCAGTGCATGGCACAACGTGAGATAATCTCCCTATTTAGAGTTTGATTCGTGCCACTATTGACCAATTATGTGATATTTCGATAATCAATCATGAATTTTGGTTATCGATTATCAAAATTATATCCATTATTGATTATCGATCGATAATATCGATTATCGTGTGCATCCCTAAAGATTATGAATTTGGTAAGTACATGTTGGGATGTCACAGCAAAGATTATTTGCACCACAAATGTGTATTGAGTTCTCCACCACTAAGTCCAGGTTTCTAGCCGTTACTAGGGAGAGTAGGATCCATGTATGACAGTATAGTCTACTCACTCGACCTCCCGCTTCTCCGCCTCCTCCTGGCTCAGATCCTCCTCGACCGAGTAGTCCAGGATGGGCTTCACGCCGAACGTGAGCAGTCGCTTCAAGACGGGCCGGATCTCGTTCGAGTCCTCCCCAGCGACAAAGTGGCCGTAGAACGTAGACTTCATGATCAGCTTGAACATTCGATCTCCGACCAGTGTCTTCGTCAGCTTCATTATCTGCGTACAATAGAGAACATCATTAAAATACTGTACTAGAACTTCAACTAAATCCATATTCAGTTGTCGCTTACTGATATGCAAAGAGTAAGTCCAATGAAGCACAAAATGAACAGTAAATAGCCAAGCTTCAGACATGCACAACAAAGGGATATTAACAAAACATATTTTACACATGCTTACGTCTAAAAAACCTTAAAATTATATCTTGTTACTGTGATTAAACAATTCAATTTTCAGCCAGGAGAATTTGGTGCGAAATTTGTGCCGTTTGGAAAATTCTTAAATGGCTTAACCTGTTTTACTGTTTCAAAATACTAGAGCAGTATTCCATCTAAAACGTCTTATAACACGTGTCTTGAATGTGTACAATTACTCTAAACGCAAAAAACATCCAAAACAACCCTCTTTCAGTATTTTGCTGACCATTGCCCAAATTGCAAATCAAAATATAGAGGATTTAAAGAAAAGGCTGCAGAGTACGTCAAAAATGGCCAATATTTTTTTGAATAAAAATCCTCCAAGGTCACGGCAGTGGCGGAACTAGGCGCCCGTAGGGCCCGCAACTGCGGGCGGGCCCGAATAGTTTAGGTGGCCCCATTAAAAAAAACTTAGCAAAAAAACAGTATTTCACCCTGTTTGGAAAATATTGTATTTGTTTTCGTTGCTAAAATGACCGTTTTATGAATCTAGCGGTTTGAAGGTGAAATCTAGCGGATATTTAGGAACTCTTAGCGTCCACAACACAACAACACAAAAAACTACATTTTTTTGGTATTGCATTCAGCCCACAACTTTTTTCTAAAACGCCACCAAACTCACTCTAAAAACCTGATTTCCAAAATTTTCGCCTGCGGCGCTATCGTTGGGAGGCGAATCCCCCAAACTCTCCATATTTGGTCCATATATAATACCCCCGGGATAAAAAACCTGAATTCAACACTGAGCCTATGTGGGTATCTGTTAGGGAAGCCCCCATAGAAATTTGGCGGGCGGGCCCATGAAACAAAGTTCCGCCACTGGGTCACGGGGTATAAAGATCGTCCCCATGTTATTTTCTTATGGGAGATTTTTGCCGAATAAGTTTGACAATTGTTTTTCGGGCCATGGTGGACCCAGTAATGTTTCTGTTAATTTATAAATTCATAACTAGTTAACCTAAATGAAATATATTTTTTGAGTTTAGCGGGAGAATAGGCACTACCTATTTAAGAGGACGAGTTTTTAAGCAAATTCCAGTTTGCTCTGCCAATGGACACCACAGATGTTTGATATTTTGGACAGTTGTCACATAAGCGGAAATTAAGGGCTCTCCAGTCACACTTTTCTAAAATTTATTTTAAATAGTTGTTAAAATAATAATTGATTTTCAGGATTTTTTGTTTAGGCCTATTTGTTCAAAGTCCAAAATTGACCATATTCGTGATTCTTTTTGTCTGAATCCCAGAAAAAGGATGCTTTATTGACAACTTTGAAAAGTTTAATATACGCCAGGTTCTTTCTAGCCCAACAGCCCGAGCGTTTCTCAACAAAGAAAATGGACACGCACAAAATAGGGAGTGAAAAACAAGAAGAATCCAAAAATAAAAATATTATTACGACCCCCGATAACCCCCCCCCCCCCCATAAGAATTTTTCAGAAAACTTATGAAATTACTTGTTCGGTTTTATTATCAGACATGACACACAAGACAAACAGAGATAAAAATTATAGTATAGAATGTGCACTTTAATATAATACAAAAATAAAGTGTTCTTAAAACTAAGTGAAAGGTAAAGAGTTGTAAAGTTACAAGTTAATTATAATTTCTAGCCAAGCCACACTAGTTAGGCGACATTTTGACCAACTATTGACACAGGGAACATTTAGTTATAAATAATAACACCACAAGCAGTACCTAGTTTTGTTTAAATTGTTATCATCATTCATACTAAACGGAGTCTTGGTTGGTGCAAATAATAATAGTGGATTGATTTATAGAGCTCAATCAAGATTATGATTAATGAAGGGTTCTGACTGCTGATTCTGATATGATAATTGAATGATAACAGCGATTATAAGGATTAGCGTGCAGACAAGTCTACCGTATCTTGCTAAATAATTACAGAACAAAGCCAGGGATGTAGCTACTTGTAGAGCGTACACAGTTACTCACATTCATTACTAATTGCTTCCAACATGTATTTCATGTGGGGAGGTTGTAAGTTGTTGTCGATGTTATGGTGTGGTGTACGGACATCGCCCCCCCCCCCCCCAGGGTCCCACCCCTTTGTCTCTCAACAGCGAGATCGATGTTGATTGATGATAACGTGGGGTTTGTGAACCCTCCAGACAATTACCAACCACTGAGATAAAAATAATCAATACCCTAGTCGTGACGTAGACAGAACCAAGTGCACCAGTCACAGGTGGCGACTGACCGTCTAAGGCCGGTGTCACACTATCCCGTTCTGACGGTCCCGCGAAAGCGGATGCGCTTTTGCGGGATGGTGACGGTACATGGTTTTAAATGCGACGTGTCACACCTGTCCGTTTCTAACGCACTACCGCAACATGCTGCCGCGAAACGGGATGAACGGACAGCGGGGATGTGAGCGACAACACACGCAGTTAAATGCAAGGTGTCACACTGTCCCGTTGAAAACGGACCGTTTTCAAGTTTTTTCAATTGTTTTCCACCACCTTTTCCATGAGTAGTCGACTCACCACGTTCACTACTCGAGGAGAACTGACCAGTTTATGTCCTGCTAAAACGCAATTAATTCCGGATTGGTGTGACATGGTAGAGGCCATCCCGCAAAAGCGCATCCGCTTTCACGGGACCGTCAGAAACGGATAGTGTGACACCGGCCTTAGTGCAAGGGCGCGACCCCTTAACGTTGTAATTATATATTTGTACAGGTGACAAGTATCAGTGGCGTAACTAGGACTTGTTTTTTTCTTGGAGGCGGGCCAACATTTTTGAAACCACAAGCGATCAATGGTCAGGATGACTAATGAAAGGGGTATGTGGGTATAGTCCAATGCAGCATAGACGACATTAAAAAATCTTGACTATTACCCATGGAACAATTGTTTCGGGAAAAGTATGTATCCTGGTGCAATGGGGGTGAGGGGGGGGGGCAGACAATTTTTTATTTTAAAAAATGTGGTATTTTACTAGATTTTAGCGTGGTTTTGTCGATAATTTATAAAATTGTGAAGATTGTCAGTTTTATTGTAAGTTTACAAAATCTATCCGAGAAATTGTATCCTTCCCCCGTAGTTACGCCACTGACAAATAAAGTAGGTCAACAACAAAAGGGGTCCTTGATTGATTGAATATTGCTTAACGTCTCATATTTATGCACTTTTGGCTAATCGAGACGATGAGTGGTGATAGATGAGGATGAAGTATGAACAGAAGGGAGGAGGGGAAACCCGGTACCGGCACGTAGCCTACTCCTTTCGAAAAGTACCAAGGGGACCAACGGCTTAACGTCCCATCCGAAAGGACGGTGTAACTTAGACAGTCATGTAGGTTCCTCCACTAACCCGGACTGACGAGCAGACGTCGAGGAGAACGAAGCTGTTACACTAGCTTTCGAACCGTCCATCTGCTCTAACCAGCGGTATACGTGAGTTTCAGGGCAGAGCGGTCACCCACTCTACCCATGACCACGCCCGATTCTGCTTAACTTCGGTGTTCGAGTGGGAACCGGTTAAACGAGCTCGGCTAAACTGCTGGCTAACAAGGGGTCCGTAAAGTGAAGGGTTGTTTCCAGTCTATTTCGTAAATACATATTTACAGTGGAAATTTTTAATTGAAAACGTCTTTAAAACAACTTTGGGATAGTCAAATGAAATCGTTGAATAGCTTTAAAGAAAGTATTAAAGTGCAATATATTATATAAAATAGCTTTGAAACCAACTAATCAGCCTCAGTTCTCATAAATATACTTTATCTATGGAGGTAACGGTGAAATAACCCGAAACTGATACAACTTGATTATAACCGAAAGCGTCGGTCTGACGGACAAACATAAAAGATCGATCGAAACAATCACAGTCGGTTGCGCTAAAATAAATATTGGCATCCAAAATTAAAACTTGTTTACAGTCCGAGTTGGCTCCTACTTTGTATCCGCATTTAGAACCCGCAACACGTGGTGCCTTGTAACCCAGAACAATCTCCCAGACGGACAACACTTGGACACAGCAGGGTGGGGTGAGTTGTAACCCAGAACAATCAGACGGACAACACTTGGACACAGCAGGGTGGGGTGCCTTGTAACCCAGAACCATCAGACGGACAACACTTGGACACAGCAGGGTGGGGAGCGTTGTAACCCAGAACAATCAGACGGACAACACTTGGACACAGCAGGGTGGGGTTGAGTTGTTATCCCAGACCTATCAGACGGACAACACTTGGACACAGCAGGGTGGGGTGAGTTGTAACCCAGAACAATCAGACGGACAACACTTGGACACAGCAGGGTGCGTAAGTGGATTCTGCCGGTAAGACATCCTCTTGTAGACCAAGGATATCAATTTTGGGATGGGGGGGCAATGCGGGCCGGTATTACCTTTTATAAAACTCGCTCCCCTCCCCCCCCCCCCCTAAAAAAATATATATTTAATTTGCCAAAAAAACTAAATGTTTTACCTGTTGGCTGAGGATTTGTTTTAAAACCGGTACGCGATTAGCTTTTTATACGATATTCAAATACACATTTTGTTTTGAAAACGGTTCCGTGACTGGTTCTAAAAATCGAAAATACGAATTTACAATAATATGTTATGTTGCCATTTGGGAGGATGTGGAGCGAATGAATTAAAAAGTAAGGGGGGTCGCACTTAGCATTGCCCACAAGTTTGTTAGGAAAAATACTTGAAAATATCCTTGGTCTAGAAGATGCACTTCCGCAGTGTATAGTGTAGTGTGTACCTACATATGCAACGTTGAACAGACCTAACAAACGTTATAATGTTGTGTTGCTAAAGTGAGATGTTCATCCAATCGAAAAATTGCCATCATCGTCATCTTATAGGCAGATCCACCGACTTTGACAAATATACAGAAGTTATAAACGGAATAGAACGATTCACATTTCATATCAATACAACCGGAAATAACCTGAGTTACGACCAACAGCATTGATATTAAACCCCTATAACAGTAGTTAAATATCAATGACCAACAGCGACTGCTACAGCTAAATATAGACTACTAATGAAACAATCATCATAGGCAAAAGTATCGATCTGTCCATGACGTTTCAAAACATAATGAAGGCGTGGTCCTGGATAGTGTGAGCATTATAAAGCGCTCAAATAGCTCACGCACATTACCATTAAACTACCCCTAGGCATATATTATGCACCGGATAGAAGCGGAAAGACATTTGTGTCTAAATGTTGTCAACATGATTTGTATAATAATAAATAATATCGACTACGATAACGATTGTAACACTAACAGTTACTGAAACGACCAGTCATGACGAAGTGACATAACACGAGGGGGGGGGGAGGAGGCACAATTTAGTGGCAAGATTTTGAAAACTGACAATCTTCACAATTTTATAAATTGTCGACGAAACCACGCTAAAACCAAAATACCACCATTTGCAATTGTTCAGAATAATAAAAAATCTGTGGCTGTGCGCTCCATGACCCTCACTTCACTATCTTGGAGGCACCCCCCCCCCCCCCCCAGACCCCCGATTGTACCAGGATACAGAGCCCTACTTTCCCACAGTAGTAAGTTTCTAAGAAAAAAAAATGGGCGGACGCTCGACGATCTTCTGCTTTGGAGGGAGGGGATTAGGAAGGAGAAATTACTTTGTTAAATTGTAATATATTTTAACCACCAATAGTTTGAAATGTGTCTGTGAACACTACTAGCTTCCAATCAAATTCTTACTCTTCACATTAGTACAGTCAATTACAACATGACATTGAAATTTTGTTGATTTTTTTAAAAGTGAGTGGACGCATCCACCCGCATCCACCCCTAAATTAATCACTACTTTTCCCAAAACAATTCTTCCATGTGCAGCGTCTCCCCCACCACCGCACCACCAAAAAGGGGGCTTGTTACACCACTGCCATTCGTTCTAGTTTCTACTAATAGATCTCTGATCTACTCGGTGCACGTTAATCTTCGCGGTAATGCAGTTAGCACGGGTAAAAGATGCACGTCAAAGGTGCATCGCTAATCGCTGTATAAAGAGACAGTCTAAGAGTCATGAATAATGCATTTTAGTTTTTATGCCATCACTTTGCATGACGCTCGCTACTACAAAGATCGAGTTTTTTCTTGCACTGTGCTAAATAAACATCGTATTTACACATAGCTTGTAATAACGAGTAAATGAATACAATAAATAGAGACTTCAGCATGTAACGCAAGCAAACATACATTTTAGGTTTCCAATCAGCAGAAAAATGTGACGAGAGAAGGTGCATTGCTCCATAACCATGAGTTTGCGATGCGATTACTAGGGTGTCGTGTAGAAGGATTGGTGTAACATTGTACATTGGAACCTTATCAACAAAAGAAAAATAAATGAAACACATAATAATACATAATAGTAATAATGAGTTATTTTTTCCTTGGGGCACTAAAAAACGTATTAAGGTTTGAGCATATAAATAAATGTAGAAGATTCCACAAAAATGTTATCAACGTCCGAGGAGCCTAGTAGAGAGCAAACACATTTTCATTTACAATCGTTAGTTGATTGATGGTGATTCAATTTTACTAGCTAGCGCAATTGACATTCCTACCGTTTATAAAAATAAAAAGTGAGGTGAAGAGTAAAAAATACGCCACCTGGCACCTAGTAGTACGCCACCGACCACTTTCGGATCAATTATTTGTTTCCATACAATCGAACTATTAATGAGCCAGTAGTTTGACAGAAAAGAACACAGCTTCAAACATAGTTTGGTGACTGCCAACCTGATAATAATAATCTGATAAGTATAACAAACATTAATATCGTGATAATGATGTTGATAACACATTAGTAAAACGAACATAGGAAAATAGGAAAAGAACAAAATGTAAAATACAATAAATCGAACGTCATGAATTAAATTAAACTAATCAGTGTATGTAGCGGTTAAAAATTATTATCACATTATTATAATTATGTTAGATTAAAAAATGATTATGTTCACTAGCAAAACACGCGACAAATATATTGCTACGTAAACTTCGCATTCGGTTCCACCGCATTGAAACCTGAATGGTTGCACGGCGTCGAACCTACGCACGTCCACGTATGAGTATGACGTCAGACGTACGCGCGCCATGAATTACAGCAGCTCCGGTGCACGCGCACCTAATTATCGTGCCACATTAGATGTCCACGCCACGTTTAGTCGTCCATTAGCTTCTCTGCGGGAGGCGGTGTGCTCGCTAGCTACACCAGACTTGTTCGATATACCACCCTACCCTATACCATTGATATTTAACTACTGTAGGATAGATTAGCAGTCGGTGGTTCACTTCTGTGACAATTAGAAGCCATCTTGAAATCCCAGTTTCCATGTTAATTAAATGGGAGCGATTTGTAGACCGAATATTTTTAAAGATGGCCGCCAGTTTGACAGCTGAGCATACTAGCCTTTTACATTAAATGATTACTAAATTCCCTTATGCAATAACGTCTTATTGTTTCTGTTTGTCCATTCCCATGCTGCGCACAAGCTAAAACCATATCAAACAATCCAGTAAAATAAAATTGCTTTAAAAAAGCATAAATTAAAACGCCAAATCGCCATCTTGAACTGGATTTTTGACGCTTCAATTTGCTACGCTCGCGCCTGTGCGGAAGTATTGGACACTGCTAATCTAGCCTACAATAGGGGTTTAATATCAATGCCCTATACCCTGCACTTTTACCGCAGAAACAATCTTTGGGCAACAAGTGATTAAAATACGGTCGTACTAGGCGTCCATAAAGCCCTGTTTAGCTAGGTTTAAAATATAGCGACGTCTAGGTCGTAAAAGAGTAAAAGTCAAGTTAATTTTCGGCGCCAGTTCTAGGGTTTCACCGCCTTATTGATTTCTATAGAAGCGGCTCTACCCTCTAAGCTGAAGCACGAGATATTCGGGAGGTTGAGGGGTTTGATTCCCGGCACCGGTAATCCTAACTGAAGGTCACATCAAAAGTCTAAACCGTTCCCCTGCATTCATCAAGTGAATTCATTGACGTATTCTGCATGAATTGCGTCTGTATTGCGGAATTGTCAACCTTCTCGTAGCCTCGTTACGTCGGTGTAAATTTTTGCGGTCCAGGTTCGAATCCTGGATTGGGGGTAGATGGATTTGTCATCAAAACATCGCACGTTCCCATCGTAGCCACTCACCAAAGTAATCTCACTTTTAGTTCATTTTTGCCATTCAGTCAAAAAACTTGCTTTCAAAGAAGAACAATAAATAAATCACACAAAATAATAAAGTAAAACAATAATTCAACTTATTTTAAAATAACAATACAACAACAACAATGAAAGACTACAATAAGACAATACATAGAAACATTTAGGCCTAAAATGTGAAATTAAATTTATCAAATTGAACAAACGAAATTAATATGAATCAAATAGAACTTTTTTCAAGCGATATTCAACAAGATAGGCCCTAGTTAAAGACAGGAAAACATTTTTGGATGAGCGTAGCGAGCGAAGCGAAGATTCCATTTCACTATACTGGAGAAAAAAAAAAACGGAATATTTTTGTTTGTATTTTTGGCTGTTTGTTAACACGATTCCGGCTAAACCGATACTCCAATTGCGATGAAATTTTGTGGAGGTCTTCGAAATCTCAGAAACAGAACTGTAACTGACACGTTTTTGAGCGCAATCGATAAATTGTTTCTCGTGAAAATCGCAATTTTTCGATTTTTTATTTATTTTTAAAACATTTCTTCAATTTAGGCCTATAACGTAGTACCTTTATCCGATTGTAATGATTTTTTCACAGCACCTTAATTTTATGAATTAATGTATTCGTGTGAAATTTAAGCGCAATCAAAAAATTATTTCTCATGATAATTGCAATTTTATGATTTTCTTTTATTTCTAAAATATCTTCGACTTATAACACTTACATGCTTTATCCGATTGTAATAATTTTTTCACAGAACCTTAATTTTATGAAATAATATATTAGTGTGAAATTTGAGCGTAATCGAATAATTATTTCTTATGAAAATCGCAATTTTACGCCTTTTTTGTTTTTAAACAATTACGCTCATCCAACAACGCGCCTGAAAAAGCGTTTGCGAAGCTTTCTAGTAACATAACATTAATTAACTACTGGTACTTAAAAATTTTAACTCTGTTTTGTTATGTGTAGCCTACGTTATGGTGAAAGATAATGGGCAACGTATAATGTGTTGCACATAACTACATCTAAAAGTGTCGAGAACAGAACGGTAGTTTACCTCGCTGAGTTTGTTGCGAGACGTGAAATGACTTGAAACGCTAGAGTTTATCTAAGTATACATAATTGACAAGTCAGTCGGTTGCTATAGAACTAGAGGGTACACATGTGCATAGCAACAAGTGTGTAATATATAGACGAGGTTTCACTGAAGGTCTGAATAATCAAATGCCTATTCAAGTAGGCCTAATTCGCTTCAATTTGTTTTACGATTTTTTTACATGCTTGATTTGCTCTGGCCCACATCCTCCGGCACAGTAGCCAAAAATTAGGACCGCATATTGTCTGCCCAGTACATGAGCAAAGTTATATAACTAGGTACATACATATGCAAAAATCAAAACGAAACATAACCATTGAATATCATCAACATAATATCTTATAAATATCAATCATCCAGCATCAACAATGAAGTAATAATAAAAACAAGTTTGATTAAAAAATGTTCTACAAAGAAAATAATCAGAGGAGATGCCCACTCTAATGATTTCACTTTTTGGAATTGCTTTTTTAATGATGAGCCTACTAAATTGACAATCAATTCAATATCACCAAGTTTATGGATTTAAGTCTATCCGCATTCTCAAAAGAGCAGATGTTCAAATTAAATGGGAAAATTTTCAATTGGAATAATTGTTTCAAAATTATCAGTGCTGCTTGCTTTTAAAATAATAAAGATGTACTTGGGGGGGGGGGGGGACCAATCATAGACATTAACATATTCGTTGTCTGTCCAGGCTGATGTTGCATAAAAAGTCACGAAGGTCAACTTTACTACCCGACCCAAAAAGATTTGTTAACTAGGCACATCCTTCAACAATTGCGATCCATTACCAAGGCTATTTGTTACATGAGGTAAAAGTATTTTGTGATGAACAATCTATTAATATTATTTAAAAATTAATTGAACTTAACACTGCTCCTAGGTAGGAAAAAAAATATTTTTCACTGTTCTTAGGTTCTTAGGTGACAAGTTCAATTTATTTTAAAATAACATTTACCTGTTCCATTAAAGTTACTTTTAAAATAATATATTAATAGTTGGGCCTACTCTCATTATTACTAGATATCATGTGATGCGACCGAGTGCAGGGTAAACTCTATAAATACGAATTTATTTATTTATTATGCAGTTATTGTGAACAAATCAACTAACGGTATTCTCTCTCCCGAGATTGCCTTGAACACATGCAATAAATAAAGGTCATCAATCCACTTATTTCCAAAAAAGGAATTCAATTCTGCAATTCGAATGAAAAGTGAAAACTATGGAATAAAAACTAAGGTCGCCGGTTGTGACTGAGTGAACACGTTCGAACTGTGCGGTCAGATGTGACAACTGTTCATTGACGTACAGAGTTCATATAATAAAATACTAACATTGGCTAGCACGTAGAGGTGGGTAAAAATTACATTTTAATTTCGAATATTTAATATTTATATTTTTGATTTTGAGACATGTCAGGAAAGTCTACATCACACCACTATATTTCACAAAACTTTGAGATAGCCTACTCATATAAGTCAAAGTCACGTGATAAGAATTTAGGACACTACTCCATCACAACCACAAGTCTCTAGAAAAAGCAGGACAAGATTTTGCAGTAGTAAAATATGCAACCTACCCGACAAGGTCAAATCAAATTACGTCTGACATTGACTTTATATTGAACAATTCACTTCTAAAACAGGTTATAATGATATGTTATGTTCTGAGACGAGGATTCATAACTACCAGTCCTATGCAAGTGGTTTAGCTAAAATTGCAATTATTTCGAAGAATTCGATTATAAAATATAAACGCTCGAATTCATCTTATGTTCTGGAAATGGTTTATATAAACAACTTATTGGTGGGGTACTTTAATAAAAGACAACTTTTGCACCACAAGTTCAGGACGCCAAAATATAGCTTATTCTGCACGTAGCCTATCCTAATCACTGCCACCCACCAGCTCGGCTACACCTCCACCAACTCCAATCCGAACAGAATTAGTGGAGATTTGTCAGGCATATTGATACGGAGAGTGAAGCCATAGACACTGACTTCTCCATCTCCCTCCTACGCCCAGAACTATGATTGGTTTCAACGGTGACTGTTTTGTAGCTCACGTCGATCTCTAAGTTAGTTGGATGAGCGAAGCGAAGACTTCAATTTCACTGACCCCCCAAAAAATTTAGCTCGGTTGTTTTTTTGTTTGTTTTTGTTTTTTTTTTTTTTTTTTGTCTGTTTGTTCGCACGATTCCGGGCAAACGGCATATGCGATCTTGATGAAAATTGAAGGGGACCTTCGAAATCTCTGAACTTAGACGTGCCACGTTTTTGGGTACAATCGAAGAAATATTTCTCATGAATATCGCACTTTAACGATTTTTTTCGATTTTTAGTGCGATATTTTCGAGACATTTGGGCCGATTCTGACCAAACGGGTAGGGCTACAACGTTCATATTTCACATGGACATTAAGGTAATGGTGATGTATTGCTTTCTGAAAGAAAAAGTTGGAAAAGTTAGTCAGAATCTATAGAAATAAAGCTTTTAATATAAGTTTTTTGACTTTTAGTGCGATATTTTCGTGCCATTTGGGCCAATTCTGACCAAACGGGTGGGCATTCAACGTTTCATATTATACATGGACGTTAATGTTATGGTGATGTAGTACCTTTTTTAAAGAAAAAGTTGAAAAAGTAAGCCAGAATCCATAGAAATAAAGCTTTTAATATAAGTTTTTACGGTAAATAATACCAATTGACAGGTAACAAAAGAAATTTGACAACAATCACTTACAATGCGTAGGTAGCAAAACAAAGCACTTGCAAAAGTAAAGATATCCCACGCAAACTAAAAACTTTAAAAAGCTCATCCATCAACGCGGCGGGACTTTAGCGTTTTCCTAGTAAGTTGATTGTTTGATTGATTGATTGATTGATTGATTGATTGATTGATTGATTGATTGGTTGATTGGTTGGTTGGATATTGCTTAACATCTCATATTAATGCACTTCGTCTATTCGAGAAAAGCACTAAGGGGACCAACGGCTTAACGTCCCACCCGAAAGGACGGTGTAACCTTGACAGTCATATAGGTTCCTCCACTAACTCGGACTGCCAAATATGACGTCGAGGAGAACGAAACAGTTACACTAGCTCTCGAGCCCTCCATCTGCTCTAACCAGCGGTGTACGTGAGTTTCAGGGCACAGCGGTCACCCACTCTACCCCTGACCACGCCCGAGGTTGCTTAACTTACCATTGAGCTAAGAATAGCCTATATTCTAAACTCAATGCTAGTACACTTGAGTTGAGGCGGCGCAGTGCATAGTTTAGTGGCAACCCATGATGAGATATCCTTGTACCATGGTGGCAACCCACCCACATCCCGACCTACTCTAAACGTCGGGAACCGGCAATTTCCGCCATCAATGCCGTTCAGCTACTCTGCTTCCAACAGGAATCATGCCAACAATAGGTTTATTTTTATCTTGGCTGGTCTTAATAACTACATACTATGTAGATAATCAATATAATGGACGAAAGATGCAGAACCAATAGTCCACTCATCCAAGAGCACTGCATTATCCAATGCCAGATTCATAACTTGTCAACTTAGCATCGAACATCCGTACGCGCTTATTGAAAATAACATGTTACTTGCTAATTAATGTTCGTTGCTTAGGCCTACAGATACCTTCTAAGGTAGTCTATCTGCAGTGGCGTAGGAACCGGGGGGAATGGGGAAGGGGCAAAGGGGAGGCAAAAACTAACGTGAGCTAGAATTTCCGTAGTAAATATGCACATCACTTTATACAATTCGACAGTCACCTTATTGGTAAAACGAATATGTTTGCCAGAATGCTTCGTCACTACATAAAAAATTAGGCTGAAAATTACTAAAATGGGCCACTTCACGTTAATTTTTTTTAAATTTTTAGATCGCAGATAGTTGCTGTCACACATAGTTGACAGAGTCCGAGTGCAGTCAAACATGACGAAATAACTACGTTCCTACGCGCCTGTCTATATCTGCAAGAGGTAAAGTTGTGACCGTTTCACATTATACCAACATTTATTTGGTAATGCCGAAAATTATACGAGAGATATAAGATTAGCACTCCTCGTACTATAGAGGACCTTACCTAGTCCATTCCTAAATGTTACTTTTCCTATATTCTTACATAGAGCGACCTTACACGTGTTACCGTGTCATTGACGCTCCCACTGAAGTGAGCACTTTTATGCCTGACTTACGACTTTGCTTTCTGCAACCTACAGCAGACTGAAAAATACATGGCGGTCTGATAATAAGCAGATTGTTAATTGGATGAGCGAAGCGAAGATTCCATTTTACTACACTGGAGAAAAAAATCCGGAATGTTTTTTTCCCCCCTATTTTTGTATTTTTGTGTGTCTGTTAACACGATTCCGGCTAAACCGATACTCCGAATGCGATGAAATTTTCTGGAGGCCTTCGAAATCTCTGAGCTTAGAACTGACACTTTTTTTAGCGCAATAGAAAAATTATTTCTCATGAAAATCGCAATTTTACGATTTTTTTCGATTTTTTAAAACTTTTTTCGACTTTATAACACCTAAATGCTTATCCCATTGTGCTGAATTTTTCACAGAACCTTAATTTTACGAATTAATATATTCGTGTGAAATTTGAGCGTAATCAAAAAATTATTTCTTACGAAAATCGCAATTTTACGATTTTTCGATTTTTAAAACATTTCTTCGACTTAAATAACACCTACATGCTTTATCCGATTGTAATGATTTTTTCACAGAAGCTTAATTTTATGAATTAATACCTTGGTGTGAAATTAGAGCGCAATCGAAAAATAATTTTTCATGAAAATCGCAATTTTACATTTTTTAACATTTCTTCGACTGCTTTATCGGATTGTAATGATTTTTTTACAGAAAAATTTGAGCGCAATCGAAAAATAATTTTAATGAAAATCGAAGTTTTACGCTTTTTTCGTTTAAAAAAAAACGCTAACCAACCACGCGCCTGAAAAGGCGTTTGCGAAGCTTTTTAGTTACTGTAGTACAATCTCAAGATCATGATTGTGCTGTGCAACTGTTTAGTGTAACTGCTGGTAGTAGAAAAGAGCGACACAGAACAATTACATGAAGTGTGCCTAAAAAGTTACGCGGGATTCGATGTGTACGTTCAAGGATTTCATCAACTCGGATCTTCTGCAGGCTAACGGGCAAAGTCCGGAGATCCATAACAAAAAGTTACGAACAGTACCATAACAAATTTAATAAGGCGAAATTGTATTTTTTTCCCCCTAGAGATGGCTTCCGATTGGATCAGTAAGCTAGATATTGGGTGGATGATTTGATCTCTCTCAAAACTTGGTGGTGGCATCATCAGCAATCATTCCCATTGGCTATCAAGACCAAAACAGGAAAAAGTAGGCTACGTGCAAGAACCAGACGTCGTATTTTCCAATAACATTCTCAAACGATTGCCTATAGTAAGTTCTAATATAAAGGCTAGATACGCAGTCTCCAATACCTCCGCACAGGCGCGAGCGTAACAAATTGAAGCGTCAATCTGCCATATTCAAAATGGCGATTTGGCGTTTTGATTTATGCTTTTTTAATGCATTTAAGTATTTTACTGGATTGTTTGATATGGTTTTAGCTTGTGCAGCATGATATTGAACAAACAGAAACAATAAGAAGTTATTGCAAAAGGGAATTTAGTAATCATTTGATGTATGCTCACCTGTCAAACTGACGGCCATCTTTAAAAATATTTTGGCTACAAATCGCTCCCATCTACTTAACATGCAAACAGGTATTTCAAAATGGCTTCAAATTGTCACGGAAGTGGATTAATGACTGCGTATCTATAGCCTACTATAGGTGTTTAATATCTAAGTACCTAACACATTGCGCGTGGAGAACAGATGTCCACATGAATGGTGCGCGTCATCAGATGACCCAGAGAGTGCTAGACACATCCTAGACCAGACAATAGACATCAGATACGTACAACGGTCAGGGTCATAACACAGTTTGCCGGGCACAGAGTGAGTGTCACTTCCCACTCTGGCAGAACAATCGACAGAGGCAATCACCGGGACGGATTCATGATCATTTCCATCAACGATTTTATATGAAGTGTGGAGAAATGTTTCAATATCTTTCTTCTTGCGCCGTTTTATCTTTGATGCTATTACAGTGCTTTAAAGTTCTACTATAAAGCAGAACTCATCGGCCTATTCCGTCAATTATTCGTCCATACTTTGTTCATGAATACTTACGCAATGAAATGTTGCAGCTTTATAAGTGCGAGTTCTTTCTTACCTTCCACCTTACACCTTCCAATGGATTGAAACTTGAAAGTAGAAAAGTATACTCAACGAGCAAAAGCATACATGAGTATAATAGCACGTGTGCAGAGGTCTTGAAAAGCGCAGAGTTGCAAAAATCAACGTCATTGAATTACGATTATATCGTATAACGCCCAGTTTACGTAATCAAAACCGCAAAGCCTCTTTCTGTTATCAACTTCCTGCGTATAGTAGCGGAATAGAAAGAGAGGGGAGGAATCCATTGCTCGAGAGAAGAGAACTGAACGGCTTACGTTGCATTTCCTGAAAACCGCGTTCATTCAGCCATTCAAGAACAGAATCGTCCTTTCTATCTCTTTCGTTATATTTTATTTTTTATCTAGATAAAAATTGGTGTCGACTCTTTTAGTTGCCATGTGGGAGGGCTTGTTTTGAGGACTCGATCCCTTGAAAAACATCGGGAAAACTTTCGGTCAGAATTGCCGATAGCGGGATTCGAACTCGTGATCTACCTGATCAAGTACCGCGCATGAGCCACCATGCACATGCGGCTATACTTTATCTATAATAATATTAAGTTATGCGACAGCTCGATTGCAAGAAACACATATGTCAATACTGAAGGTAGATGATTCGATTATCAGCACCCGACATTCCAATAAAACAATCAATCAATCAATCAATCAATCAATTCAATCTTATCCTTGAAGATAACTTATGACTTGCGGATTGGTTTATTTGGATTAAGGGCGCGTCAACCGTTAGGTCGCCACTCTAGCCTATGGGATGTAGGGAGTAGGGGCCCATGCTGGGTCACAACCCGCCATGGGTAAGGGTGAGTAAAAGGGGTTCTCACGTCGCGGTCGTCATCGTCTTTGTCATCGTTCGTGGTTATCAGTGTCATTGTCGTCGTCGTCGTCGTCGTCGTCGTCGTCGTCGTCGTCGTCGTCGTCGTCGTCGTCGTCGTCGTCGTCGTCGTCGTCGTCGTCGTCGTCGTCGTCGTCCGGGAGATCGTCAGAATGTAAGGGGACAGGTGCCTGACGACGTTGCCAGAGCTCGCCTCTAGTTTCGAGAGTAAAATACTCCCTACTAGCTGATGTTTGCGAGATGAACTTTATCCCTTTCCTCGCCTTTTACGATTATTAGCAGTCATGCTGTGGGCCAACCGGGCTCCAGACTGGGCAATAGGTCAGAAGATGTTGGTAGGGTGACGACTGTAACAACTTCCTTCCTAAAAAGAAGTACGAAAGTGTAAGGCCACCATTTGTTACGGATATTGATCTGACTTCCTGGTGTTTTCTGTGAAGAGGGCGAGACAGAAGATCCCCCCACCGCACCACGGACCCGATGCCAAGGTGTCCGCAACGAGGGAGAGTGCGATCAATGGACACACGAGTTGTTTATCCGCCTCCCCATCAGATAGATCAAAGAGTGTTTTTCACCAACACAATTTAATTGAACTATACAACGGGCTAACAGCAGCTATCGATTCTAGATGACCGGGGGGGTTCGAGAATGTCCCTGTCAATCTCTTCATCAACTGTGGCACCGACATTGTTGGCTTGGGCGCTAAGCGGATTCGGGAGGTCCCGGGTTCGAATCCCGTCGAGACAGGTAATCCTGACTGAAGGTTTATTCCGAGGTTTTCCTCAGTTGTTAATGCGAATGCAAGGGATTGAGTCCTCTTGAACAGCCCTCGGACATCCCTTCACAATTGTCCTATCTGTAATAAACCTTAACCTGAAGATGGTCACATCGGTTAAATCTGATGTGTACCCTACAGCGGTCATTCTTCAAAAATGTTTTTAATTATCAACTGTGTTTCAAATCATCAGGCTGGTGAAGTGGTTTATAATAGCCTAATAGGTCAGGGAAGTGAAGTATTAGATTGGAGTTTTCAGGTTACTCGTTCGCATCTGTAAGATGACACTACACACATGCGAAATGAAAATTAAAATTCAGAGCTAATTGGATTGGAACGTGGGAGTCAACATTAACAAAAAGTAAAGAAAAATTTCGAAACTTTCGGATTAGATAACAAGGATAACGTATGTGCTAACAGGGGTGGCTCGGTTGTGCAAAGAAATCGATACGATATCGACACTTGGGAATATTTTCAATATCGATATTTGGACAAAATATCAAAGGTAGGGCCTAACCCAAAACAAAATTGAAAATAAAATGGAAAAAAAGTTGAAACGCGAAAAAACTATAATGAGAATATGAATTAGTCAAGTATTTTTTTACATTATTTGTAAGCTGCAAATACCCAAGTAAAGGGAATATCTTCAAATTTCGGTTCGACAACGCATGGTGGAGGTGCCGGGTCGTTAAACGCGAGTCTGAGACCGTAAACATCGTTCCCGGTACCGTATATAAATTACATACAGTGAGTTGTAATGTTTTGTATTGTATTTATTTACTAGCTCGGAGGGTGTTTTTTTAATTTAAATCAGATTTAAATCAAATGATACAAATCTTTGATTGAGATCAAATGCACTTTTTCTTAATTTTGAGGAACAAACACAAGGGTCCGATTTAAGAAAAGTTTTCCTTTAAAAAAATGTTTCAATTAGATTTTCTAAAACGCTTGTGAAATTAATTGATCCGCTCACCAACTTGATAAGTTTTGAAACACTGATATTGTTGATTTAAATAGGAAAAAATCGAAAAAATCTGATTAAAATCGAACATTTGATTTATAAATCAAATAAAACCGTTTTTCATTAAGCGAGCGAAGCGAGCGTTTCCATTTGACTCTGCCGGAAAAAATTAGTCACTGTTTTTTTTTTTTTTTGTTTGTTTGTTGTTTGTTTTTTTTTTTTTTTTGTATGTCTCGCGATAATGTTCGAACGGAGGCTCGGATCGAGTTGAAATTTTGACCATCCGCAAGCTTTGTTCTCGATTGAATGCCATTAGTTTTGTGACAAAATCGTTCAAAAAGTTAAAAAGTTACATTAAAGTTAATCGAAAGTTTTTTTCAAACTAACCGGCGACAAAATCTGAGATAGCCAAATCATTTAGAATGTCCGTCCGGTCAAGAATATGTAAATTTTATTTTGATCCGATAAGTAGTGTAGATGGAAATTACATTATAACAAAAGTAACGTTGCCATGGCAACGAAAAGACGCGCGAAGTTTCTATCTAATACACTACCACCTAGAAGTTATCAAAATACTTTCGAGGAAGCAGTCTATTATTTGTCACCAAAGAGTTTAAATATTTTTCCCAGGGAGTCAAGGTCCTCTAGATGGCGGTGGATTTTATCCACAAAGTAAAGGTTTTCACACACGGGTTTACCCAAATACCTTGGCAATAATAAATAATATTGGAAACGCAAACGCCATAAATTTTATGTGCAATGTGGGCCTAGCTATAGCACGTGCTCGCTTATCAACGCGTCCAACTGAGCGTTTCCTAGTTTAAAAAAATTACACACCCTGCTAGCTCATGACTATGACTAAGAGATATTGAAATGGACTCTTCTCATATGTTCATCCGAACAAAATAGATTGTCCATCTTTTCAAAGACGTGTAGATGTTGCTAATATCTAATCCCATTCCCAGTTACCACGTTTAAATTTTAAATATTATCATTTTGAAGATGCAAACAAAAACAAACATAATAATGTTCCTTTTTACAAAAAAAAAAAAAAAAAAAAAAAAAACTGTATCAGAACACAATAGGGAATTTGCATAACATTATTTTATGGTTCCACTGGGTTAAAGCCACTTTCCTGTACACAAAAATATCTTATTTTCTTGATTTTGAGAATATTTTCATTTATAAAATAAGGGTGAAAGTTTCCTACATATTTTGGCGGGAAAAAAACAGGTCATACCGCCTCAAGTCACCAGCCTTCATAATACCAATAAACCAATCAAGTAACGATATATCAAGTTATTCGCTTTCGGAGATTATCTTGGCCGTACAAGCTTATTTTGACATCTAGTTTGTTCTAATATGCTTAATATTTTATTTTATACATTTAGTAATATCACAACTTAAGCTTTAACCGCATTTAAATTGATAGTAAGTCAAAACACAATGTTGAATAAAAAATTGGAAAAGGACATCAACTGTTGTTTTTTGTTGGCCATTGTTAATGTTATCAGAACCAAAGACTTTGGTAAAAGGAGGGAATTTCGTTGTTTATCTAGATGGCCGTGTTCTTCATGAGGGCCGGTGACGTAGGCACCCGTTTTCTAGATAAATGTGCGGGAAATTTAAAATGTCAAACTTTGACCCTCAGTAGATATTGAACGATTAACTTTAAAAAACCTTAAATTAACGTTTATATCATTTTAGAAGAATATCTATTTATTGCATATACTTTCACGATATCTGGGACTTATGCAAATTCCCATATTGTTCACCAATCCTTCCATGATCCTCTCTGCAAGTACAAGTATGAACACTATTACATTAGGGCCATGCTGGAAGTACTGGGATGATTACTGTCGAGGCGAGTAGGTGGAGCGGCGGGCGCGAGGAGATCAAATTCCAACTCGACACCTTCTCGCGGTTTGGCCCGTGAATAGGGGAGTTTCACTCCCTGAAACTAAAGGCGAGCTCTGGGTCGTCGTCGGGGAACCCCTTCCCTTTGACTACCTCCCCGACGGCGACGACAAAGACAACACGGACGGATGATGACACAGACGGAGACGACCACGACGTGGGGGAACCCCTGCCCTCCCCATATGCTTGTGGCTGGTTCTGACCAGCACAGGCCTGTCCACCCCTTGTCCCCCCGCGTCATCCCTTACGTCCCTCCCTTCGTCTCGATTAGCCAAGTTGCATAAATATGAGACGTAAAGCAATATCCAATCAACAAATCTAGTTAGTGGACCTTGTAGAGTACGCTACGGTACCTAGCATACATGAATGACTCCGAGTTGGGTGCGCAATAGAAGGAGCTGGGCGATCCTAAAAATAGCCCAAATAAAAAGACTGCATTGTGTTTATTGGCAAGTGCCTAATGTAGGCTACTGAGTGTAGGCCTAGATCAACGACGCACACACGCCCTCTAACGTACGACTCACGAGAATCTAAAAATAAACAACTGTGGTGTTTCTGTTTAGTTTTAGTTTTGTATTCGAAATTTGCGTTCACTGTCTAGATGGGTACAGCTTTGTATGGCTATTTATAACACGTGACATTTGCAAGTGTGCTGGGGGTGGGTATAAACGGAGACGTGGTATAGAGTCAATATTCGTTTAAAAAAATTGTAAAATGTTACGTATTTTTTAGAGACAGTGTGTGTATAATCGGTTTCAGTAAAACTAAAGGAGTTTGGTACAGTATCAATAAAATACATTTGCAAAAGTAGGCGTAAATTGTTCGACCTATTATTATTGAAATAGTTTTTAGAGCGAAAACCCAAGTTTAAACAAAAATAAACCCAAAAGACCAGCAACGTGCAATACTTGTAATGTTAGTCTAAACAGTTGATCAGTCAACCCAAGAATAAAGTACTTTAATGATTGTACACTAAAATTTAAATTGGGTATAATCGAAACAATTTTCACAATGCCCTGGTGAGCTTGTCTTCGAACATAAAATTTCTTTGAGCCTCTTTAATGATTGCTTTTCGGTTTCATTGGCTTATATAACGAAGTCAATCGATGTGAGGAAAACTTGATTACAAATTCATGGCGGGGCTAGAGTTGGATGACCATGATTTTTGTAATGCACTAATGCTATTCGAGACGATGAATGGTGACATATGACGATGAAGGACGATTACAAAAAGCCATGCCTTATGCGGGATTTGAACCCACGTCCTCGTAGAGCCATACGCATCGGGCCAACCAACGCCCTATTCGCATGTGCCACCCTGGACGGCTTTATCCGGTTACACGAAAAGATGATTAGTTTTTAGTTTATTTGGATTAAGGGCGTGTCAACCGTTAGGTCATAATGCGCCACTCTAGCCTAGGGGATATGGGGAAGAGGGGGTCCATGCTGGTCAGAACCAGCCACGGATAAGGGGCGCGAGGAAAGGAAGGGTTCTCACGTCGCGGTCGTCATCGTCTTTGTCATCGTTCGTGTTGTCATGGTAGTCGTCGTCAAGGGAAGGGGGAGGGTTTCCCGACGAAGACTGCCAGAGCTCGCCTCTAGTTTCGGAGAGTAATTACTCCCCTCCCTCTTACTAGCTGATGTTTGCGAGGTGGACTTTTTCTCTTGAATCGCCTTGTACGAACAGCAGATCCATGCTCTGGGACGGGGTACGAAAAGATGCTGAATTTCGAAACAGACCCGGCACCTCCACCATGCATTCGTGGTGGTGCCAGTTAAATCGATTTAATGTGATTAGTCACATTTAAAAAACTATAGGATACTAAAAAATGGAGCGAGCAAAATAGAGTAATTATTCATAATGAAAAAAAACGTTTTTAATCACCGGATATACAACTTTACGCATAGTGACTAGTGAAATGGGTATATAATTTTAAATTCCGTATATTATGCTGTCCTGAATGGGGTAATTCGGGCGTCAAGACAGTGTTCAAACTCAGGACCGGTGTTTATTTGGATTAAGGACGCGTCAACGGTTAGGTCATAACTCATAATGCATCACTCTAGCCTAGTGGATATGGGGACTGGGGAGGAGCCCATGCTGGTCAGAACCAGCCACGGGATCAGTCAGATCCTAGGCTGAGGCTGGTCATCTGTAGACTCGGACAGACGCAAAGTCACGAACGTACCCGACTTTACTATCGACCACAAGCTAATACACTTACGGCACGCGCTATATAGGCAGAGGAGAGATAAACTACCATTAGCCAGGCCAGTGTTGTAATTAGCATGTGTAATGTGTGTTTAACACGAGTCCACTACCGTATACATGCGGTGGGGCCAGAGAATTTGACTCCAAGGGACGGGGGTAATTTATTGTGGTCATCGTAACTTTCTTCATTCTCGTATGACAACAGAGTGCGTTCGCCTAAGGTTGTTTTATCCGTTAAAAAAAAAAAAAAAAAAAAAAAAAAAGCGTGTAAATGATTAGAATTCACAATATTTAAAACGTTATTATATTTTTGTGTAGGTCTAAAATATTAAAATAATTTAATTATAACTAAGAAATTAGATGATAGAAGGTAACGGCG
The DNA here is from genome assembly GCA_024449915.1 of Sweltsa coloradensis. Classification (NCBI taxonomy): domain Eukaryota; kingdom Metazoa; phylum Arthropoda; class Insecta; order Plecoptera; family Chloroperlidae; genus Sweltsa; species Sweltsa coloradensis. Next base: position 256,824 of record JAMZAV010000778.1, on the reverse strand, counting down.
AGGTATGAGATACTATAAAACTAAAAGTTATCTTCGCGTAGGATAATGTGAGGGTGCTAATAGCAACTCCATTGGATGTGGGCCTATGGCCTATATTCTTAACCCGAATATGAAATAATTAATATATTTTCGGATTTACGAAGGGGTGCACATAGAGGCAGGGACGGTTCTACTCCTGTCTTATTGCGGGGGGGGGGTAGGATGTGATCGTTGTGCTGTTTCTTCAGCTAATATTATAATCTTGGTTCAAGAGAGGAAGTACTGTCAGGGATGGACCAGCCGTGATACCCTAATGTATAAAACATACATTGGAAGCAGAAGTGTAATCAGGAATTTACAAATGGTTGAGGAGTGGGAAAGTGCACATGGACGGCCTTGTAAAAGTAGTACGGGGTATGGGTAGCTCTTATCGTCGAAGGCGGCAAAAATTTCAATTTTTGAAAGCCTTAAAATAAGTTTAAAAATCCAAAATAACATAAAAGTTGACATTAAAAATTGACTAAGCAGTAAGCATAGAGAGGGGGTGTGGGTGTTACCCCTTGTTCCTGTATCCGCCCCTGCATAAAGGGTTGTCACACGCGCGACTGATTCTAGAGGCAACAGACAACAGAGATGTAATAATAAGTAGGTTGAGGACAATGTTGATTACGTACGTCATACGCCGACCCCAACTGAGAGTCGAACCAAGGTGCCGAGCTGCCGGCGCCGTCATTACTACAGACGTCATAACACGTGGACAAGGCGTCGTGACGCTGAGGGGAGGTGTGCGGTAATGAGGGTTGCTAATTACTAGTTTAAATCTTAAAATCTGTAGGGCCTAGCCTACAGTAAATTAGGCCTAGTAATACCGGATTGAAATTAGTTTTTGGATAAACATCACTGTATTTTAATTTTATAACATTCAAGATTATGATAAATTACTTCTTGATAACCAACCATCAACAAATATAAAATAAATCAAATGACTTCGTGGGTATTTAGAGTTGTCCCGCCAATCACAAGAGGTGGTTGTTTATAAACTACAGATTGAGCTTCACCAAACTATTGGAAAAAATTCGCCGTCTGCAAAAAATAGGAAAATGGAAAATGGCTAAAAAAAATCAGTATACTGCATGTCCAGACAAAAAAGAGACAGCTAGACACTCGGGTATCAAATCACAAATACCGACAGTGTTGGCTCGGGCGCTAAGCGCTCGACTCTGATTCGGGAGGTCCCGGTTTCGAATCCCGCCGAGATCGGCAATCCTGACTGAAGGTTTTTTCCGAGGTTTTCCTCAGTCGTTACGACGAATGCAAGGGATTGAGTCCTCTTAAACAGCCCTCGGACATCCCTTCACAATTTCCTATCCGCACATACCTAGTTAGAAGAGGGGCTAATTGCACCCAATAACAGGTTTCCCACGATAAAAATTAAAAATTAAATTAATCACAAATCTTTATCCCAAGCACTCTAATGTATGAAAGACACTGTCCTGTCACAGATATCAACGTGTATTACACGTGTACTCTTGTAATGAGTTCTTATCTGTGACGTTACGTTCGAACGTGTGCCACTCAAAACCAGGCCATCTAATACACGGACGGCGTGCTATGAGCAGAATACAGCCTAATGAAGACAGACCCAGGACACCACTCTGGTCAAAGAGTGATAAGGACATACACAAATTTCTTTGCATGTCCACCGTGTAATCAGTCCCAGGGCCAGCTCGTCGTACCAACGAGGCTAACCATGGAAATATATTATTATTATGTTTACAAATTACAACTAGGAAAACGCTTAAGTCCCGCCGCGGTTGTTGGATGAGCGTAATTGGTGCATTGAGCTGCCATGTGTTACGCGGATTTTTCTGTTTGTTCTGTGAAAAAATCTTTACTTAGTCGAAGATTTTTTTAAATTAAATTAAATTAATAAAAAAATTTAACTTAATTTTTTTAATTAGTCGTAATTTTTAACAAAGAAAAAAATGTAAAAAATTGCAATTTTCATAAGAAATAAATTTCGATTGCGCTCAAATTTAAACACGAATATATTAATTCATGAAATTAAGGTTCTTTTGAAAAAATAATTACTATAGGATAAAGCATGTAGGTGTTAATAAGTCAAAGATTTTTTTAAAAAAAAAAAAAAAAAAAAAAAAACCCGTAAAATTTCGATTTTCATAAGAAAATTTTCGATTACGCTCAATTTCGCACGAATATCTAATTCATGAAATTAAGATTCGTGAAAATCATTACAATCGGTTAAGCATGTAGGTGTAATAAGTCGAAGAAATTTTTTTAAAAATAAAAAAAAAAAAAAAATCGTAAATTGCGTTTTTATGAGAAAAAATTTCCCGATTGCGCTCAAAAACGTGGCAGGTTCTGAGTTCAGAGATTTCGAAGGCCTCCATGAAATTTCATCGCAATCGGGGTATCGGTTTAGCCGGAATCGTGTTAACAGACAGACAAAAATACAGAAAGAAAAAGAAAGAAAGAAAAAAAAAAAAAAAAAAAAAAAACATTCCGGATTTTTTTCTCCATGTAGTGAATGGAATCTTCGCTTCGCTCGCTACGCTCGCTACCTCATCCATTACAAGCTACGACATTAACTAACGAGATCACCCCGATAACGTGGTGCCCCGTTTGACAAATAATGTAGTCCTAGCAAGAGTATAGGACGTGAGAGTAGTAAAACAAAACATTCTTACTAATATAGTTGGGTGTATAACACATTTTCGAATACCTACTAACAAATAGATCTACCAAACAAAAAACTTAATTAAATGATCTGCTAAATAAAATTAGGATCTTGCCTGGATTATTATTACCGGTAAGCCTACAGTATTCAAAATGAAAATACTGATAGGCATTTTGAGGAATTTTAACTCGCGGCGTTTCGCCAAACTCTCCGTCGGCATTTTCAAGTTGTAAGTATCAACATCAACAGGCTGAGTAGATATATTAGATAAAATTCATCCACATAGCGGACCGGGAGCAATCTCCAATCAGAGTAAGATTTTTTTTTACCTCATAGGTCACTTAGGCCTATATCAGTGTAGCGCCCCAAGATTGCATATTGAAAGGTTTTCCAAAATACTGTATTTGTGCTTGGACTACTCACTATAAAGACACTGAACATGCACCTTAATGAAAAGTAACGAAACACGTAAGTCAATGTCAATCACAAAACTCAAAAAATATATTTTATTCAGTTTAATAGTTATTAATTTAGAAAGTAACAGAAAAATTATTGGGCCCACCATGACCCGAAAAAAAATTGGCAAACTTTGTAATTTTCGAGCTAGGTCGCATCGGCAAAAATTTCCCATAAGAAATAACATGGGAAGGATCTTTATGCCCCGTGACCTTGGAGGATTTTGATCCAAAAAAATATTGACCATTATTAACGTAGGCCTACTCGACAACCTTCTAAATGTAAATCCGCTATTTTTGTTTTGTAATTTGGATAAGTGGTTCGGTCAAAATATGCCGATACCAAGAAGGGGTGTGATTTTTGAATGCATATTTTTTGCGTGTTTGAGTGGTTTGAGTGTATATTTGTACACAGTTTCAAGACACGAGGTTGTAAAGGGTCATTTTAGATTGTGGTATTAAAAAATATACAGTAAAGCCAATTTAAGAAATTCACCAAAATGAAAATTTTGAAAATTTCAGAATCAAATAACTTAAAAAATTCGTGTAAAATCACAGTGGCAAAAAAAATAAAAATAAACGGTGATCTTAGTATAGTATTATGCTTAAGATTATGTGGGGGAAAATATGTGTTGGGGGTAATAGTGGTAGCCCCTTTAAAAACAAAGATTAAAAAAGTTCGATTTGATGGGCATCCATGTTCATGGATGTGAGATGTGACGAACCTCTTGAGTTCCAGCCAATATGATGCGCATTTTCGACATTTCAATGTACACGTTAGCCCAGTTTTACAGACTCTGACCGTGATTATATTTATTTTTAAGAAGAACATGGCATTGTTATCTTATGGCACGTGGCCACGCACTTCCCGACCACAGGCATGCATTGCTCTACACTCCTCAGTCTGACTCTCAGATGATAAATTATGTCTAGACGCCCGACAATATTCTCAGAAATCTACTGGGTAACTGTACACGTCAAGACATCTACATTTTTACAAATCCTAATTTGGAAGAGTACGAAACGTTTGCACATTTAATACAACCAAGGGCCAGATGATTCTAATGCATGTTTATTAGGTATGTAGGGTAACCAACTAGGGCTTTGAGAAAGGATATCGATATTTCGATGTCGACATTTGGGAACATTTTCGATATCAATATTTGGACTTGAAATCAAATTATCGAAATTTATGAAAAAAAATCAATACAAAACCGTGAAAAACTAAAACGAGGAGGCACTGCAAATGTTTATGAGAGTCTTTATGCTGTAGCCTAACTAAAAAAAAATCTATCTATCTTCAAATTTTAGTTCACGTGCGTAATGATATTGATGGTGGAGGTGCCGGGTCAAGCGTGTGAAATGCCACCTTACCAATCCTTTGCACTAGTGACTAGTCCCACTCTTTTGATACAAATTTTTGTATTATAAAGAAAGAAAAATTTTGAATTTTGGAAATTTTCTTGTTTAGCCCTTCGCTAATAAAAAAGGGGAAAAAGTCGATATTGATATTATTTTCGTGTAATATCGATGATTGAATGATGGCCTGTCATGAATACACGATCTTCTCGAACAACAAAACATCATAATGGTCTCTAAAAACTCATACGGGTACTGTGGTTCATACGGTTGAGACAAAGATCCAAGTAGTTTATAACCAATAGGCAATGTGTTCGACAATCGATTCCCCATCAGCCATATATTGTTGCAAATTGCAATCGACCTTCAAACACATCACCCACCTACTCATAGCCTTGAAAAGAAAAAGTGCATGCATAAATAAATATGTAAACATTATACAACAATAACCTACAACATCGTGATGTCTCCACGTGTCTAGAGCGCGCGCGTGCAATACAGAGAATGCAACATCCTCGCTGTTGGCAAGTAGTGCTGAAGCTGGTGCAAGTCATAACTCATTAGAGTAGTGCAAAACTCAGCATTCCCGTTCAAGAGACATTTCTGCATAATGCAGCTGAAGCATTCTGCAAAGTTGGCGTCGAGGAAGAAGATGATAACCACGCCTATTGTTGCTGGAGCTGCAGCGAACCCTTACTATTACTTAAGCCTTATCTGTACGGCATTACATTCTTGCATAGCGAAATTGTGCAAAATGTAAGCAAATTTAGAGAAGGTTTTAGTTTAATTAGTTAATTTGGATTAAGGGCGCGTCAACCGTTTGGTCGTAATACGCCACTCTAGCCTAGGGGATGTGCATGGGGAACAAAGACTTATGCTAGACAGAACCGGTCACTGGCGGGGGGGGGGGGAGTTCTTATGTTGTTGTCGTGGACGTCGTCAGGGAGATCGTCGAGGGGGGTCGCCGACGCTGACTGCCAGTGATCGCCTTTAGTTTCGGGTAGTAAGTAGCCTAGTCAGCAGATGAATGTTCTGGCCAGACGGGGGATCGAACTATTTATATTCGTCAAACACATGATCCTACACACCTTTTCCGGGAACTGGGCATGCTAGAAGTCTCTCAAGAGGAGAAGGCGCCGTCTTCTTCGCCATACAATCCCTACGGGCCTACATCATACACGTGTATGCATGCTCAATACTCGGAAGAAGAAGGGACCAACAAATTCCGAGACTTCACGATTCACTGAATCGTTGCCAAGACTGGTTCTGTCTGCATCTAGCAGGTTGCAGGAAGACAAGACGAGTCACCAGATTCTCGCGCCAAGATCATCTTAGTCATCGGTGACGACACAGCTCTCGACCCACCAGGACCACGCCCACTATGAGAGTCCGCGTGCCAGAAAATACGAGACTGCATCGGGAGATCGCTGGTTCGATTCCCGTTCCCAGCTTCCGAGATCACACAGCCACTTCTAGGGTTGATTTTTGGTTTATTTGGATTAAGGACGCGTCAACCGTTAGGGCATAATGCACCACTCTAGCCTAAGGGGGGTGGGGAGGAGGGGCCCATGCTGGTCAGAACCAGCAACGGGTAAAGGGAGGAAGGGGGGTTTCTCTCGTCTTTGTCATCGTTCGTTATCATTGTCATCGTCGCCGGGGGGTCGTCAAGGGACGGGGGCAAGGTCCCCGACGACGATTGCCAGAGCTCGCCTCTAGTTTTGGGGAGTAAGATGCTCCGCTCTTACTAGCTGATGTTTGCGAGGTGGACTTTTTTCTCTTGAATCGCCTTTTATGATTAGCAGAGTCATGCTCTGGCCAATTCTACCCCCGGGCCCCAGACGATAATATCTGGACGGCCTTGGCCCAGACGGGGTTTCTAGGGTTGAGTTCCACAACGCGATGAAGAACATTCATCAATATTCGTTACGCTCATCCAAAAAGTATATTTTAACAAAAATGCATAAAACCACGTAGGTACTTTACATCGTCCTGAATGTGAAGACGGGTGCGTCTTAGAATTTTCCCTAATATAAAAAGACGTTCCCTTTGAACTTTATTAGGCCTATCATTCTAGATAGAGGCCAAGTATTTTGCAGTAAGTGATAGCATTGAGCTTTCTAGTTTCATGGATGACAAGTGCTGTGAAGTGTGCTAACTGTCAGAGAAGACTAAATAAAACGCACGTCGCACGCCCTGTCAAGTTAATCAACCTCACGTCAGTCACCCACTTACGGTCACAGCTACTGTTGTCCAGAGTCATCGAATAAACATGAGAGGTCAAGCAAGAGCAAAACCAATAAACCAGCTGGTCACACAAACACCGTCCAGGCTATTGAGGGCGTGACATGAATGTGTACGTTTACGCTTTGAAGTTTCTACGCGGGGCTGCATTGTCAGAACGCCCCCAGAGGGTAGGCCCTATATTGCAACTATTTCGCACGGCAGGCATTATTGATTTAGAGATGGGTGGGTGGGCTCTTCAGTAGGTCTCTCTACGCAATCGAAAATGTCACATAACAAGTGAAGAACTTTGAAAAAGATTTGGCGAAATTTTTTTAAATTCACTTAAATTTTTCAACGTGGCTTGAAAAACTTCACTGGAATGTTCAATATTTTGGTTTTCTTTATTTTATCAATAGGCCTAGCGCCTAGTACAGACCATCAGTGGTAGTGGTGTAGGAGTAATCCTAAAATTATTTATCTGTATAGGTCCTACGAGCTCATTTCTGGGCAAAGTACGCGAATGTGTACAATTGGGGTCTGGGGGGAGGCTCCCCATCTAATGAAACTTTTCGATTTAAGGCATGTTTTTACAACATATTTTGTTAGTGGTGAGTGGTGATTAGTATTGCAAAATTGTATTATGTTCTGAGAATTAACATTGAATTCCCTCATTTGTACCTCTGTACACCGTAGGTAGGCTACAGAGTTTCAAAGGTACGGTACATAGATATACATAGGGATTTACTTTGGGTAGGCCTAGACCAATACTCCGTTTACCCTCGTAACCACACCCCCCACCCACAGTACACCTTTCCAATATTTAATTTGTATTTCATTATTAATTTAAAATAAATAAAATAGATGCCACAAAGGTATGTGTACATCGGGTGACTGATAGGCCTACAGTGATCAGGCGCGTAGGAACTCCTTTCTGAGTGGGGGGGGAACAACAAATCTGCTGCTAAGCACGGGGGGTTTGGGGGGCGGATCCCCCCAACTAGAGTGCCGCAGGCAAAAATTTTGAAAATGATGTTTTTAGGGTGTGTTTGGTGCGTTCTAGAGAAAAATCGTGGGCTGAATGCAATACCAAATAAAAGTATTTTTTGTACAGTAAAAACTATAAAACTATAAAAAAAATTTGGGAATAGTTAAGAGATAGACCATGCATGCTACAACCATTGAATATGCATAGGCTTATCATTGATCACGTCGAACAAAAATAGGATTGACGAAATTTTTGGTCATTACTATAAGGAGGTTTAAGGTAAGGGAAAGGGAAGTGGAGAATACACTGCAGACGTGCCAAAACAAGTCATTATCAGTAAGTATAATGGATTAAAAAAATCACTTTCATTGAAAATTCGTTATTCAGAATTTGTTTCCGTGCGTATTTACGGTGAGACTGAATTTCTAAGATTCTGAAGTGGGGGGGTCACGGTAAAAAGTGGGGGGGGAAACTCCCCCCCCCCCCCCCCTTCCTACGCGCCTGACAGTGATCGGTATTGGTCATGGCATGTACTAGGCCTACAAGTCTTTTAGGCCAACATTGTCGCAATCCACAGGCCACGATAACACATTTGTGCTAATCACTCGCACCAACAGGCCCAACCTCAAAACCAAACATCAGCGAAGCGAGGCAATGATCCTGAGAAACGGTTCGCCCTGCGGCCAACGTACTTCCAGCCTATCATTACAACACGTTGACGCATCGACCTCGGCAATAATTACACTTCTTCCTCCTCGAGTCGGCTACAGAACAGCGAGCTACAGAATGTTCCTTCCCATCGCAACACGGGCCAGGTGAACCTTGGCTTTATGTTATTGGGCAGGGGAAAACACACAAAACTAGCTGTCTCCCCAATGGCATATGGAATACAAGGAGGGCGGCCGAAAGCGATCGCCAACTCCCCCGTGAAATTCCGATTTTGTCAGAGGGTTTTTTTTATGTTGAAGATTCGCAAATTTTTGTGGGCGGGCCAGGTGAACCTTGGCTTGTAGGATAATGGGGCAGGGAAATCACAATTCCCAACTAGCTGTCTCTCCCCAATGGCATAGGATACAAGGAGGGCGGTGAAGCGATCGCCAACTCCCCCGTGAAATTCCGATTTTGTGAGGGTTATTTTTAAGTTGAAGATTCGCAAATTTTGTGCGGGCCAGGTGAACCTTGGCTTGTAGGTAATGGGGCAGGGAAATCACAATTCCCAACTAGCTGTGTCCCCAATGGCATAGGATACAAGGAGGGCGGCGGGGCGATCGCCAACTCCCCCGTGAAATTCTGATTTTGATTGAGTTTTGAAAGTTGAAAATTCGCAAATTTTGTGGCCTTCGGCGATAAGGGGCACTAGCGGCTGGAACTTTCAAACTGAATACAGACCCTCCTGTAGGCCTACTGGTTTTGTAAAACCGAACTCCCCCCCCCCCCCCCAGATACGCTTATGCTTCCAAGTTCTAGAAACAACCCCCATCCCCCCAGACAAGCCTACGCCACTGTGTGCCCTGCCCCTATAACCCTCCAGATCTCCCCGTCAAAACACCGATCAAGGTCGTTTAGTGAACTAAGGACGATGGACCCACGTGTTTCGGAAGGTCGTCGATCGATACCAGACTCCGTCAACCCTAGCTGAAGGAAGTTAGTTCCAATATTTTCCGCACTCCTCCTATGACGAGTTCATGTTCAGAACCCTTTCAAACGTCCTGCAAAAGCATCTATGTGACTTTATCACTATAGCTTGAATTTGTACTAACAGCCCGGAACTCTTGGAATACCGATAGAGGTAGCTCGTTCGGAAGGTCGCTGGTTCGATACCAGCCTCCGCCAATCCTGACTGAAGTTTGTTATAAAATAAAAATAAAATAAATTGTATTTAGAGTCTACCCACTCAGTTATATAACTGATTTTCATTGGTTACTTTAAATCAAAGCGACTAAGCCAACCCTGTATGCCCCAAGACTCAATCGGCGAGTAGCGATAACCAACCCAAGCCGTTATTTTTATAGGAAACTATAGCAATCAGTGGTATGGACAGTTAGCGAACAAGACCGCGCGAATAACGCCAGAATCAACAAGGTTCCAAGGTTTTCCGCAACCCTAATCGAATCTTGGGATTGAGCACGACCAACAGTCCTTGAACATCTCTTCCAAGCGATCTAGGATCATATTATCGAAGCAAACAGATATGTGCGTATCCTACAATTTCATTTCCGGTAACATCGTCCACCTGTCCGACTCCGAGTGATGACTGAACCAACAGTGCAGACGGACGGCGACGATGCAGACTGTTTAGTCTGGAGTGGGAGGGAGGCATGAACGGGATGCCGTTATCGATTCTAGGCAGGCGCGTAACCAGCCCACTGGGTCCTGGTCGCCGTCAATACTGTGGAGTAGAGTACGGTAAGTTCGCACGACGGCGACGCCGACGTCGGTGGGAGGGAGGGAGGGTTATATAATCCGGGGTTTGGTTGTCGGCACGATTACACTTGATTCATTATACTAGACAGAGCAAGAACAATGCTGGCTGAAATGAAAATGGCGAAAGCTTTCTTAGAATATCGATTCAACCTACCAACGAAACGAAGGAAGGGAGAACGAAATGAAAACGGATTTAATAATGTGTACGACTTGGGGAGTGTTTGAATGACTCAGTGGCGTATCCAGGGGGCCTGGGGGGTTTGCCCCCACCCCCTCGAAATCTCAGCTTGAATATTACATTCTGCAAAATAAAATTCGTCTGTTCATTTATCTTTTTTTCGTGCAGCAAAGCCCCTTAACTTCTAAAAACACATAAAACCACTTTAAAAATACGCCTTTTTTAAATGGACTTGTGAACCCCCGCATTGAGTCGCACCAATGCACCACAATACTTTGGGGTTACCAATGCAATGGATGTCCGCGGTGGCCCATAGATTGAGGCGCACGTGAAGCTACTCCCACTCCAAGGGACGTGGGTTCGAAACCAGCTGAGCCTGTCCCGAATTTTTTAATTATTGGTTTTCATCATAGTCATCTCTCCAGAGGTTTACCCTATAGGTACTACCGTAGGTACTTATAATTTACCTCTTCTTCTTCTTCTTCTTCTACAAATGATAAATCTAGGTACCTAGCATAGGGGCCAACAGAGGATTTTAAGACATGCAGGTGCAGACTACGCAGTCGCAAAGTACCTGCTCATGCAAAGTAGTTTGTCCAGTTTTCACACCATTTGACGCAGACGTGATTTGGTAACGCGCGCCTTCTTGGTCATTACAAGATAGGGTAAATACATTCGAGGATTCAAATTTAGGCCTGCGTCAATGCTTAGGACATGCGCAGGGCGGCATATAGCACTATTTGGCTACCGGTCTAAAATGTCTGATACCTAGGTCAACAAGACTTTTTAGTAAGCCTCCGTTTAGCCCATGCCCATGATCCAATGATATTCACACAGAGATAATCATTGTACCATGCGTTTAGCCCACCTTTGCGTAGGCCCAAGGAAGGGCTATCTATCTACTGTGATTGTGATGTAGGCTTATGTGTGAGTGTAATGCTGTAATCGGTTAGTGCAATCACGAATCACTGTTACCGCCGTAGGGTGCACTCTTGGCGACCTTCATAGTTCACGCGGTGTCTTGAAAGTAGGTCAGATAAAAAATCATTGGTGTTGAGTTCGCCAATACAATCACGTGATTTGTTTGACAGCCTAATATTGCGGCGGGTTGAAGGACAGGGTCAAACTACAACCTTGTAATCTCTCTAGACGGAATCATGGTTGAGATTTCCTAGCAGGCCTATGTTCGGTTGGCGGGAGGGGTGGGAGGGGGGGGGGGATAAAAATAAAGTCATGTTTTTGCTGTTTTAGTAACAAAAAAACTCAAAACGTTATTTTAAACGGAAGTACTTTTCTGTTAAAAAAAGTAGCAACGTTTGTGTTAGTAGGTTTTTGTTTCTTTTTGTTTTCGCGTATTTTGGAGTATTTTAGTGAAAAACTAAAAACATGGTTTAGGCCTATTTACCTTTATATTTAGGCCTATTTATTTGCTTACAGGTAGGCCTAGGCTATACAAAGTTTTGTATGGCGGCAAAGTCCATAAACATTTTAAAATACTAAAAGTTATGGTGATTATGTTTTGGACCCACCCCACCCCCCGAACTTGTTCGGTTGGGGGGCCGGGGGCAACAGGCTGTACAGGCATGTAAACAATAAAGTAAAATGTAGGCCCTGGGATAATAGGATTAGTAGGCCTAGTAGGGCTAGGCCTAGGGCTAAAAGTGCAAGCTAGGGCTAGCCTAGCCATTTTATCATCCCCAAAACTTGACGTGCGTTTTCGGGTTCTGCTGTCAAATTGCAATGATAAGGGACTTGCTTTAGGCCCTCTAGCCCCTAGGTCTCTTTACTAGCCTACCTAGCCCCTACTAGGGCTGAGCAGGCCCAATTTCCCAAACCGATTCTCTCTGTCCACACTTAACCTACAAAGTACAAAATAAAGAACTAATGAAACGAAGACATACCTTCATATTATTCTCAACCAAATAATTCGATGAACATATCGTATAGACGATATAAGCTCGTAACACTTCCCACGTTGTCTTGCTTTTGAAGGCGGCATGAGGATCTTCAAAAGTGATGTCCAGAGGATCACGTCGAGGACCGCCGGTTTGCACTTTCGGTTCGTAAACGGTTGAGGAACTCGCCGCGTGTGTAGATTTTAACGTTACAGGACCAATCGACGAAGCAGGAATAGAATTGCGAGATTTACCCTCTAAATTATGGATATTACTACCGAACTTACGAGATACACTGCATCTTCCAACAGCTCTCAAAAACGCCATTCCTTAAATGGATTTTGGTTTGTTATGTTCCGCTATTTGTGTTTATGTTTTGAATCAAGATAACTATGGAGATTTATGTAAATATTTCACTGACACAGTGTTATCTCAAACCTAATTAGACCCTCACTCTCGTTCACTGATAAAAAATGAAAAAGTGCAAAGGTCGAAGTCGGCTGGCAGACTGGCTGGAACTGACTGAGATCGGAATGATTTTTGTCAGGACAAAGTGAGTCATTTTACATTTTATGTTACCTCCTCTTAAACTTCTATCTGCTTAATTTAATATAATATCGTATTAAGTACACTCTTACTAGATATAATAAAAGGTGTGTTGTTTTTTTGTAGCTTATACGCTTTTGATAATAACCAAATTTACGTAAATATTAACAGAAAACTTGTTGTTGATATACGTTTGACTTGTTTTCTGCGATCAAATTATTCTATTGGTCAACACGGAGGTGTGTCGTGGTAAAGTGCTCTCTGATTGGTCAAACCAGCGTATCACATGTTTTGAAATAAAGATGTCACCGGATGGTTGTAAAGCTCTGTATTACATCGTGATTTTGTTATGACATTCGTCGAATTATAAGTGTTACAATAATGTAGGCCTATACATTTTAATAATATCTTAGTATTATTTTGGAACATAGGCCTAATATGATTGTGATGCATGGATATATGTAAGTAGGCCTCCTAGCCTAGGCCTAAGTTTAGGTCATTATAACCTAAAATACTACCTGGTGTAGCTAGCCTAGGGCCTAGTATATAAATATCCCAATGGCCTATGGCTAGGCTAGCCTAGCCCTAGCCCTAGCATTTGGGTTTATAAACCCAAAGCCCTAGCTGGCCTAGTAGGACTAGGCCCTACTAGGCCCTAGCCCTGAGGTAATCATTAGCCTGACTAGAGCCTCCCAGTCCCTAGGCTAGGCTAAGGGCCCCTACCCTGGGTATTTGATTTCACATAGGCCTACTAAGGGTAGGCCTAGCCCTAGGCCCTAGCCTCTGTGCCACAGGATTCTTGTGTCGAGAGACCCTACGGGCCAATTGTCTACACTGTCAAAAATAACCGTGTAGACCTAACCTAGGTCAAAGCTAGGCTAGGCCTAGTGGCTCAGCCCGTAGCATAGGCTGGGTCCAAATTCTTAAGTTAGGTTCCACTTCCAGAGCCTAGGACAAAGACTAATTGCCTAGGTCTACTAATAATCTCTTAGACGCTCTAGGCCATTGTTAGACCTAATGGAACTGCGAGCTGCTCCGTCCAAGTAGTTGTGCAGAAATACAAGCATGGTGCCAGAATCGACAAGACTAATTCAGATCAACACTGTAGAGCTAGGCCTATACAATACAATCGATGCTAGGACGGCTCTTAAGTCACCCAACCAAAGTCTAGGCCCTAGGCTATGTAATTTAAAAGCAGAGTTGGGGAAGTTACCCAAAAATAGTAACTTTTTAAAAGTTAAGTTAGTTGACTTTAAAAGTAATTATTTAAAGTTAAAGTTAATTCAAAAATAAAGTAACTTGAAAGTTAAGTTACCTTTAAAAGTTAGTTTTACGGCATTTGCGGCTGAAATGCTAATTTAACAGAAAATAAAAAACCTGAGGCAACTTATAATACCAAAAATTAAAATTTGCCCAGGGTAAAACGTTTTCACTTTCACTTTCGCCTTCAGCCATATTGTGAACTTATAACACACGAAAATCCAATCTAACACAGAACAGAACACTACACTGCACACTAGCAGACTGCAGACTAAAACAGTAACAGTGATGAGTGAAAGGGAATAAAAATATAATTAATTAATGATAAGATAACAAGAAAAACGCAGGCTAAGAACACTGAATGGAACGCACAACACTTTATGACGATTTGACCCTAGAGGAAACACGGGCTGCAAATTTGCGATTGAAAGTTGAAACAAAAATGTCACCAAAGTAAGCAATCTTGCTGCCGCACGTGATGCTAGGATGACCGTTATGGAATTGGAATGCCACAAATATGCACATGCCAACCACAATACCTAGGCGGGGTGGGGGGGGGGGGGGGGGGGGGAGAGGGTTGCCATCCCAACCGGACGGCTGATGCGAGAATTTCTCCTTGGAAACGAGGCTTTGACAAGAATTCCTCTTATAAAAACATTTCATATTGGGAAAACCGGATTCGAGATATATCCTCATGAATGCAATGGTCATTTCTATGAAGTACAGGCTGCAAAACAAAAGTAACTTTCAACTTGACGTTTTTTGAAAGTTACTGAAAATAAATATCAGTTACTTTAAAAAGTTACCGATTTTGAAAAAATAACGCGTTACCGTACCCTAAAAGTTACTGAATTTAAAAGTACCTTTTAGAAGGTAAAAAACTTCTAGTACCTGAAGCAGGAATTGAACCCGGGATATTCTGTATTGGAAGTAGGGATGCTAACCACTGGCTCAACCAGCCACACAAGATTAACTCAACGCACCTAAAATGCTCATCCTTCAACTTGACTGTGAAGTGTTTGCAAAACAGCCCACTTTGCTGTTGGATGGTGTTCAGTTGGTAAGCCTAGGCCTACTGCTACTGGTAGGCTATCATTTTCTCTTAGAAAGTTAAGAATTCTTACACAGAGTTTCCTGTCACTGGCTCTAAACTAATTGTGTATAATAATGTAAATCAAGTAGGGATTAATAAGACAAAGCATATCAAATGTTTACCGGTAGAAGGGCTACTGATTATTAGGCTACAGCATGATTCTTGTTTTCAGATGAATACCTGTATAGCAAGTAATACTACAACAATATAGAAAACAAGAACTGTTCAGACGTTTCAAAGAATGTCGTCAGTACTATCGTCAACTCATTCAGGAGTAATTGGCCTTCAAGTTGCAGTATATGTGAATGATGTTTTGTGGGACCTGGTTATTGTGTTGTTTGATGATGTTCGCAATGTAGTCGTGGTAATCGATCAGTCCGCTACTGCCTGTGTTTCTGTCAATCATCCGAAACGGAAACCAATGGATAGTGGAGACAATGTTAATCTTAAAAAACAAGAAGATCTACAGGAGTTGGAAATTAAACAGCCAGTAACACAACTTAGCCAAGTTACAACTCTAAAATCAGTTGGAAGGACTAAGAAACGCTCGTTACAGTTGTACATGAATGGCTACCTACTCTCAATGTTTATCAAGTCTCTAAAATGTTCCAAGTGTTATCGGAAACTTGTTATAAGAAACTTTAGTGAAAATATGAAGCGTTCAACCAGTAAACCTAATGAATCATCTTTAACGCAAGTGCAAGTAAAATTAACACCACCAAGCCACGACGTCCTCGACTTGAAATGGTAATTTATAATTCCTTGTTTTACTTTCCCATAAAAAGCTGTTAGATTGTTTTTTAGGAGAACCCTCTTTTTGATATTAAAACCAAATGAAGATGGTTGATTAATCTTTGAAATATTGAAATCTCTTTTTTATTTTGAGTAGGCTAGTGAATAGTCTTACAAATCATAATCTTTAACCCACTTTTAAAATAAATAAAAATATGGAAGATCAAAATATTTGTATCAGGTTATGTGATGATTGATGAAGACCTTTCTATTGAACAAATAGACACAGCAAAGTTCTTAGGATTGTATATTGACAAGTGCTTATCGTGGGACATCCACACTGATTATGTAGCAAATAAACTTAATATGTCTTACGTAAAATGAAAATATATGCAGATAGAAGTTTGCTGTTAGTAGTGTACTATGCCCTGATTGAGTCACATTTGAGCTATGGGTTAATAGCGTGGGGTAATACATCAAAAAACTATTTTCATAAGATCTTTGTCATGCAAAAAAAAGCTTTAAGAATAATAGCCTAGATAAAATTAAGAAAGGGGATACATGTAGGGGACATTTCAAAACATTGAATATTCTTACTCTTGCATGCCTCTATATTTACAAAGTAATATTATTTTTAATTAATCATAGGGAAGATATAAAAAAAAACATCAATATTCATAATTACAATACTAGGAGGAAAAATGATATATTTGTGACATCCTATAAGTGGCTGTATAGGGCATGAGAAAAGCCCCACATCTATGCAGGAATGTTCGGATGTTTGGTAATAGACCCATAAAGATGTTTTTAATAAGTTTATACCATGATTCACTGTTATTTTAGTTTAATATTTATCAATGATCAACTGTTAACTTAGTTAATTATTATTAGTTTTTTTTAAAGATTAGTTATGTTAATTCAAGGCAACGCTCGTCATTTTTGCATAGACAGAAATGGCTAATGTATACCCGCTACAAAATATTTGTACTGCCCATGCATTACATTTGGATGGACAGTTACACTATTTTATTCCTAATGCATGCATATCTATTCGTACGCCCTAATATATATGTGCCAATTTTATTTATTTTATTTTATTGCTAAAGATACGGTAATTAGTTCCTAAGTATGTCAATTACCTTAGTATGTATTCACAATGAGAAAAAAATATGCTCCCCTCAAGATTTACTCTTATTGGAGCATACAAATATCAAAATGTAACAACCATGTGTAAACAATATGGAAAAAATAAAAGATCAATCAATCAATAATCCTTTTTAATAAGCTACCTGTCATTATCAAAGACAAACCAACTGATGCATTTAAAAGGGATCTTAGGACATTCTTGTTGAAAAGAATTACTGCGATATTGAGGATTTCTTGGCGGACATAATAAATGTCTTGAAAATACAATTTATTTTTGCATATTATAGATGCCTAGACTAGACTTATATATCTAGTAGCCTATCTTATATTAGTGTAAAAGTAGGCTATATATTTTTATTGTTGGATGAGCGTAGCGATAATATTAATGTACGATATCCAGAAGTTAACAAAATCTATCATGACTACTTTATGGACAGGAAAATGGTGGAGGTGCCATTTGTATGTAAAACCTTCGGTGAAATGAATTTCTTTGTTATAATTAGGGCTGGGCAAAAACATTGATATTTCAATATATCGATAAGAGGAATTATTTTCGATATCGATGTTTGGCTTCATATCGAAATATCAAAATTTACACAAAAAATGAAAAATTTCATAATTTTGGTGGAGGTGCCGGGTAGGTAGTCGAAATTAAATTAACCTGGCTGGTGCATATGGTTGAGGTGCCGGGTCATAAAACGCGATTGTGAGATCGTAAAAATAGTTAAATGGGTTTATGGTGAGGTATACCTTACCATATCAACCCTATTATAAACACAAAATTAATAATTTTTGGATTTTGATTTTTTTTTTTTACAGTCAATTACATTTTGATATATAGATATCATTTCAATTTTTTTTGTATGATATCAATAATTGAATGATATGTCATAGCCCTGCACTAGTTATAATATACCTATCTTCTTTCAGGAATGAAATGCTTGACAGAATGCTGGTGGAGAGGCGAGAGCTGGATCACACTATGTCCTGGTTTTCAACGTTAGGGGGAGCTTTCTCAGCTTTAGGTGAAGAATTTGAACATTGTGTAAGTTGCACTAAGCTAAGTCATTAGTCATCACGGCCTATGTAAGCCAAAAATGAATGCATGCAATTGTGACTCACATCCCAGTTTTATGCCTTTCAATTATCCAATAAAGTAGGCCTCCGCCTACCTAAGTATATAGTAGTAAAGTATCCTATGCGGTTTAAAAAAATATTCCAAGTTCGTTTTCAATATTCAAACTTTTATCATCAACGAGGCCTTTTTGATTAACGAACGATTAAGAAACCTTAAAATTAAAACCACTAGGCCCTATTCACATTTTGTACACCCCTAATTTTAATTTAGGTGTATTATGTCCTCGTATGTAGATTTACGATTCATCTTACAAAATGTTCTTGCTATTTTTTTCCAGGCTGAAATGGCTGGTAAGATATCTCTGCAACAGATGCGCATCGCTCTGCACCTTGGCGATCCGCTGACGGTCGCTCGGTGTAAACTCTACTTGGCGTTGAGTCAAATGCAGCAAGGTCGCCTCAAGTTGGCGAGGAGAATCGTCGAAGCTCAGTACTCTCTCGCTCAAACCTCGTGTGTACTCGACGAGAGATTGGTTCGAATGTGCCTAGGGGTCTGGGCAAAACTTAAATACATGTATCTGCTTAAAAATGCAGAGAAACAGCGAAAAAGACTGATCTGTTGATAAGTGATTACTGATTAGGCAAGGGTTAATCAGATACATTAGAGTTATTTTGTTACTTATTCTCTGTGAAATTACAACGGAACTATAAGAATAAATTTGATTCTGTCCATAGGTGTTTCATGGATAGGTTCCTAAGCCTAATTACAAAATGTTAATTAAATTTATATTGGCTAGAAGTTATTGTTTGTACATTTGTAACTTATTGAATAATCTGAAGAATTTCTAAAATATACTGTTACGACTTATTTTTTCTTCTTTATAAATCAAAGTCCTATTTGTAGTCATTTGCCAATTTTGATGACAACTTTTTTTTGTTTTTATTGCAAGTTGCACCAAATTTTGGGTAGAAAGCCAAAACAAGTTACCGTATTGTGACATTCCCAACCCCTCCTCCGCAAGGGTGCGGTGTAAGAGGGGTATGCTGGAGGGGTGGATGGCGTGGAACAGAAGAACGAGGCAGAATTTTTTCTTTTTTAATGTTTTTTTTTTTCTTTCTTTCTTTTTTTTCTTACTT
Organism: Sweltsa coloradensis; assembly: GCA_024449915.1. Taxonomy (NCBI): domain Eukaryota; kingdom Metazoa; phylum Arthropoda; class Insecta; order Plecoptera; family Chloroperlidae; genus Sweltsa; species Sweltsa coloradensis. The sequence continues at coordinate 237,637 of JAMZAV010000778.1, read as the reverse complement.
TTTTCCTTTCCTTTTTTCTTTTTTCTTTTCTTTTCATTCCCCACCCTTTTTTATATTCGATTCATTCATAAATTGCATTTAATATCCTTTTTATTTGTTATCAAATTTGTTGAGTATTTAATGCATTGTTGTAATATTACTATTTCAAATATTTACTTAAATGTAGTTCATTGTTGTGTCTGCATCTATGTAATTAGATTTATTTAGTTGTCCTCCTTTGTAAATCAGTTTTTATAACTGAATAGGATAGGCGTTAAATAAATAAATAAAAATAAAAAAAATAAAGGTGGCCAGTAAGAAGGTTTGAGCGGTGGTCCGACTCGCCGCGCCTTTCACCCCTGAGCAAGGACTACCTGTTCTGTATTGTTTATATTGTGCCTTGCAATTAATAAAAGCTAATTAGATAATTACGTGTGATTATTCCCTTACATATATTAGTATTACACATATAGTGGGGGAAAACTTGAACTTGAACTTGAACTACTATTACAGTATTGTCCTGAATATAAGCCTACCCTTTTTTCAATATTTTAAGTCTCAAAGTCCCTTGCCAGCTAATATTTGCGTATGCTTTTGCATGTTTTTTTATATTTCAACAAGAAAAGTTAGGGGGTTGGCTTATATTCAGGGTCAGCCTATATTCGGCACAATACGGTATTATGATCAATTTCCAGCACTTGCGCAGACCGCCATTCAATTTGTGTCTTGTGTGAATGACAATAAAATTAATAATTTGACCTTTTGCAATGGCAGAGGCTCAAAGATGATTCACACTATCTCCTATTGTTTTTGTTTTTAAGACATCCAATCTTGATCCCACCAGTCTGTTGGAAAAATGGTTGTATCTTTTCCATTCATGGTATGACATGGCAAGAACTGGTGAGAAGACCTTAAGGAGAAATTATGGTTTGATAGTCCCGGAGGCCCAAGGGGATCCTCCCAACCCCTACCCCACTTCAATGTTAGATAAAAGGTCGGATATTATTTATTATTGTTTGATAATACAGCCGCCTTACGATTTATTGATGGTTGTTATCGTTATGCACCTCTATGACTCGCAAATGCATTTTTTAGATTAGCATGATGAAATAACATGCATTCAGGTTCAGGACTTGGATTTATAACCCGATTCCTAGAAGTCTGGATCTAGAACGGAATTTTGCTATGGGTACACTATGAGATGACATTAAGTGGATGCAAATAACTTTAATGGAATTGCTAGTAGGCTAGTTAGCTGTTTGCCCAATTTTTAAGATCGACTAAATGAAAGTAAGTATGTTTACTTGCAGAGACATTATTGACAATTCCACGTTGAGAGCAAAGAGAGGGCAAGAGCTTCAATCATCATCCAAGTTTTCCGCAGAGCGAGAAGGGTCAAAGAGTAGAGTATGTTTTCTAGTGATGCGCCTGACCACGGCCACCTTTATTGTTAGCAGAACAGAACACACAATTTATTCATCAGTGGCAGTGATTGGCAGTGACCCAGGAACCTCATGTTTTTATTTAGTATTGTATTGTATTTATGATCTGTTTATAATACATCAGATTACAAGATTAAAAGATTAGTAAGCCTAGGATTTTGCGATTCCACTCATTCATTTGCACAATAAAGCATACAGCATTGAAGTGACTAGTGATAGAACTTTTAGATTGCATTGCTACTGATGGACTAGATTGTTCACTATCAATATCTACTTTTGTTAAGACTCTTGGCATTCACATTCACATTTCTACGCTGACCTTTCCACCTATAATATGTATACTTTTTATACAGCATCATACTTTAGTATGTCTAAGTTTCAGTTTCTATCCTTCTCTGCTCGTCCTCGGAACGTAACTTAATTAAAGCAGTGCATAAATTTTTTAGTATTTTTATTTAAGTTTGGTTTTTGGTTTGAGGGAATTATTTTGGTTTGGTTTGACATAATTATCTGAATAATGTATCTTCTGCAAGACCAATTACTAAATTATATGAAGCCTTATATATTGCCAAGGCAATTAGTAAAATACTAAAATGAAATACAACCTGTTTTTTTTCCTAATAGGGTAATGGTCAAACTAATCTTCCACCAGAGCGCAGAACGATGGGGAGTGACCACAGTTGTCTTTACGTTGATAAAATAGGAATTTTTACAACAATTTGGCGACAGTGCATTATTGTTGTGGTGGGTGACAGATTTCCGATCAGAGTGCAGGACGATCGACGTTTGGTCACTGCCATGTGTAAGTTCCACTGGAACCAAAATGTAAAAAGTCCTGTGGTCACTCCCCGATCATCATGTAATCCTGGCGGAGAATCCAGGCGAACCAGCTTGGCATTGCCCTATTGTAGCCGTATCCATCTAGTTTTTAATAGTCTTAAATTTCATGCAAGTACAAGTAAGAGAGAGAGACATTATGAGAAGTGCCTGATGCCTGCAGCTTATTTACTTTACCAACAGCACATTTCAGACTCCAAAGCAGATGGAAGAGTAGAGTCTTGCACAACGCAATTAGATTATCACAATTATCAGTTTAATAGCAAAACTAATAATGTTGCTTTAAACAATGAAAGAAATTAACTTAAGTCATAAAATCATACTCGTTCAACTTTAACACCACAATCAACGACTGTAACTTTTTTTAAATATTGTGTTAAATGCTGTAATTTTTAAGAAGGCTCTAAAATGTAGTAATTAGGTCAACTTTAGTCAACTACTAACACAAAACGTTTTACATAATTATTTATAAATTATGTTACTAGGCTGCTTCGCGAACGCTTTTTTTAGTCGCGTAAGTTTTTAGTTTGCGTGGGATCTCTTTACTATTGCAAGTGCTTTTAGAATGCATTGTAGGGGATTGTTGTCAAGTTTCTATTGTTACTTGTTACTTGCTATTATATACCTCAAAAACCTTATATTAAAACCTTTATTTCTATGGATTCTGGCTAACTTTTCCAACTTTTTCTTTCAAAAGGTCACATCACCATAACCTTAATGTCCATGTAAAATATGAAACGTTGTAGCCCCACCCGTTAAGTCAAAATCGGCCCAAATGTCACGAAAAAAGTACGATATTCATGAGAAATATTTCTTTGATTGTACCCAAAAACGTGGCACAACTAAGTTCAGAGATTTCGATGGTCCCGTCCAATTTTTTTCAAGATCGCATAAACGCAAACGCAATAACGCAAACACAATAATGCAAACGGCATTGCCCGGTAGAGCTCGAACAAACAGACAAAAAAACAAACAAAAAACCACCCAAGCTAAATTTTTTTGGGGGGTCAGTGAAATTGAAGTCTTCGCTTCGCTCATCCAACTAATATACCGGTACTGTAAATTATTATTATCAATGTTGCTCTTCTTGTGGGTGTAAATGTGTGACTTGTGTATACACTCTGCAGTCTGCACACAACATCTAAATTACATGTAAGCAAACTACATCTTACTAACTACATTATTAAGAAATATCTTCCACTTGCCGTCAAAGTATCCAAAGATTAAAAGCAACATGGAAATTGAAATACTTTATTTGCTTGTACATCAAATTATTTTTGACTTCATTACTGCTGCTGTAAATCACTTCATTGTATCTTGCATACTTTGTAGTTTGTAGTAAAATATAATTTATCAACACAACAGCCGTTCAATAATCTTCACTTGGCATCCCTTTTCAAGGACATATTAAATGTTGTTCTTGGCTGAAATAAAATTAAATCAATACTTATAATAATAAACAAACTTGTGTGGCTGTTTCAGTAAAAACTGGCTATATAATGTATTCAAGTCAGTTCTGAATAAAAACAAAAATGAGCCAAAGCCAAGCCAAAGAAAGGGACAGCTAGACATTTGTTTCGCCCATTTCAGCTAAGTTACGTACAGTAACAACATTCCTTATAGGGATAATCATTGGCGATAGCTTGCTAAATATTTTACACAGTACCCAGCAACATAAACCTGGCACAAACATTAAAAACTAATTAAACATATCCAACAATTAGGGTACATCATACTTTGTAGAAGGTAACGGCGTAACGCAACATTTCAAATTCTTAAATAGCAACCGGTTATGAAATTGCACTATTGCCACATTTGCCTCACTCTGTCCCTGCTTCTGAAGGTTCCGGGTTCGAATCCAGCTGCAGCCAGAAGATTTTTAACTTCTTCTTTATGGACTTAACCCAAAGTGTGAAGTACATAAATTTTTGGCTTGGGAATGTGTAAACGACCATCCTAGCAACAAAGCACATATGTAATGCAATAAACTCTTCAAATGTGCCTTGTTAATTGGAAGAGAGTTGAATTCAAATTCAATCAAACAAACAATCAACGCCCCAGTTAACACCTGCAGATGAACTACTAGTAAATGCATCGACTGTCAAGAGTGACAAGATCCATGACGAAAAACGTAAAGACGGACATGTAGTGACTTTCTTGTTTCTTTGCAACGATAAGCTTTGCAATGACTTTCTTTGAATTGTATTAATTCCTCAATTGTGTGCAGTGATTTCTGTTGTTTTTTCTCTCCAGTTTTGTTTTGTATTTATCAATAGTTATGTTGTTTTCATTTTTAATATTTTAATTTGTATTGGCCCTGAAGATGATGGGTGAAATCCCATTGAAACGTCAGCCCAACGAAAATATACGTGGCATTGAATGAAACCGAAAAACCGAGTACATTAATATATAAAGTTTTGTATTAAGCTTTCGTGATCCATGGTTAATGTTTTAACTATCTTTACGGTAAAAATCACACACAGTATTATAGAAAATAACTTTTAATCCCCAAATTATTTTCTATAATAATGTGCGTGATATTTACCGTAAAGATAGGTAGTTGAAACAAATATATATATATATATATATATAATATATATATATATATATATATATATATGTATGTATATATATATAATTTGTTGGCATATATATATATTAGAACTTTAGACAGAAATGAAAAAAGTGACTACACCGGGGATCGAACCCGGGACCTTGGCTTACCGGGCTATGCTCTTACCAACTGACAGACCTGGGTAGTAACGTAACGGAAGTAACGCGTTACTGTAACGAAATTACTTTTTTCAGTAACGAGCCAGTAATTCAATTACAATTTTCTCAAAGTAACGGAAGAGTAATTTCACTACTTTTATCATTGTAATTTGGCATTAGTAAAGCGTTACTTTTGCCGCGCGGCCCGCGCCTTTGGGTATCAAAATAAGTCACTGGGCCAGTGCGCCTGCTGCCTTTCTACGTATCGCCCGCTTGAACAATGTGTATGTGCATGCAGCATTTCAGACATTTCGTAGGTCTGATCGAGAGATTTCTAGTCCCGAGTTTTATTTCAGAACCTAGCCATGTTTACTTTTGGTACTTCCGCGGGTTCCGCCTATGACGAGCGCCGTTGACGACGTAATTATCTACTTGACATCAAACATTCTAGTCTGTGTCAAATAAATCGATAGTCGAATTGTTACACTTGTAGTGTAGTTACAACATTTCGCCGATAGATGTCATCAATAATTTACTATACACGTCGATATCTACAATATCTCTGTGATAGGATAGATGGTCTAAGGTGATAGGCCTCCGCTGGTTTTAAAGTGTGGGCGTGGATAACACCCTGTCTGAGACCCGCCATCGGCAGACAAAGCACTTGCGTCATACTCGTTTGCTCGTCAGATACATTTTAAATTAAAAAGTAATTTTTGAAAGTAATTTCACTACTTGTTTTCATAAAAAGTAACGTAATTTCATTACTTTCTTGGAAAAGTAACTAAATAGTAATTTAGTTACATTTTGGCTGAAGTAATGAGTAATGTAATTTCATTACTTTTCAAAAGTAACTTACCCAGGTCTGCCAACTGAGCTATGCGGCCACCAATTTAAAAGTGTCTAATTTTTGGTCTGTTTTGTACAATGTTAATAACGTGTGTAGGGCAGATTAGACTGCCTTTTAAACTACACACAAAATTAACTGGAGAATTACAAACCATCTCTTTTAACCCGAGTTGGGAGGATATATTATGTACACTTTGGTTTTATAATTAATAGTAGGCGACTATGACGTCGATATGTTAGAACTTTAGACAGAAACTAAAAAAGTGACTACACCGGGGATCTTTATTTATTTTATTTATTTATTTAACGTCTATCCTATTCAGTTATAAAAACTGATTTACAAAGGAGGACCCGGGACCTTGGCTTACCGGGCTATGCTCTTACCAACTGAGCTATGCGGACACCAATTTAAAACTGTCTAATTTTTGGTCTGTTTTGTACATAAAAACAACAAATTTTTAGGCTGAAACAGTCCTCCATCGATCGACCTCCTTAATCGATAATGAAAAAAGTATCGTTATATGCATCCATAAACATCTTGTAGACAGGATATTAAGGTGGAAAATCAATTAGGCCTAGTGCCTCCTGTAATGCTGTTAAACAATGAAATGAGATATCAGTCATATCACTTTTAGTGAGGTTTTTAATGCTTTTACATTATGGCCTAATTTAGGCATTTAATTTAATAATACATACACAATCATATCACCATATACGTGATAATTATGTTACAATGCAGTTTGGTAATGTACATCGGAAAAAGTTAACCAAAGTTCCCGATTGGGTTTGGTAAAGACAATTGATGCAAAGTAAGCAAGTAAAAATAATGTTATCTGTATTAATATTTAATACCGTAATAATACATAATCTCTCCAAACTGTTCACCCTTTCAGACCAAATGCCCTTGTTTGGTCAAGGACACCAGGTTAGGCAATTATGAAATTTCCTTCTAAAAATTTGTTTAAACTTTAAAGGTATCTTAAAAAGTAACTCCATGTACAGTAAGGTAATAACTGGTAGGCCTACAAAGTACATAACAAATAATTAATTTTAATTTAATACTAATATTACTATTAGTATTGAATATTGATTAAATAAATGTAATGAGGACAAAATTGAAAAACATTCTAAAATTATGAAAATAGAAAATACACATAATTTGACTATTGTTCAGGCACTTTCCTTTTTAAATTAGGCTACTCCACAAAGAACATTGATATGGTATTCCACACATCAATTTCACTCATGGGAATGTTTCCAGAGTAGCCTAATTAAATTGTGAAATAAACCACAATACCTCATAGAATTACAAATAGTAATGATTTAATGAAGGAAGTGTTTAATATCCTTCCTTTCTACCATTGGGCAGTGGTCAAACTAATCTCCCACCAGAGCGCAGAACTATCAGGGTTTGGTCACAGTTGTCTGGACGTTGATAAAATAGGATTTTTTATAACATTTTGACGGCAGTGCGTTATTGTTGTGGTAGGTGACAGATTTCCAACCAGAGTGTAGAACGATCAACGTTTGGTTGGTCACCGCCATGTGCAAGTTCCACTGGAACCACAATGTAAAGAGTCCTGTGATCAAAGCTCGATCATGCGATCCGGGAGTAGAATCCGGTCGAACCAGACTGGTATTGCCCTATTGCAGGCAGTCTGGCACACATCTCAAAATGCACATTATTTGTAATATAAATGTAGGTAGGAATATATATTTAATTAGAACCTGTTCTCTTCATTTTAATATTATGCTGGTACCTAATTTATGTAGGCCTACTGTATTGTGTACTTAAAAATCAATATATTCATGCAGTGCATATACAGGGTTGGGGGGGGGGTTAGTATCACTATTTGAAATTAGCAGCTGCAGCATTAGAGCAATGAAACTATAGTGGTTGCGTTCCGTAGAAATTTGAATCAACCGGTCTTCAATTATCGCGTTCCGTAAATCGGATTGGGCGACCACTTTACCCATTGCCGAGCATACCGTTAATATTCCGGTCAACCAGTGGTCGCGACCACAATGCCCAACGTTTTGGGCTGGGCATAGTGGTCGTTTCATTTAAGCATGGCGCCATTTTAAAAATATATGTCTGCTGATGTGTATTTTGCTGTTTACTTATACGTAGATCAAATGTTTGAGCTGTAAAGTATCGATTAGAATGCTTAGATAGCATGTGGGGCATAAGTGGAAGTAGGTTTAGGTTTTCGTATATCTTCTGCACTTGTTTTACGAGTAGGCCTAGGCCTGGGTTAGTCGAGGGTAGTTATCAAACCCTGGCATAGGCCTAGGGCCGAGATGGCTCAGGTGAATGAAATATTTATTTGGCCTCTAGAGCATATGTAGACTACACATTAGGCTGGGCGACCTATTTGTAATTTTAAGTTAATAACCAGCGGTTAGCCGATGTGAGACGTTAAATTTTTTGAAAATCCGGCTAGCATCTTCGGTCGTGGCAGGACTCTAAAGTTAAAGTGGGTGAACACTCTTGAGTTTTTTTTGTTTTAGTAGTAATACGGGAGGTTGCGAGAGCTAGTGTAAAAAATCAGAATCGTTCTCTGACTCTCGTCGCGCAGTGGTGACTCTAAAGACTGTCCAAATTTAACTGTCCTTTCGATGACGTTAATTGTTTGTATTTTCTAGAAAGGAAATATGAGTCGATCTTTACTCGGGACCCTCATTTTAATGTAAATTCATCCTATTATACATATTTTGAATTCAAAATTTTGGAAAAGTTAACAATGCGCTGACGGAATCAACGATTTTTCTGTTTTTTTAACCTTAGCTTCCAATTCGATTTTCCCCGTATACCTAAAAATCAAATTTAAATTTGAAAACTTAGAGCACATGCCAAAGATAAAACCGATTTTTAAATTTATTTATTTTTTAGTCTCCACAATTCGCAACTTTTCCGCGGTATTACGACTTTAAAAAAAAAAAAATGTTGTTTTTCGGCCCACCCTACTACACATCGCCTGCCTGGCATGCTTATTTGTCACAATTAATTAATAAGCCAGCGGTTTAGCCGAGGTCGTTTAACCGATTCCCACTCAAACACCGAAGCTAAGCAGCCTTCGGGCGTGGTCAGAGACTCAAGAGGTAGAGTGGGTGACCGCTCTGCCCTGAGACACACGTATATTGCTGGTTAGAGCAGACGGAGGGTTCGAGAGCTAGTGTAACGGCTTCGTTCTCCTCGACGTCTGCTCGGCAGTCCGGGTTAGTGGAGGTACCTATATGACTGTCAAAGTTATACCGTCCTTTCGGATGGGACGTTAAGCCGTTGGTCCCCTTGGTACTTTTCGAAAGGAGTAGGCTACGTGCCGGTATCGGGTTTCCCCTCCTTTGTTCTGTTCATACTTCATCCTCATCTATCACCACTCATTGCCTCGAATAGCCAAAGTGCATTGATATGAGACGTTAAGCAATATCTAATCGAATCAATCGGCATTTTCTTTTCCTGCTGACTGGGCGAGCTCCAGCTACCAGCATAGGATTTTCCTCCCCATATCCCCTGAGCTAGAGTGTTGCATTATGACCTAACAGTTGATGTGCCCTTAATCCAAATCAACAAACTACATATTGTTACCATCCATCCATCCTCATCCTGGGCGTAGGCAAGCATTCTAGCATATTCTAAAGCATTAATTTTTCCATTTAGTTGTAGATTGTGGGAGTTCTGTATTATGGGAAACAAAAGCGTTTATTGTAGTCACTTAAACATAGCCAAAACCAATATTGGTAATAACATTATTTTCATAAATTTGCATTTTGTAGCGGTTACAAACATGATACCTAGGATAGATAATCTTTATGGGGGTACAACAGGTACCAGGGTTCCTTGATTCCAATCATTTCCCAAATTCCTTTATAAAAAAGGATTTGGATAAGTTTCTGATAAATTTAACTCTAGCTCGTCATAGATAAGACCCGCTTTATATTGTTTTTTAGATGATTTCAGAGTGAGGGGGTATGTACACATACAGAAGGGCTAGTTATGTTCTTGACCACCATTGCTCGAACGCTACAAGCCACTCTATGTAGGTATTTGCTAGCTGTTGTTGATCAAAACTCAAAAGTTACTACTGTACCTTAAATAAGGTGTACACGGTTAATTGCCACGGCAATTTATACTTTCACATGCCTAGCCTATAGCTAGAGATACATATTTTTAGCATTTAATTAGAATATTTATTTAGCATTATTGCATTAACTTTTTTTTTAAATTTAGCATTTTGTAGCATCTACCTTTGCACCAAAGTGTTTCTTGGACAGTTTCCAATGGTAAATAATGAATTATAGGAACATTTCAATTCAATACAGTAGCCACATAAAACATAAGAATACATTGCTAAACAAGTTCTTATCGTATCTGACCGAATATAGCGCGATGTTTTTTTCCGAAAACACTATCTCTAAAACAGCACTCGCGTTATTTTCGCGCTTTTGCATTTGAAATAGCGCCTGATCATTGGCCACCCGCAATACAACTCCCGCGCATCGGCTGCTGCGCGTCGCCCCCGCCCACCCACTCGACGCCAGCTGATCCCGTGAGGCGGGCGGGTGACGTCATCACGGGCTTCCGCGGCTAAAGGCCCGGGAATATCGCCGGGTTCCGCGAAAATGACCACCAAAATAATGTGCGTACAAATTTAAAAAATTTTTTCTTGGGATTCGATCCCGAATCAATTCTAGGTCACAATGATTGATTTTTAGTCCCTTAATCAGACTGGTGAACTGTGGTTGGCCTATGTGAGCTTGTGCTTGGCCCTACTCTATTAAAAATCATAGGACTAGGCTCTAACATTGTTCAAAATTTTTTGGTGTAAGAATGAAACTTAAGTCTATTCATTCATTGCATTATAAATAAAAAATGTTTCTGTGCTACATTTTAATTTTCTTTGATTTTTCTTTTTTCTTGAAATGATTCTGAAAAATTGGGGGTCGTGTTATATTGAGATCGTGCTATATTCGGTCCAATACGGCAATAGATAGGTATAAAAAAAAGTAAAATTAGCATTTTGTAGCATTTTACAAAATATATGTTCAGTGTTCACCGATTTAACATCAAAAAGATAAACCTTAATTGCTAAAAAATTGTATCTCTACCTAGGTAGTACCTATATTGACCTAGCTACAGCTATTAGCATTATACAGATTATTAGAGATGGTTATAAGGAGCATTTTCAAATCAAATTTAGCACACTGATTCTCAAATGTTGAATTTTGGAATCTCAAAATTATCACACTCTTTAAGCATCTCGTATCTACTAATTGAAAAATTTGAGATGCCCTCTTCAAAAACCATGATTCCGGTTTCCATGTAAGCACTGTAATTATCTTAAAAATTAAAATGTATTATATATGGCATACTGTAAATGTACACGTAATGTAGTTTTCGAAAACCTAATCGTCTCGATTAGCAAATGGATAATATGAGACGTTAAGCAATTTTCAATCAATCAATCATCATCGAAACCTTAACATCTTACATTTTGTAAATTAAAATGTAAAAAACATTGTTTAATTGGTTCATCAAAATTTATTTTTTAGCATTTGAAGTGTCATACACATCTAGGTAACCAATAAAATAATGTAATTTTACGAGTCCAGCTCTGCCTCAAAAGTTAGTGTAGCTGCTCCATCGGAAGAATGCAGATGCTGGCGGCATCGGCGGGCCAATGAGCAATGAGTATTTTAAATGAGTGGCCGCTGATTGGATAGAACTAGCCCGCCGGTGACGTCAGCATCTGCAAACTTTCGATGGAGCAGCTATAGTATTCTTCAGGTTTCATTATCAAATGGGATTTTCTCTAGTTTGCCCCGACACTTCTGCAGTTCTGCTCAAACTGTTTAGCAATCAACATTGATTTACAATTTTGAAGTTGCAGCCTGATGTTCATGCTACAAAATAGAATACCAGGTCCTGTTAGTTATTTTATCATTTGTACTCTCAGAACCTTACATACTTTAAGGAAATTCTTAAAACGAGTATCAACAATAAATCAATAATACTAGGTACTGTACCAATCCTAGTAGTACCAGTTGAACGTACTATTTGAAGCTTGGTTATTACTAGTGGTTGCCCAACGATATCGATTATCGATACGATATCGATATCGCGGGAAAATAGAGCCTATTTTCGATATCGATATCCTTGCGTCTTATCGGAAATATCGCGATATCGTTTAAAAGCGATATCATAGTAACTGGAAATAAATATTCAGCAACGCAGTCGCCGTCACCCAGATACTTTTATTACACTAACATGAGTTATCTGTGATGGCCCATGCTCATGAGACTAAAGTTGTGATATCTTTACATATTATGCATGACCCCTGCTTTGATGGGGCTTATTGCGTCATAGTTTGTATGCCTTTAAAAGTTTGGTTGGTTAGTATTGCAGTCGAAAACAAATCGATATCGCGATATCGATATTGATTTTTAGATTTCGATATCGCGATTCGATATCGTCAAAATGGCGCCGATATCGATGTTGAAAAATATATCGTTGGGCAACACTAGTTATTACTGAAGGCTGTCGTATAAATAAATTGAAACATGACATCAACAACATCAATTTGCCCAACAAAGCCATCACGGAACAAACCTTTTTCAGAAAATCCCATTATGATTCTCAAAATGTTGGGAGAGATTACATGAATAATAAATTAATAATTTATAGTAGGGCCTATGTACTAATATGTTAGCTTTTGCCACCACTTCAATGATTTTACAACATTTCATCTTATCAAACCAACTGTATATTCAATAATATGCTCAATATTTGGGCCTGATTTAAAAGATTCTGGATAAAATTACTGTACAATCTCATGTTTTCCAAAAGATTTTAGATTTAGTATTAGAAAATTCAGAGCAATTTTGCATTTGCAATCAATTAAAACAGGTATCAAACTTGTAGGTAAAACAAAACCAAGCTTATCTGCAACGGATTTCCGGGTTACGGCAATTGTGTAGGTCTAAGCGTCACCAGCTTTAGCTAGCGTACCCATTGGGTCCCAGGCTGGCAACACGATGGGTTCCAATTCGAACACTTGAAGGACATCTTTGGACACGAGCTTCTTGTCGACGACTACTTCGAAGACGAACTCTTTGAACCAATCACTGGACATGATGAGGTAGCCCTTATCTCCGCGCTCATCTCCCCACGAGTTCTCTACTCTGAACTTAGTGGGATTGCCATCATTCTGTAACAAGTTGGGCTAGGTGTAGTAAAAACTAAAAGTAAATATTCAACTTTGTTAGGGTGCGAGCTTGAGATTTATAAGCCGAATAGAGAGTTGAAAATACAGTAGCTTTATTTTATTTATGATTTTCAAGCCAAATAGCCAGCAGTTTAGCCGAGGTCGTTTAACGGGTTCCCACTCGAACACCGAAGTTAAGCAGAATTGGGCGTGGTCAGGGGTTGAGTGGGTGACCGCTCTAACCTGAAACTCACGTATACCGCTGGTTAGAGCAGATGGAGAGTTCAAGAGCTAGTGTAACGGCTTCGTTCTCCTCGACATCTGCTCGACAGTCCGGGTTAGTGGAGGAACCTATATGTCTAGAGGTAGTGAAAAATGGTGATAACAAAATTCGCGAATTTTTTTAAATGTGCTTTTTATTGCCTAAAATGTAATATTGTCGACGAACTACATCATTTAGAGATAGAAAAAACACATTTTGAAAACGCGAATTTCGCGAAATTTCGTGTATAGCGCGAAATAACGAACAAAATTGTATCAAACTGGTCAAAACGCGAATTAAATCGCGAAATTGGACCTTTTAGTGTGCAAAATGTGAAGTGATGTGGAGGTGCCGGTCCAGTTTTGGTGGAGGTGCCGGTCCAGACCGAATATTACGCGCGCAGTAGGCGGGGTACCGTGACGTCACGGGCTTCACGGAAATAGACCTCCAAAATAACGGCGCGTATCACGGCTTCCGCGAAAATAGTATACCAAAATAACAGTGCATACAATTTTTTTAAATGATTTTTTGATTTTTTAGTAACTTTTTTGACAATTTTTTTGAAATCGCGAAAAACGCGAAATTTGGGTTTTTTAAAACGAAATTTGGGTTTTTATATCACCATTTCTCATTACCTCTATATATGACTGTCAAAGTTACACCGTCCTTTCGGATGGGACCTTAAGCCATTGGTCCAATTGGTACTTTTCGAAAGGAGTAGGCTACGTGCCGGTACCGAGTTTCCCCTCCTCCCTCCTGTTCATACTTCATCCTCCCTCGTCTTCATCGTATTCAAGCTGAAGCAAACTCTTTTAGAAGACTTCAAATTTAAATAAATACTCCCGGTTCCTACATAAATGTAAACCAGCCTATTTGCAATTTACCTGCAAATTTAAAAAATGCAATTGTGTAGGCCTAACTTTAAGCATTTATTCTCAAAAGTAGCCCTACAATTTCAAATTTTTAAATGACAAATTTCAAGGACCAGTCATATTGAATATAGTAGGCATGCCATGGGCTTTATGGGTGATACTGATAAATATCTCTAGTTGGCCGCCTAACCCTGGACTAATCAGCGACAAGTGACGAGACGTAGTGAGAGAGATAGTGTGGCATAATCTAGACTTTTCAGCCGTTTTAAATCTCCTCCCGCGAACTTGGTAAACATCAATGTTGAAGGACGAAACGCGTCGTGGATTAAGGTAACAACTTTAAATTAGCTGCAGTTGTCATCAGCAAGTGAAAAGTTTTGTCGCCCCCAGCCCTTCAGGCTGGGATTTATGTTCTCTTTGCTTTCCCAACCTGTCAACCCTTCTCCAATCTACCATTTTAAATCGATATTCATTTCAAATACTGTAGGCCTAATATCAAAATAGATACTTAAATCGATTATCATAATATCATTTTAATGATATTGTTTCGACTTTTGATTATCGACTTTGTAAAAATATAAACTTGTAAGTCGGCCATGTTTCCTTCTTCCACATTCGAGTTTGAACGTTCACACAACACTACCGTAGCAATATACAATAGTAATTATATCCATCCATATGAACCCTAGAGGCTTTCAACGACATCTGCCATCCCTTGACTGTACTTACATCTGTTGTGACAGCCGTGAAGGACATTGCATGAGTCATCATCGATTCACCGTAGAGCAAACGTTCAGCCTTCGTCATCCCCAGAGTGACATCAACTCCAAACACCAGCTTGTAGTCGTGGCTGAAAAGTGAAACAAACAACCCGCTATGAGACCTCATTTACTGAATGTGTACTGTAATTCAGCAAATAGGCACTGGTCATCACTGCCGGAAAGTGTACTACTAGTGCCATTTGTTGCACAGGATTTGGTGTGGTTGGTTGGGATGATGGGATATATCCGGTTTACTTGAATCCATACTGAGGATTGGAATCTTTTTCTTTTTCAGGTACTTTTTTGGTAAATTAAACAACTGCAAATATTTAATGAAGAAATTGTGGTCATGCAAACTAACTTAGGGCCTACAGTTCAAATTTGTTACTTGCAAAGTGAACTGTTAGGCTGTTTCCAATGCCACAATGAGTTCGGCTGGCGTTGAGTGGGTGGGATGCGCAGTAGCCAATGCGCGGGAGTTATATTGCGGGTGGCCTATGTTCAGGCGCTATTTCAAATGAAAGAGCGCGGAAATAACGCAAGTGTTGTTTTTGAGATTGTATTTTTGGAAAAAACATTGCAATATATTCGGTCCGATACGGTAGTAGGCCTAAGGTAGCCTACGGTACTTGATAGCAACCACTTGAGCGCAAGATGCATAGGATGTTAAGCAACAATCCTAAAGAACAACAACTCCCAGAACATGTTTACACAATATCTGACATGGAAAAACCGGTTTCATATTCAAGGAATGCCATGTAGAACAACTCACACTTTGAGGTCCTCGATTCCCTGTTTGCCGGCAAACCGCTTGCTAACTTCACAACCAAACCAAACCGCTTCATTATTCTTGATCGATTCCGCAGCTAGTTTCATCAGCAATTCCACAGGCTGATTGTTGTAAACGATAGGGCGACCTCCCACCACATTTCCAAGGCAGTCGACAGTGTATGCCTTGCCGTAACTATTAGTTGGCCGGGGGTCGGTGACAAGACAAACCTGGAAGAAATTATGCACTCTTATTAAATAGGTACCCTGCCAGGGAAAATTAAAGATTTGAAGCAGGTGACATCATAGTAACCGTAATTAAAGAATAACTTCTTCATTAAGCCTGAATTAAACGGTTCAATGTTTCGTTCAAGACTCCTAGATTTCAAGGACATAACAGAATCAAAATGTCCAATATTATAAAATACTTCTTTTACATTTATTAGGCCCTACCTATATTTTGTAGGGCTGCCCAACAATATCGAAATTCGATACGATATCGAAATGAAGATAAAAAATCGATATCGATATGGAAATGTATATATCGTTTTTTATTTTTTTTTTTTTTTTTTTATTTTTTTTATTAAAGTTTTTTTAAATTAATAATTTTACTATTATTTCCACGCCAATAAAATACAAAAAAAAATTATGTCGAAAAACATTAATGTGAAAGGGGTAAGTATTACGTACGGTTCTAATCAAGAAATGCATCGTGCGACAGTGAGTTATGGTTCTGCAGCGCTGCCCCCCTCCCCTCCCCCCCCCCTCCCACGCTACGATAGTACGAGGAAGGTGGGAGCGAGCTAGCGGGCGAGAGCGGGCCCGCTGCCAAGTGCGGTCCTGCGGACAGAGATCTGTTCGCTTCTATCTCTTCGCGCGTATTGTTGTGAGAAAGTCACGCTCGGGTTTTGTACGTGTTACTGTTATTACATTATTGTTATCCAGTGCGTCCAGTGTTTCCATTTTCTTTATTTTGGAATGGAAAAGAAGTTAGTTTCGAATCCAAATGCACGCAGTGACATTTGGAAAAACTTTGCTTTCGAAGCCGATCCTAAGGGAGTGATTTTAAACAAAAAACATGTTGTGTGCACTTTGTGCAAGTCTAAAATTGGATTTTCTGGAAACACTTCGAATTTATCAGTGCACGCGGCAAAATGCTGTAAAGTGTTGTCCCAAAAAAAATCAGCAGAATCATTAATGCGACATTTCGCGATCACACCTAAGCTGAGTGCTAACAGCAAACGGGCAAGTGACATTATGGATTCGGTGATAAATACTAGGAAAACGCTTAAGTCCCGCCGCGTTGTTGGATGAGCGTATTGGTGCATTGAGCTGCCATGTGTTATGCGGATTTTCTGTTGTTCTGTGAAAAAATTATTACTAAGTTCAATTTTTTTTTAAATTAAATTAAATTTAATAAAAAATAAACTTAAATTTTAATTTTTTTTAATTAATCGTAATTTTAAAAAAAGAAAAATAAAAAAATAATGAATAAAAATAATTTTATTCGATTGCGCTCAAATTTCACACGAATATACGTATAAATTTAATAAAATTAAGGTTCTGTGAAAAACTTATTACAATAGGATCAAGCATGTAGGTGTAATAAGTAAAAAAAATGTTTTAAAAAGAAAAAACCCACAAAGTTTCTATTTTCATTAGAAATAATTTTTCGATTGTGCTCAAATTTCACACGAATATCTTAATTCATAAAATTAAGGTTCTGTGAAAAAATCATTAAAATTGGATAAAGCATGTAGATGTTATAAGTAAAATAAATTTTCAAAAAATCGAAAAAAATCGTAAAATTGCGATTTTTATGAGAAATAATTTTTCGATGGCGCTCAAAAACGTGGCAGTTCTAAGTTCAGAGATTTTGAAGGCCTCCATAAAATTTCATCGCAATTGGAGTATCGGTTTAGCCGGAATCGTGCTAACAAACAGACAAAAATACAGAAAGAAAGAAAGAAGAAAAAAAAAAACATTCCGGATTTTTTCTCCAGTGTAGTGAAATGGAATCTTCGCTTCGCTCGCTACGCTCATCCAATGATAGTGGGAGATCTACGGCCAATGAACATCGTGGAGGGCGCCGGGTTTAAAGCAATGGTGCAGCAAATGGTACCCGAGTATACCTTGATTGGACGATTAACAGTTTCGCGCCGAATCATTGTTTTAGCTGAAGAAAAACGCGAAATCTTACGCCTTGAACTTAATGCTTATAAATTCGTATGCATTACCCTAGACTTTTGGACATCGCTAGCCAACGAAAGCAACCTAGGCATAACTATTCACTTTGTTGACAACGACTGGAAACTGCAGTCACGTGTGCTTGAAGCGACCCTAGTACCAGTGTCCCACACGTCTGTAAATGTTATTGAAAATATCAATGAAATGGAAGTTCGCTGGGAGTTGGAAGGCAAAGTAGTTGCGTTTGTAACCGATAACGCTGCCAACATGATAAAGGCTATCACCGATAAGCCTGGTGGTCTCGTCCGTTGTGCTGCCCACACTATCCAGCTCTCAGTTGGGAAAGGGCTAAAGGCGGGAAAACTCATGGACTTGGTGGGGAAAATCCGACGCATAGTGACCCACTTCCACAAGAGCGCGGTTGCAAACAAGGCACTAGAAGCTCTGCAAAAACACGCCGATCCAGACGAAACCAACCTCAACAAGTTGGTCCAGGACGTCCCAACGCGGTGGAATTCGACTTACGATATGCTGCAATCTGTGGTAGCAAACCGTGTACCTGTAAACTCATACCTTATGGATGACCCTAACCTTGACTACCTCATAATCACGGCAATGGACAATACAAATATGATCGACATCTGTCAACTCCTTGAGCCATTTAAGGAGGCTACTGTTTATCTTGGCGGACAAAAATACGAAACAGCATCGGCAGTTCCCGTGATTTACAGGAATTTAATCAAGGAGACCATCACCAAGGCTAACGATTCAAGCTTAGTCAAGTTAGTGAAGAAGGCTATCGGAGATGATCTGCGTTCTCGAGACTTGGGGAATATCATTCCAAAGGTGTCGTCAATGACGACGCGCTACCGGAACCTCAAATTCCTTGACGACGATGATAGCCGTGAAGCTCTGTGGGACGACCTAAAGAGCGAAGTCGAAGACGTTATCACTTCAAAAGCAGCCGCGGAAGATAACGCCGGAGAGGTCAATGACCTACACTCGCCAGCCAAGGTCCGCCGCCTCCTAGACGACTCGGACGATGACGATGATGTTATCAGGCTTCCTAACAACGAAGCAGCCGACGAGATTCAGCGCTACCGTGATATGCCGAAATCAGAGCTAAACGCTTTTGATTGGTGGAAAACACATGAAAATGAGTTTCCACATCTAAGCGTGATCGCGCGTAAATATCTGTGTGTAGTTTGCAACAAGTGTTCCGTGTGAACGTCTCTTTAGTAAGGCGGGACTACTTGTCAACAAACTCCGTGCAAGTTTGGATGGACACACTGTAAACAATATGCTCTTTTTAAACAATCAACTAAACAAAGTCTAAGGTCAAGTGATTAATGTGTTGAAGTTTTATTACTTCGTAATTATTTCATTTATTTCGTCTCCTTTCAGTAAGATGTGCGATCTGTTGAAGTTGTAATTATTTCCTAATTTATTTTATTTATTTAATTTATTTCGTAATTTATTTCATTTATGTCGTCTCCTTTCAGTAAGATGTGTGTAAGCAAGGATTTCTAAATGTTGTAGTTCATTACAACAATACTTACGTCGACAATAAAGCACCAATCTACATTCCACTTTATAAGGACTTCAGTGATTATTGAGTAGATAAGATAAAAGTTACAAAGCATCAATTCCATTGTTGTTCATCCTCACCCGTCAATCATCTGTCCCTTTAACAATAACATGTCTGTTATCTAGGCCTTATCTTAACCTTGAATCTGCCGCTCTCGACTGGGACCGACAGTGGTGCGTCTGCATTGCCGACGGGCGGCCTTGGCCACGCCTGGCGAACGTAATAACATGTAAAAAGTATCGATATCGAACGATATCGATACACGACTTGAAAAGTTCGATATCGAATCACGATATCGATATAACCCCTTTCGATATCGATATGATTTTTTTTATCGTTGGGCAGCCCTAATATTTTGTCCTTGAATTCAAGGAATCTTGAATTAAACATTGAACCATCCAATTCAGGATTAAGCCTATAATAAATAAGTATAAGTGTTGCATTGCAAACTTCAATTACTAAACTACCTACATAATAGTTGCCGATAAACTGGTAATTTAAATTTCTATGAAATCAAGCTAGGTACATAACGGTACGTAGTTTTGAAGCCCAAAGAAGTTTTGGGTAGGTACGCTACATGACTTAGGTACACATTGCGTAATGTTAAATTAAATTTTCCTTAATTAAGTATTTACTCAATTATAGGCCACCATTAACTTATGAACGCACCCCTATTTTAACCACCAACCTTTTAAAGATTAGGCCCTATGATATAAATAAATACTTGACAAATGGCTTCACACAATAACTGCACACTCATCATTATGTAATTTAAAAAGTGGCAATAAATAGTAAATACAATACAATACAACACCCTACTTTTTTAACTTTAGGCCTATATTTTTTAATATGGGCTACCCGAGGACCAAGGCCTTAAGTACTCGCATAAATACATTAATAACATTGTGGTTTTTTAGGGTAGGGCCTATCTCTAAATTTGAATAAAAGAGAATTAGGCCTAGGCCTACTGTATTGCCTTATGACTTATGAGAAGTCAATAACAACCAGTAATGAATATGGCTAAGTGTAATGACGTTCATTTAGGAAAATGCCCATCATCATTGTAGCAATACAATTTTTGCAAAATAAATATACTAGCACTAGACCAAGTGCCAAATACAAACATCTATTAAGCCCACAATAAATTGCAAGTTGACTATAGTAGGGCTAATAAGCAAGCGCCGTTCACTAACCTTGTCGTCGACATTAAAATATGGCTTGACGTGCTTCTGATAGAAGTCCAAGGGCGATATCGGCCCGACAGAGTTGTACTGCTTGGACTTGTCATAATACTCCCAGGTGAACGTCTCCGAGGGGATACCCAGACAGATGGCAACGATGCGGTAGATGTTGGACATCTGCTCTTCGATCGCGAGCGTCACGTCTGCGTCGCTTGCACCAGACGAGATGAGCGCACGGAGGTCCTTCGAATACTCTCGCAGCTGGAAACACAATGTTTGCATGTTTATATTAGTTAGGTTATGAGTAGGCCTACGGTAGTTAGTATAACAAAAATGTTCTGCCATTTCATCAAGGCTGCATGTTGGCTACACAATTTAATGCAAACCCCTAAATTTGCTATTTTCGCTAAGCGGAGTAATGTTTCAAAGCACGTAACTTCTAAACCGTTTGACCCCCCCAAAAAATAAAATGTGCCACTATCTGCTAGTAGGTAGGCCCTACCTAGTTATCAATAGGCCAACTTTGAAAAGTATCACAAATAAGTCAGCAACCAATTAATTCCAGATTGGTTGAATTCTCATGGAATGACGCGTAGTAGAGTAAGAGGGACACTGGTGGTGTGGCGGGGTGTTGGCCCAAAACTACCTCGTAATGTTCGTAACATGTTTGCGCCCATGTCTCCCATGAACAGATTGTATTGTTCTGGCAATGGTATTTGATTTGAACATACATACCTTGCTTTTAAGCACAGCATTCATGCGCATGCTCGACTCGCAGCTGAACGCTTCGGGGAAACATTTCTTTGGGATGAGACCGTGTCGGTTGATCAGGTTCACAACCATATCCCACTGACCTCCATCACACGTTGGATCCTTAAATTGACAAGAAAATTTATTTATTATTATTACAATACATTTACAACTTAGCCTATTATATTAGTATTTAAACTAGGGCTGGCCGGCTGGGCCAAAAAATCGATATTTTGACACAATATCGATAGGCCTAAGTGGGAATATTTTTTATATTGATGTTTGGCTTCATATTGAAATTTACACAACAAATGATAAATTTCGTAATTTTGGTGGAGGTGCCAGGTAGGTAGCCTAGTCAAAATTAAATTAATCCTGGCTGGTACATGGTGGAGGTGCCGGGTCATAGAACGCGATTGTGTGATCGTAAAACTTGTTCAAGGCGTTGTTGGTGATACCTTATCAATATCATTTATCAACCCTATTTGGGCAAAAATTATTAAAAAGTCCTACCGACAGTGTTGGCTCGGGCGCTAAACGCTCGACTCTGATTCGGGAGGGGGGGGGGGGATATCCCGTCGAGACCGGCAATCCTGACTGAAGGTTTTTTCCGAGGTTTTCCTCAGTCATTAAGGCGAATGCAAGGGATTGATATCTTAACAAAGGGACTAATCAAATCTATTCGAACACGTGACAAACTTAGCAAACAATCGCTTCAAAATCCCAATTATCTTGCACTTAGGCAACAGTATAAACAATACCGAAATTTCCTAACTAAACTTATTAGAACTACCAAAGACGATTACTACAAATCTAGAATACAAGAAGCTAATAAAAATACAACAAAAATCTGGAAAATAATAAATGAAGTCACGGGTAGTTAAAAGACTCTCTAATGACATAACAGAAATTCAAACACAGTACGGCACTGTCAAATCGGAAGATAACCCCCAACGCGTTGCCGATACTTAAATGTCGACTTTTTGAATGAGCGTAGCGAGCGAAGCGAAGATTCCATTCTACTACACTGGAGAAAAAATTCCGGAATGTTTTTTTTTTCTTTCTTTTTTTTGTATTTTTGTCTGTTTGTCCACACGATTCCGGCTAAACCGATACTCCGATTGCGATGAAATTTTATGGAGGCCTTCAAAATCTCTGAACTTAGAACTGCCACATTTTTTAGCGCAATCGGAAAATTATTTTTCATTAAAATTGCAATTTTACGATTTTTTCCTTTTTTTTAAATAATGATTGATTAAAAATTAAAAATTTAGTTATTTTCTATTTTACGATTTTTTAATTTAATTTTAAAAAAATTCAACTTAGATTATGATTTTTTCACAGAACAGAAAATCCGCATAACACATGGCAGCTCAATGCACCAATTACGCTCATCCAACAACGCGGCGGGACTTAAGCGTTTTCCTAGTTTAGTAACATTGGTAAACAAATGGCAGAAAGCATATTACGTGATGCCCCTCCCAAATCAGTGCACGCGCCGAAAAATAAGAAATTCCAAAAAAAATCTCTATTCCTTAATAAGTACACGAAAGAGAAATAATGAATTATTAACGAAATTAAAACCAATTCAGCACCCGGAATAGACAACATCCACTCTTCTACACTTAAACACGTCAGATTGCACATTTCAAAGCCGATGGCACACATAGTGAACTTAAGCTTTACCACAGGAATATACCCAACATGTTTTAAAAAAGCTATAATAACCCCAATATTTAAAAAAGGTGTCAAAACCGACGTAAACAACTACCGACCTATATCGCTATTAACAAATTTGTCAAAAGTTCACGAAAAATGTATGAGGACACGAATTTACGGATTCCTGGAAAAAAACAAGCTCATTTCTAACAACCAGTTTGGTTTGCGTAAAGGAAAAAGCACCCAAGATGCCCTACTTAAACTTACAACAGACATACACACAGAACTTGACACTGACGCAAAAACGCTGGCAATTTTCCTAGATCTAGCAAAAGCTTTCGATACCGTCTCTCACCCATTACTATTACAGAAACTTGACACCTTGTGGAATTAGAGGAAATAGTCTTAAACTGATAGAAAGCTACCTAACTAACCGAGAACAATTTGTAAAGATAAACAACACACTAAGCAAACCAAGAATTATAGAATATGGTGTACCACAAGGAACAGTACTTGGCCCCCTGTTATTTATCATTCATATTCATCAACGACCTGTGCAATATGAACATTAAAGGAAAAATAATTACTTTCGCTGACGACACAGTTATACTGTTTACATGCAAAACATGGAATGAAGTTTTTAAGTTGGCTGAATTAGAATTCTTGAAAATTAAACAATGGCTACAGACAAATCTTCTCACCCTCAACAAGGAAAAGACAATATATATGACCTTTTTGCCAAACAAATCTGGTCAACCTTCCATAATAAACAGCTTGAAATTACACAACGAATGCAAAATGACTGGAGCACTTTGCAATAATTGCTACAGCCTTACTAAAGTTAACGAAACGCGTTATCTAGGGGTCACGATTGACCAACACCCTACGGTGGAATACACATATTAATATAATTACCAAGAGACTGTGATGCACACTTCCCATACTCTACGCCCCAAGAAATACATTAACATAAAACACACTCAAAACAGTCTACTATGCTTTTGCCCAATCAATCTTACAATATGGAATTCTAGGTTGGGGTGGCACCCACGACTTACACATACACCCTAAATACTATCCAAAACCATATCATCAAAACCATGCTGAAGAAACCATACCATGTACCCAACTAATCTAGTTTACCAAGAAAGCAGATTATTTAACCCAAGAAAAATATACATCAAATTTCTACTTAAACACTTCTACAAAACTGCCAACAATAAACAGACCATCCATCTCCATAAAACAAGAAATGCCCAGTCAGGGCGTCATAATATACCAGGAGTTTGCCTACAACTGACACAGCGCCACGCATTATACCTTGGTCCCAAAATCTTTAATTCTCTCCCAGCAAAAATAAATAACACAGCACCCTTAAGTAGCTTTTGTAGGGAAATAAACAAATGGCTCATTGGATGTCCTGACAAGGATATAAACAACCTCATAAATTTAAAGCATACCAGAAATAATGGTTGGTTCTCCAATATATAAATACGTAAAAATAGGAAATTTCTAAAAATTAAAATAGTTTGAGCAATCCCAATATCTGTTGTATAAAATTATTATCATACAGTTGAATGAGGGGTTCCATGGTTGTTAATGTTCATAATATATTTCGAGTGTTTCATCTATCGTAATTTTCATCCTTCAACTTCCATCTAACGGTATCCATTTTTGTCTCACATTTTGGAGAGAAATTTGTCTTCTATTTGAATAATTACATGTGCATTTTAAACGAAATGGTAATAATATGTAAAGTATATGTTTGTAGAAAAACGTAAAATTAGAGATATACATTGTAGTATAGGCCTAGTAGACATACTTCCTAAGTTCTTAGAATGTACAATCATCCATAGGGGCAAGATTAAATGGTAAATAAAACTTATGAATTTCGTTGAATTAAATTCCTAATTTCGTGTTAAAAATGGACAAAAATATGCATATTTCGGTAAATAAAGTACCAATTTTGGTAAAATATTAGATCTTAAAAGCAATACTTTACTTCAATACAGCGTTAGGAGCGGACTTACAATATTGATGCAGTGTGTGTCAGTTAAAAATGCAAATTTAATAACGTTAATTTTCTAATTCAATACGATGAAATTAATATTTCTTCAGTTGCATTACAAATGCTTTGGACAAGGCGCCATTACGCGTAATTTCACCATTTGTATTGACAATAAATAGAGTTTTCCGTGAATAATACAGATATATTTGTATTTTTTGCACTTAAAAATCATTAATTTTGGTATAAAAACCAATTTTATCTCAATTTCGGTATAAAAAACAAATTTCTCCCAATTTCGTTGTAAAAGCTATTATACCGCCACTTACGAAAAATGCGGGGCTCTAAATTCATCCATATACAAGAGCCACTACTCACGCTCAAGACACTAATGTTCTTCTGTGGGTAGTGGTATCTACAGTTAATATATAAGCTTTCTGTATCGCTGTATCAAATGGAAAATAAATAATTGAGAAAATTGAAAAAAAAATCTTAAACAGCCCTCGGACATCTCTTCACAATTTCCTATCCGCACATACCTGTTCACCTGAAGAGGGGCTAATTGCACCCTATAACAGGTTTCCCACAATTTAAAAAAAAAAGTCCTAATTTTTTTTTTTTTATTTTTTTTATGTCAACAATTGGGCCGCATTCCAATATATTATTATCATATCAAAATTTTTGTGTGATATCAATATTAAATGATATTTCATAGCCCACTGCCCACCCCTAATTTAAACCTACTACTAGGGATGTGCGAACGTTCGAATTTTGAACTCGAACTCGAACTTAAAAAAAGTTCGAGTTCCAAAAAAAGTTCGAAGTTCCAAAAAAAAAAAAATTTTTTTTACTAATTTGTAGTGGTGTGTGGTCACATATTATTTGACAAGTCAAAAAATGGTTCCCAATTTACAGGTACAAATTTAAAAACCAAAAAAATGGATGGTGGAGGTGCCGGTCCAGAAGTTACATACTTTTTTGGTGGAGGTGCCGGTCCAGACTTATCACTATTTTACCTATAATGACGGTTTGATATACCTTTAAGTTGGGTTCGAGTTCGAGTTTGATACAGTTCGAAGTTCGGTTTTTTTAACTGGGAAAGTTCGAGTTCAAAGTCAAAATAGTGGGTTTGCACATCCCTACCTACTACAGTGTATGCCTACATAAGCATAGGCCTAAAACTGATTTAGAATGATTTAGAAAGAAATGGTCAAAAAGCAAATCAACTTGCCCTAGACGTTGAATAAGAAGTCACTACTCACTAAACTCAATCTTCTTACCATTGCTTGAATTTGCATTAAATTTACTCTAATCATCATCATCATCATCATCATCAACATCATCATCATCATCATTATGTGTTCTAAAACATATAGGCACCAGGTAAAGTAGGCTATGTTTGTTTCAGTCCACTCATTCTTGAAACCTCCATTATTTCTACAATGTGGAACGAAAATGCCATTTTGTAGACCTACTCCTTTCTCCACTTGTGTTCATTTGTAGGGCTGTGCGAACCTTGATTTTTTTTTTCGAACCGAACCTCGAACCGAACCTTACAAAAAATCTCGAACTCGAACCTAACCGAACCGAACCTTAAAAAAGATTTGATTTTCGAACCGGTTCGAACAGCCCTATTCATTTGTAAAACTAAGTGGACTTGTTCGATCTATTGTCACCACCTGTGATGTATTGAGGTGGTTGAGGTAGACTCGTTCTCAGTTTAGAATACCACAGGAAGCAGAAATACAAATGGATTCATGCCAACGTTGGAAAGTAACACCAACCCCAAAATAACTAATCTGGCTACTGTAATATGAAATTTCATAATCAAAAGCTATGGTTTTACTTTTATGGCATGTTAATAATTTTCTACCGTCAGGGAGTAAAAATAAATAATTAGGAATGGCTAGTAATAAGTAAGTTTGAAAAGTTTATTTTTGTTCTATTGTTGGTAGGCACTAGGCCGGAGGCCCTAGTTTGATAACATAAATTTTCCCATACAATTGCTGCCAACGCCGAGGCTAGTGATTGATGAATGATGATCAAATATTTCCGTAATGTGTCACGATTCTTACACAACTGTTTTAATCTTCCAGTTTATATAGATTATAGAAGTATTACTTAAAATATAAGTGATTTCCACTTTTGGAAGAAGTTCAAAATGCTGAATATCGATAGTTTTTTAGAGTTGTCTTGTGATGTTATTTCCTAACCACTGACCACTGTGTGAAGGTAGCCGGAAGACGACAGTGCTGCGATCCCTCGGCAGTGGCATCCTTAACTGAAACCAACTCTAGGACCTAGTGTAGGAAGAGATAGTACTTACGTGTGCGGGTGCCAACTGCCAAATCATTGAAAAATAAAATAAAAGCAACATTGCTGCTGATATAGGCCTACAGCTGTGTATTACATGGCTGGATGGATAGATAGAGTTTGCCAGTAACCACCAATACATACCCACTGAAAATCAGTTATGTGACTGAGTGGGTACTCTAAATACGGATTTATTTATTTATTTATGTTGGCCGACATGTGTAGAACTATTTCCATCGATATGTGCATTTGTTCTGGGTGGTAGTGATCGTATTATCTCCAATTGCTGTATAAATTTCCCTTCTACCTTCACAGGCATATAGCCTATTGTATCAAAATAGTGGATTCAAACAAATAAACCTTCTATGCTACTGGCAAAACCAGTTTAATAAATTGACATATTGGCTTACCAAGGCCTACGAAGATCAAATACTTACGGATAACAGAAATGACACTAATCGCCCGTCGACTGCTTCACCTCTTCTTGCCGTACTCACGATATTATTCAAGAAATAATTGCAACGCTCAATCTGAAACAAGGTAAATACAATCTCTTTCATTATATCGTCCAACAGCATACCGTATTTGCTCGATTGCAAGCCGACACCGAATGCAAGCCAACCCCTGATTTAAAGTTCATCTAATAAAAAAGTGTTGCATTAAAATACTCGTAAGTTAGCCATCGATTCCAAGCCGGGGTGCCATTTGAACTGCAAAAATGTGTCAAAAAGGGTAGGCTTGCAATCGGGTAAATAGTAAATACGGTAATATCAAGAAAGCTACATGACAGCAATACACAAGAACTAGATCTTCAACCTAATATATACTTCCGGATTCCGGTACATCAAGACTCAAAAGGCAGTAATTCTCAACTAGGGATGTCAATACACGGAAATTTTCGTACCCGCGATCGATACCCGAGATACCCGCGGGTAGTAAATGTTCGATTTAACGTCATATGGGTGTCAAATGATTTAGAAAATCATTGGCAGTTGCAAAGTATTGGTAAAAGGGCACGCATGTTGTAGTGTACGATGACTCACGATTCATGGGATCGGAACAACATCTAGCGGAAAGGAACACTGTTGATTACTACATTCCTTTCATGCGCATATGTAGGCCTACTCAACCGAAATCGGACCGTAGGCTGCTCAAGGTCAAACCTTGCCTTTATCCCAATGCATGTACTCCCGCTCCCCGTGCACTACTTCCGTACATCAGTTCATTCAAAGTGATCTTCCACTTCTTGTTAACTCATCTTTCATTTCACACCAAATCACGTGTACTTATTTACCAATTATCCTTGATCAATAAACTATTTTTATTTTATGCTGTTTTTAATCCTGTGTGCGACCAGCCGAACTGTGGTTTCTCATGAACCAATTTAGGCCCACAGTCATGGTTTCATTCATACGCGCGAGTAGGGCCTAGTCTCCAATTTCAACACCCTTCCCGTCTTTACATTGTCGGCAATTTTGATTCATCGCAATAAACTAAATGTTATTTTGTCACTTTCGGGAGCCTACACAAACACAGGTTAACAAATTAGGCCGAAAATTTTCTAAAAGTAGTACCGGTAATTTGTAGGGATCCAGGGATTTCGCAATCGGCAAAAAAATGAAAAAGCTTAAAACTACCTGAAACGTGTTTTTCATAAGATCCCATGGCCTATGACACCAAAAAAATGCAATTTGAAACCGCACCAAAACGCGAAATACTCCATTTATTGATGAAAACGCGAAATAAAATGCTTTTTACCGTTTTTACTGCCCAATCAGCGAAATTTACCATTTCATCGGTATTATTTCCGATAAAAACACGCCGAAAATTAATGGAATCACGATTTTCCCGAAATACGGACATTTTTACAGATTTTTGGTGTTGCTAGACACCGGCCCTAGTCCTATTTTTTTTTTTAAGCATTTTACATTGCTAATCAAAATGTGTCAAAAATGCGTATTTTGGTGAAAAATAGCAAAAAATAAAAATGCAAAAGAAAGCATAATTTTAACTTCAAAGAGCATAATTTGTCAATCCAAAAAATATCTTTCCTTCTTTCTTAGACCCCTAGTAATTTGTAATTTGTAATTTATTTGCAGCTTTGTTATTACATTGAAATGGCACAATACCATCGTAACATTAGCCTTGTTAAGATATAATATAAAATAACATAACATGTAGGCCTACATTGTGCAGTGTGCAGTGCGTAATTTTGGTGGAGGTGCCGGGTCCCAGGCTGTATGCCTAAGGCATCTTGTCTGTTACACATGGTGGAAGTTGCCGGGTCATTAAATGCAAACTTGTGAGAATAAAATCGTTGTTAATTACTCGTCAGCAGGTCATAAGTACAAAATTGCGATTTTTGTGTAAAACCTAAGCCTCCGCCCACCTAATTTTTTTTTTCTTCAGATAATGGGACTTAAAACGTTTAAACGCAAAAATTTTAAGGGGATAAACATTTGGAAATTAAACGCTTTTTCCCATCCCTAGAATCCGTCTGCTTCCTCCACTCGGATTCTGACAACGGGTGGCACCATTCTCGAAAACACGGGATATTTCAAAATATTTTTCATCTAGGCTACGGTAGGTAGGCTAGCCTGCCCTACTGTAGTTTACGATAGGCGTATCAGGCACGAAAATTTGACAGGATTACGACGGCGAAAGTTCTCACAAAATAGTAACTTTTTACGTTCCTGATGTAAGAAAAGGAACGAGTCCTCACCAAGACTGCATAAAAGATCCCCAGATAAATACCTAAGCTATAAGCCTAGTAAGTAGCCCTAGTGACTAGTGAGTGTAAGCTCACATTAGGGCTAAACATGATATTTGAAGTATGTACTTACTTTGTCCCAGAAGAACAGATAAGACTGACTAAATTCAAATTCCTCCAGGTTCAGATGCTTCATAAAAGGTATTCGTATTACATTTAAAGTTGCAAATATCCAACAACGACCAGAGTTCTTTTGATTGGCCACCGGTTTTCCCTCTGTATCAACCTGTAATAATATAAATTGGCGTTTTAACATTGGTCAAATTAAAAATTGCCAAACTGTAAAAAAAAAACTGCAATATAATCACAATTTATGATTTTTTTCTAGGGAAATTTCAAATTATGTTAGGCCTTTCAATTTTAATTGAAGATTTTTATTCAATAGGCCTAGGCAAAATTATTACGGGATACATTTTTTTTTTAAAATTAAAAACTCTAGCAGCGCCATCGTAGGCCTACCTTGTGGGCAAACACATGCTGGGTCTCCTCCAGGTGTTTCCGCGAGAGGCAAACTTCCAGCGGGTCAACTCGAGTGCAGACATTCTGGGCGAGAATGTTCTTCGGATCAGTGTTGAAACTGCTGCGGAACTTTTGCAAAGTTTCAGAACTCAACGCAGCTGTAATCAAAGTCAATTTAAATAATTGTGCTAGGCATTTTCAATCTCTATAAGGATGGAGGAATTAACAGGGTTGGGTAGTAGGCTATCGAAACACTAAACACGTAGGGCCTATTGCGCATTTATTTCTAAATCTCAATATCATACCTAAAACGGTAAAAGTGAGTTACGCCTACCTATTGTAAGACCACCTAATGCGCCACTCTGTTAGGCCGCGTTCACACAACTTTGTTTTAGACTTAAAAAATTGTTATTGTTATAAGAAATACGAAATCCTGATTGGTTAGTTATGTTTCGGTGGCCTGTCGTTACTCATTTTCATTGGTCGTCGTAAGGATTATTGACGTCTGATTGGTCCGTCGTAAGAATTTTGTTTTTGTTATAACAAATTTCTTAAGACTAAAACAATTTAACACATATTATGTCCTATCCCCTTATAACTAAACCAATTAGTGTGAACGCGGCCTAAGGCCACATGGCTCACACACTCGTCCAACAACGACTTTGGCGTTTTCCTAGTTGGTAGACCTACAAAATACATTTACACAAACATAACAACCGTAACGTATTCCCAAAACAATTCCGCCTTTGGCGAAAAAGTCTCCGGCGGCTGGGGCTTCATCCCAGACCCCACCTGTACCGCGCACCCTCGTCACAACACTAGGCCTAGACTTTACCTGTGCATAGGGGCCAAGCCTACCCAATGTACAGGCGCCACTGCCCATAGGCTAGGGGCCCTAGAAAGAGTTAAAACCATGTTAAATCCTACGGGAATTTGGGAACTTGCTAGGCCCTAGGCCTAGACCTTTGCTTCCCCCCTACCTAGACCCAGAGCCCAGAAGCCCTATGCATGCTTACTTGATTGAAATAACGAAGATGACTTGTTACTTAGTTCGAGAGAAATGTGTGCTGTAGCAGGTCCTGCCTTATCTAGGCAGTGATCTAATCCTGCAGGCTTAGTTGATGACAAGTCATTAATTTGTCTAGAAAGCCTACAGTTACAATTCATTTTAGTTTGAAACTTTTCCCTTCCGCTTAAGCCGGTATAAAATTTACAATAGTTAATTTTAAAACGTGCATATTGTTTGCAAACAATCATTTAAATGTAAACTATTCCAGAAATAAGTAAATTATTATTGAAGAGAATCAAAGAGAAAACTTACACACAACCATATTGACAACTGAAGGATCAAGTCAAGATCACGACCAACCAATCACGACTGCGATATGCGTTGCGTAGAGACATGCAAAACGTACTGCTGTAGTCAAAGAGATTTATGTTTTATCAGCTGTTTGCATTTTCACTGATTCACTTAATTTTTATTAAAGCCTTATTTTATTGTTTTATTTATGAAATGTAATAAAAACAATAAATCTAATGGTGCTTAATCCCTAAGTACGATTACTAATTGATATTATCTATTATTTACTCAATTTTATGTATCTTAACAAAAAAATAAGTAACACATTTGACTATACTTTTAGGGTTATTTTGCTCTACCACTGACGAGTGTGGATGGCAGCCTGATTGCCAACAATACAAAAGGCGCTATTTTTAAAAAATAGTTTTTGGCTGAAAACGATGAAAAGATGCACGCCAAATGTACATGAAATTGTCAGGTATTTTGAAATTTTAAAAAACGAAAAAAGCGATTGACTGTGAGTGCATATGCCAATATAGTGAAGATACCACATTATATTAGTATACCTAATGTTTTGGCAACCCTCCCCCGCAACAAACCATTTCATTCAATTCAATGATTTATTTCCCCTTGATTGATTGGATAAGTTATATAGGTTGTCTTCGTAGAAAGCATAACAACACATAACAAAAACTTGTAAAAATACAGCCAAACCTTACACACTCAAAAGAAATGAGATCTAAAAAAAAGGGCCAAGCTCATCTACCCTTCCACATTTGCGCATTCTTAATTCATAAACGTACAGTGTCCCGTAACAACACCCTTGAAAAGCTTGGCAAAAATAGAATTAATGAAAATTCGAGGGGACCTTCGAAATCTCTAAACTTAGACCTGCCACGTTTTTGGGTACAATCGAAGAAATATTTCTCATGAATATCGTACTTTTACGATTTGTTTCGATTTTTAGTGCGATATTTTCGTGACATTTGGACCGATTCTGACCAAACGGGTGGGGCTACAAACAACGTTCATATTTTACAATTCAGGTAATGGTGATGTATTGCTTTTTGAAAGAAAAAGTTGGAAAAATTTGCCAGAATCCAAGGAATAAAGGTTTTAATATGTGTTTTTTTTTTAGGTTTATAATAACAATTTGTGACAAAAAAAGTGTAAAATTGCGATTTTCATGAGAAATATATTTTCGATTGCGCTAAAATTTAATACCAATATATTTATTCATAAAATTAAGGTTCTGTGAAAAAATAATTACAATCGGATAAAGGATGTCGGTGTTATGGTACAAGTCGAAAAAATTTAAAAATAAAAATAAATTGTAAAAATTGCGATTATCATGAGAAATAATTTTTCGATTCCGCTCAAATTTCACACGAATAATATCAATTCATAAAATTAAGGTTTTTATAAAAAAAAGCGAAGCGAAGATTCCATTTCACTACACTGGAGAAAAAAATCCGGAATGTTTTTTTTCTTTTCTTTTTTCTTTTTTTTAGTATTCCGGCTAAAACCAATACTCCGATTGATATGAAATTTTATGGAGGCCTTGTAAATCTCTGAACTAAGAACTGACACGTTTTTGAGCGCATTCGAAAAATTGTTTCTCATGAAAATCGCAATTTTACGATTTTTTTCAATTTAAAAAAAATTTCTTTGTCTTATACCACTTACATGCTTTATCCAATTGTAATGATTTTTTCACAGAACCTTAATTTTATGAATTGATGTAGGCCTATTCGTGTGAAATTTAATCGTATTCAAAAAATTATTTCTCATGAAAATCGCAATTTTACGATTTTTTTTCGATTTTTAACATTTATTCGGCTTGTAACACCTACATGCTTTATCCGATTGTAATGATTTTTTCACAGAACCTTGATTTTATGAATTAATATAATCGTGTGAAATTTGAGCGTATTCGAAAAATTATTTCTTATGAAATTCTCTAATTTACGCTTTTTCGGTAAAAAAAAAATTACGCTCATCCAACAACGCGCCTGAAAAAGCGTTTGCGAAGCTTCCTACTAATATCTTTGCTTGGGATTTGTGAAGTTCTTTGACTGGATCGTGGTGGGCAGTGACTTTTCCAATTTCACTTGCTGTGGCTTCCTTAATAAAGATGGCGTCGTTCTAAATATCTTCTTTGTCAAATCAAATCATTCAAGTTAAAAGGGCATTATTTTAAAACAGGATAAGTGTTTCGTAAATAATTATTCATAGGCTTACATAATCGGTTCATTTCTTATACTTTAAGATGTCTGAAGGAGATTATGAATATGAATGCATGCGTTGTGAATTGTTGGGCCTTCCGCCTCCTGAGAAAGTGACCCGCCCTCCAGACACAACAGACCACACATCTGAAGATTTAGGTCTAGACGACGATGTCAATGTACAGGTTGATGAGGTAATAAAATAGCTAATAAGTACGCATCAGTCTACTTGTTTACAGTTTTGGCATGTAGCCCTGGATCTCTATTGTGTTAGGGGCCCTAGCCTAGGCCTAGCCTAGCCCAGCCCTAGGATCAGTCTCGTCCTTGTCAAGTTTTAGACATCCGCCTAGGCCTAGGGGCTAGGTCCTAGTAGTCCTGGGCCTAGCCTGGGTTACATGATAAATGAGAATGAGCTAGGGCTAGGCCTACCTGCCCTTTTTGGGGCCTACTTCTGTCGTTGGGGTGGGCCAACTATGTATTCCACGAAAAGCTTAGGTACGCGGTGGGTGGGGGGGGGGGGGGGGCGAAGCGCGTATGTTTTAATTATAATAATACTGCAACACTTAAGTACTCGGAAGTCTAGAATGTTTCACAGACGCGACATAGGGTCTACGCAGTCAAAGGAGGCCGCCGAACTTGAGTAGCCGAAGAGTAGGCCTACTTACGATTACGTTTACACGATTAGGCCTAGCCCTAAGCCCATTTATATAATACTCTTAAACGTTTAAACTCTACATGCGCATTTAAAAGTAAAACGACTCATTCCTACAAAGGGGTGATGGGCCTAATGGAATGAAGTACAGTATTTGGCCACACTCTGCAAAGAACTTAGAAGACAAGTGACATATCTTGGCTTAAATTCTTTATGAGTTTATCTTGCCTTCACTGTACTGAAACTTAGCCTAGCGTTAAAACCTTATGTGTTTATGTGGCTCTGCCTTAATTATGAAAAATTCCTACAACAAACAGAATTGATGTATGAAATAAACTCATAACTAAACACCATGGGCATGGTTGCGCATAAAGTCGACGGAACGGAAACAAGAAGAGGTTGCTCCCGTCGCGTTGACACAAATAAACAAAAAAAATCACAAAAATCGTTTGTTTGTTATGTTGTTCAGCATAAAAATATCTGTGTCATGTGCATTTTAGAATTTGCGTATGTACCGTAGTTAGGCCTACAATTTTTCTCCAAAGCGTTGTACATCTTAATTTGAGTGCTTACGAGCATGCCGAGTAGGTCTACATGTTTGTCTCGTGAAGACTCTTAAAGGCTTCAAAGGAATAAGAACCTTTAATGTTTAGAGGTAGTGTGTTACGTAACATATATTTTACCACACAAATAAGTTGGGCTAGGCCTATGCCTAGAGGCACGAAAATTTAGCGTTTTAGGATTGATGCTAAATCAGTTACGGTACGGTAGTTTAAATTCTTAAAAACGCTACAAATGCTAAATTTACTGAAAATAAGGTTTACCTATATAAGATACCAATTAAGAATTGGTTAAGCATTGGCATTGTATTCTAACCTTTAAAGTGTCTACATTGAATTGAAATGTTCCTATGAAGCATAATTTGAATTCATTCCCCATTAAAAATACAAGAAACTCCCCACATTTGGGGTTTTGGTGGAAAGAAGAAAATTAATGCTACAAAATGCTAAATTTGGAAAAATTAATGCCAAATATTCAGAATATAAATGCTATTTTTTCATAGCTCTAGCTATGCCTAAACAGCAAAATTTCCAGGGCAGGGGCTGAACACCCTATGGGGGTTTGGGAGCTTTGCCTTCAAAAGCCCTAGCAAAATGTAATTTTGTACTGTCTTGAGAATGGTTTTCCAACTATTTTGACAGTGTGAGTGACTGACTGGGTGGGATAGGGTGTGTTCTAAAGGTTCATAGGTAGGCCCTACCCTACACTACGGCACGTAATAATGTCGAGTCGCATAACTTGATAGTAATCAAGGGCCGATCCCTACTACACAATCAACAAATTAGAAAGTGTAGGCTGGGAATAAAAGAGTCTATGAATGTGCAGAGTTATAAATTATATACCAGGCCTAATTATCAAATAGTATATAAAACGTGAATATAAAATTGTGGTCGAGCTCAGGGACTCAGGAAATGGGCCACTACATGGCATGGCTTGATTCTGGTTCCCACACTAAAACACTTTAATTTAGGT
Source organism: Sweltsa coloradensis (assembly GCA_024449915.1). NCBI lineage: Eukaryota > Metazoa > Arthropoda > Insecta > Plecoptera > Chloroperlidae > Sweltsa > Sweltsa coloradensis. Next base: position 201,328 of record JAMZAV010000778.1, on the reverse strand, counting down.
ATCCACAAGGGGCTTCAGAGCCCATACGCCCATGCCTACTCCCAGTCCCAGCCAGCATGAATTTTATCATCACTCTGTACCAAACCCGTATTCTGTTAGTAAATCTTATTTTTCTATGATTTTTGTGCTGTTTTAATAATAAAACCCTACATACCTATCTAAATATTATTTGCTTAGCCTAGTCAGACCTACCACCTCATACAAATTGTGGGTCTTATTACTATCTAAAATTCAGTTCACATTTGAATGTATCCTTATTCCTACCATGTACTGCTTGTTATTCTTGTTAACGTGAAGCACATTGTAATGATGCACTGTTTTATTTGAACAATAAATTTTGTTTCTTTCTCTATTGCTTGATGATTTATTATTTAGTTGCTTCCCTGTTCATAAATCCATTGTTCCTCTGTAGGCAGCTAATTTTATTTCTGTGTGTTGGCATACCGCATACGGCATACCCAAGCCTACAAGATAGAAGACAACTATCAGTAGGTAGCTAACTACTAGCTACTAGCTAGCTGTTCATGTGCCTGGTTATTGGTTACATTTCAAAAGCTGTTGAGACTTTGGTTCTAGCATTCTCCAACATAGGGGTAAATGGGAACATGGGGTAAATAGGAACAGCCCTAAAATCTACCCCATATGACGTATTAAAAAAAATAAAAAAATATTCCATGTATGTAACCTTTTTATTTTCTCAACAACTTATCAAAAATTCAGCTTATTCTGATGTTAGTTTTTTTTTTAAACTAGGCCCTACCGGTACCCTACACTAAAAAGTTGATGTAAGTTTCAGTAAAAAAAACTTTAGAAAAAAAATTATGTCCAAAGAGTACCCTAAAAAAATATTATGACACATAAAAAGTTCCCCAGAACTATGAACATGGTTTTACAATTTGTTTGTATTTGCTTATCTTAGTCCATCATGGCTGTTAAGCCCCTGTTCCCATTTACCCCACACTACCTCCAATTGGGGGTAAATAGGAACACTGGTTCTGTTATCTTCATCGTGCAGAAAACGCTCCAAAATTAAGGGTCAATCGTTTTCAACTACTTTGGGAATGAGTCGAGCACGCTATTAACATTTTTATCAGGTTTCAGAACGCCATACACTAGGCATACGGGTATGGTTTTCACTAGGGTTGTGCAAACTTACTATTTTGACTTCGAACTCAGACTTCACAAAAATTTCAAACCAAACTTAAAAGGGATACCATCCAGACTTATAATACATAAAAATATAGTGATGAGTCTGGACTGGCCCCTCAACCATCCAATTTTTTTGTTTTTAAATTTGTACCTGTGAACTAAACACCATTTTGTGTGGCTCGTTGGTCTTGTTAGCGTATCTGCTTCCAATGCAGAAGGTCCAGGGTTCGATTCCCGCCAAAGTCAGAAGTTTTTTAACTTCTGATTTGGACTTAAGTCCATCAGTTCGTGTCTTAGGAGTTTGTAAACGGTGACTTTGGAGCCGTCCTAGCAACAAAGCACATAATAATTCGGAGTTGTTCTGAATTTGTTGATTCTGGCGTTGATCCGCGGGTGTTCGCACTGTCCATACCACTGATTGCTATATTTCCTATTAAAAATATCGATCTTTGGTTGGTTATCGCTCACTTGTCGATTGCGTCGGGGTTCTACAGGGTAGGCTTAGTCGCTTTGATTTACTGTCCCCCACTGAAAATCAGTTATATAACTGAGTGGGTAGACTCTAAATACAATTTATTTATTTTTTTTATTTATTTATTTGACATCAAATAATGAGTGCCTGCACGCCACTACAAATTAGTAAAAAATCCAAAAACTTTTTTCTCGAACTTTGATTTGATTTTTTTCCACTCAAACTTTTAAGTTCCAAGTTTGAATTTGGAACGTTTGCACATCCCTAGTTTGAAATGAAACATATTCAACGCTTTCCATAATATATTAGGCCTATTTAGCCTAAAAGAATTAATATAATTTTAAAAATAATTATCTGATAATTCAAGGACGGTCCGGGCCTAATCGGGCCGACCCGTAAAACCACGCCTGAACTTGCAATGTTGCAACTGGTGTAAATCAAGGCTGGGCAGCCATCAATTGTGTGCCAAATCAACTCTTTAATTTTAAATACAGGATAGGAATATTCTGTACTTAAATAAAAATAAGGAAGTGGGCTTAATTTTTAATATGTGCACAATCATAAAACAGAGGCAAATTTGCCTACAACTGTCAGGAAAGCTGTTGTAAAATTGTATAGAGCAAATTGTTTAAAATGAAGAAGCGTTTAAAGTTTGCCATTTACCATGTAGGCCTATTTTTTTTTTTTTTTTTTTAGCATGTGACGTTTTAGTACATGGAAACGCCTCGTTATCTGGATGTAAATAACACATTGTGCATATGAAAACTCCTAATCGATTATGGAAACCGCACTCAAGAGTGGTCTAGTGTGACCAATCGAATATGTCAATAGTTGCAGTCACTGCCTTCTCTATGATGCAGCAAAATGTATTCCAAAAAGCTTAAATTTACACACAAATACATTCAGGTCATTGACATATTATAGTAAGCTGTCTAGTGTGCTGTGTGCTTGTTCCATCTAGGTGCCCGTTAGGGCGCCGCAGCCAAGCCGCGGTGCGCTACACACTCAAGCACCTTATACACCAAGCAGAGTTGGGGTGATTTCGAGGTGTTACCCAGCCGTCATGTAACGTGATGTGAACTTGAAAACTATCACAATCGAGGGGATTTAGGTACCTGACAACACATGCCAAATTTTATTGGGGTACGACCATTCCTTCTTGGTGAAAAAATGTCTTCAAACATGCTCAAAATCACTTTAAGGATGTTAGCTACTGCTAGCTACTGCTAGCTACTGCTAACATCTAATACGTCGGCCCGCGATTCTGACCAGACGGGTGGGGCTACAATGTTCATATTTTACATGGACATTAAGGTTATAGAATGATAGTCTCTTTTGAAAAAAAAAGTTGAAAAAGTTTGTTGGAAGGCTTCCAAATAAAGGTTTTAAAATAAGCCTTAAACACTTGGCATATAATCAACAAGTAACCATAGTTACTTGACACTTGTTGACGGTATAAGCAGAGTTAGGCGGGAAAGTGCGATACGTAAACAAATGGCGGACATTTAAAAATTTTCTTCTTTGTGTGGAACGAGAAAAGGTGTCATTATACTCTCATCAAACAAATCAGAAACCGTCCCTGGCCTAGGCCCAGATGTAGAAAATTATTTATAATACAACAGTGTAGGTCTAAAGTTCCATTTGGCTATAGGACTAGTAAAATTCATACTTACATTACATGTTTGACAAGCCTAGCCAACCCTATGCCAGCACAACATTGTTTTGATATGAACTTGCTCAACTGTTTGTTTACATAATTGCAACAATCAAATCATTTCATACAACTTGTCTTTCGATTGGCCCGCGTTTATGAAGGCACTGCCATCTAGAATAAATATAGAACTTTTTCGAGCTCTTTGCTATACGCAAATCTTTTTAAAGTGTTTGGATTTCGTGATACTCTTTCAACCATAGACATCCTATATAATTGCCTACTATAGGGGTTTAATATCAATGCTTTCAACTCACAACCCATGACGTTTTCCACGATACCGTTCAAGAATACCAATTCCTTCGAAAACGAAAACGACTTCGTTTTCAAATTGCGTTTTCAACTCATCTCCCACGAACTCAAGAATTGGGGTCCAGTCCTTATACCGTCGTTATACCATGGTTATACCACCTATACCCAGGATGTACATGAATCCGGGTCTAGATATTTTACATCCTATATTGTTACTGCTAATACCATAGAATTTAAATCAACTTTGATAAAAATATTATATTTTAGCAAATAATTTTGTAATGGAACTTGAAAAAGTAATGAGATCACACACATAACAAAAACTTGTAGAAATACAGCCAAACCTTACACACTCAAAAGGAATGAGATCTAAAAAAAGGGCCAAGCTCATCTACCCTTCCACATAAACGTACAGTGTCCCATAACAGCATCCTCGAAAAGCTTGGCAAAATAGAATTTGCATGTTTACGTTTAAATTAATTACAAAAAAAGAACTTTGATAAACTATTACGTTAAATTAATAATCGCAAATTCTATTTTGAAAAGCTTTTCGAGGATGCTGTTATGGGACACTGTACGTTTATGTGGAAGGGTAGATGAGCTTGGCCCTTTTTTTAGATCTCATTCCTTTTGAGTGTGTAAGGTTTGGCTGTATTTCTACAAGTTTTTGTTATGTGTGTGTAGTATGTTTACTTCCCACTGAACTTGTTGTAAACGCTGTGTACTGACGTCACAATGAGCAGCTTTCTTTAATGATGGTGACTGTCCGTTTCACTTTCCGAACCGTTGCGATTTTTATAATATGTTACTACCAAAATATTGACTTACAACAAAAATAAAAAAAATATGTATACCATAGTGTCATTATGTATTTAAAGAAAGAAAATACATTTCTATTTTCTAGAAATATGTACACTTCCCTGATTCATTGTGATCATAATATTTAATTACACTAAATCGAGCTGTGTATCAATTTGTTCTGTGTAGACAATTCTACAATTCCAATAACTGACAGTATTTGATTATAAGCAAATGATATTTCCCTAATCGGCAAGTTCCCCCCAAAAAAACAATGTAAACTCTGGTCGGCCACAGATAAATGAATGTGAGTACCTACATGACATTTTTCGCCCAGGAAATGCAGCTAAAGGATGAACAACTCAAGAACGCTTCTGGAGGTTTAGATGAACTAAACAACATTTTGTCAATGACCCAGAAAAAAATAAACAGATTTAAGGTAAACTTAACATTTTATTTGTAAATGACCGGTATACTGTTGAAATCTAAAATTTGTTCGTAGCAAATAGAAATATTTTTTGTGGGGAATTGCAGGTGGTTTGTGGGAGTTTGACAAGCTTATTGAAGTTAAAAGTTGGCAAAAGTGATGGTACTCCGAGCGAGTGTAGCAGTCGGGGTTCGATTGCTTCCGAGACTGAGGGGCAACGGGACGAATCAGAACCCGCTGCGGCAAGCTCTGGTTTGTCAATTAATTTGTATCATATATATATAATGATGTTAATTTTACAACAATGTAGTTACCAAGTAGTATAGGATAGCAAATGAAAAATTTGTTTATGTGCATGTGTTAAGTTACTCAAATGTACAATTCCTGCATCTGTAGGCTACCTTATTCTTTTTTTATTAATTTTTTCACTGCCTCCTAGATGTTCGTCGTGGCTCAACGAGGAGCCACGACGAACATCTAGGAGGCGGTGAATATTTTTATTTGAATAAAGCTTTTTGTTTGTAGTCAGTAATATCCAGGATTATACATTTTGGAATGTAAAAGTATGGAGCCTATTCACTAAATGCAGTCTTGAAATCTGATTCTATATTTATTTCAATTTCACCTTCTATGAATATATGATCCATCAAACCATGATTCATAATTTTTCTTTGGACTTATTTTTATTGTTAATTTTAACGTTTCCAGGGTGTCCACAGGCCACTAAATGCCCACTATTTTTGATAAAATGGTGAAAAAGCCACCAGGGCCACCATCTTTACAATTCGTTGGATAGTTATATAAAATATCATGAAATTTTTACTGCGTTGTTTCCTATAGTAATTGGATTTTCCCACTCTTTTGAATCGGCCTTCAAAATAGGAATTCCAACCTGATTCAGTTTTATTTTTTTAATAAATCCAAAGGCAACTAACATTTTGTATAAAAACTATAGGGGTAAATCTAAGTCTGTGATTGAGCGAGCGAAGCGAGCGTCTCCACTTGACTCTTATGGCTCGAATGTCTGTTTTTGTTTTTTTCTGTTACTGCTTCGATACAGGTCGCACCGTTTCTCTGATCGACCTGAAATTTTGCACACATGTACATACCACCTAGGCGGGTTGCTGTATAGTTTTTGAACAAAATCCAATCGTTGGTTATAAAAAATAAAAAATAAAATAAAAAAATAAAAAAATAAAAATGTACCGATCGTTATGAAATTTTGCAGGGTCAATAAGTACAACATTCTTTCCTATTTTCCAAATTTTCAGCTAAATCGGTCAAGACCTTAAAGACTTATTGGTAATCATATTTCGAAAAATGATGTTAAAAATGAAGGAGGCAGTGAAGATACAAAGATACACTTTAGAAGGCATGACGTGAATTAGAACAATGCAAAGATGTTGGAATAGTATAAAGTGTTAAATGTCAATATCCAGTTAGGCCTACACTGTGTGGTGGGCCTTATGGGAATGTCGTACTCGGGTCATGTTGCACGTACCGGTGCTCGCTCAACAACGCGTCCAACTGAGCGTTTTCCTAGTTATTTGTAATGCACATTTTTATCTAGAAGACATAGTCCGTCATTATGTGGCGATTGTTTTTTCTCCACCATTACTTTGCTACTGCCCAAATGATATGAAGTGCAATTTGAATTACTACAAGACTTAAAGGGGCTATTACCACATACCACACAATACCACATAATCTATAGCATAATAGTACTACATTAAAATGATATCTTGTAACTGTGATTTTCATGATAAAAAAAATTGTCCTGAAATTTGCAAAATTTAGCATTTTGGGAAATTTCTTAAACCCACTTTAACCTGCTAATTTTTTGTTCCACATAGCTACTAGAATATCGTACCAATCTAAAATGGCCCTTAATAACATCGTGTCTTGAAACTGTGAATAATTATGCACTCAAACAGGCATAAATATGCATTTCAAAATCGCCCCCCTTCTTTCTTGGTAATCAGCAAATTTTGACCGAACTACTTGCCCAAATTACAAAACAAAATAATATCAGAGTTACAGAAAAGGCTGTTAAGTATGTAAATATTGCCTGTTGCACAATTTTTGTTTGGATCAAGATCACGGGGCTTAAAGAACGTCCCCGTGTTACTTCTTATGGGAGATTTTTGCTGATGGGCCCTCTAGCTTGAAAATTACCAAATTTGACAATTTTTTTAGGTCGGGTCATGGTGAGCCCAAAATTTTTCTTTTGATTTTTTTTTTCTAAATTCATATCTAGTTATCCTGAATGTGAATGAAATATCTTTTTTAGTTCAGAGGGTGAATACCCCTTTAATACCCAAATAGCATGGCACAACTAACGGGAAGTCATCTAATTTCCAGTTTCCATGAAATTTTAACGCATTGCTACTATTTGACCACTATTTTACCCATTTAAGACTACTATTACCACTATTTTTACATCCTCAGTGCTGTGGACACCTTGTGTTTTAAATAACAAAATAATTTGTATTCAAACATAAAAGTAAAAACGGTTTTTAGATTTTCTAAATACATACTAGTATAAAAAAATCTCACCCTGCATCAGCAAGTATAGTTATATAATCTCTAAAATGTTATGTGTGTATCCTTTTGTGTAGGTCATACAGAGCACAAAACACCCCACGAACTGGACGTGACGGCTCAGGTCGACTCACAGATTGATAAGCTTGACTCTCTGATAATGAAAGCGGAAAGAGCGCACATTAGCATGAATAGCCAGAACAAGCAGATGAAATCGTTTCTCAAATAAGTAGAAAACACCACAACTAATCAATGCATGGCTGTTACTGTAGGAAGATAACTCAACCAATTAAGCTCAGACCACTAGATTTTTCTGGACACGCATTAAAATGAATGTAAATATAGTAGGGTTACCATCCAATACTACTTAGTACTTTTGTAAATCATTAATCAAAATTTAGGGTAAACTATTGATTGTTAATTTTTTGTTTTAAATTGTGGATTTCCTTCATCTGTTACAATACAATATCACAATCAATCAAATTAGAATCACTTGATAAATGTTGAACATAAAATTAATATTTTAAATTTTAAGTGAAATTTTAATTTTTGTTGGATGTTTCCAAAAGGAGTAGGTAGAATATACTCACTGAAAAAATGTCATATTGATAATCAATCGATTTTTGATTTTTCACTTGTCGGTGGTAACCCTAGTAAGTAGCCAAGCAGCATACAAAATGCTCATTGATTAATTTAATTGCCTTTTATGCCACTAGAGACTGATTTCATGTTCAAAGCCTCCAGATGTACTGTAATACAGGCACGCATAGTATTTACAGAGGTGATACAAAAGCTACCTATACTGTAAGCATAGACATATAAACTAAAACAAAAGTGTCTCGCACTGTGATGCTGGTACAAGAATCGTTATATAATATTTAGCTACACTAATCCATGTTTTGCTAGAATTTCTAGTTCTTTCAAGTCTTGCTGATAAAAGCATGCACACTTCAATAAACTTTAAATTCTCCAGTAGTATTGCAACAGGAAAAATTACACATAAAGTGGTCTAGGTCAGTTGGAAAAGATATTTAAAGTAGTGAATCACTAACATACTAACTGGTTCTTGCACCCTTGATGTAGATTAGAACTTAAAAAGGTGATATCATAATAATGTAGGTATAGATAGGGCTACCTAGCTGCTTCTGTCTTACACTGTAACTTCTAAATGTAATGTATTTCTTCTTCTGTAAATCGTTCAAAACTTTATCTCACACATGGTAGATAACTAATAAGATGTTAGACCTTGATCTCGGTATGTATTATAAAAAATCTATAGGTGCTTATTTAGCCAGATAAGCGAGTTTGACGGAGAACGAAAACATTGCCATGCGTGTACAAATTATGGGACAAAGGACCCCATTTAGTAATATATTTTGAATGTTAATGGAATACATATATTATATTTTTAGTGGTCATTGATGACTGATCTCTACTTAGCTTAGCGCCTTAGCCTTACGTTTTACATGTGAACTTGTGATCTAGTATTTTATATCTAGAGGTTTAACTTTAAATGCACCAGTATGCATTTTAATTTGATCAACAAATAGGTACCTTTCATTGGTTTGAGCCTATATACATACATACTAGTATTCTTGCTCATATGCTTGTAAGATTGAATAGAATACTAGAGTTGCAATTTTCAAAACTGATATCTGGGTTTGAAATTTCTGTAAGTCAATATATTCTACAAAAAGTTTGCAATTTTAGGGAACAGTACTATAATTAATTAATTTAACTTCTATATGCCTACTATTCAGTTAATATAAAAACTGATTTACAATGAGGACAACTAATAATGAAATAGTATAACTTGTTTTGCGCCCAGCGATGGTGACTGAGTTGATGTCTACTAGCTTTCAGCCAAAAATAGCTGTAAATAAACAGTTGTTTTTACATTTTACCGGACTTACGGGACAATTCCAACAATTTATTACAATTTGTTATTAATATTTTATCGCTGTAGCTACCACCAGTGCATGTAACATAATTCTATAATCAAACTTTATTAGTTGAAATCTCAGTTAAAAATTAAAATTGATTGAATTGCATCACAGTCTAAGTTATATTGAATGAACCACCCTTTAAAACCATAGTTATCTTCTTGTATAATACTTCATATACTACCATGTGTGAATTAAGTACTACTATATATATATACCTACTCCTTATTCTATAAAAATAGAAATTATAATATGACTCTCAGCAGTTTCTATTTATGATTGGTAATTAAAGTTGGCAATAGGCACCACAGACTTACTAGTATTCCATTCAAATTAGTTGTACAGGGCCATACAATCAGCTCGATGCTAAAATAATTATTTCATCGGGTTCCGAGTTCCTCTGTTGCCCAACTTTCCAGTAATGAGTGGGTTTAGAATTTAGATGCTCACTGTTAAAAAGTGGGGGTTTCCAATATTGGTAGGTCAAAAAATATTGCATTGTTATTGGATTGGGCATTTTATAATCTGTTTACTGTAGTATTAAAAATATATAGGTCGACCATTATGTCTTTATTACAAAGTGTATAAATTATACTAATTATTTGTGTTAACTGGAAGGCTAACCAAAAAACTGACAGAAATTGATGTTCTACAACTTAATATGTTTTGAAATCCCCAAAATAAAAATAATAGCAATAAAGGAACTTCCCTCCTACTCTCTATTATCATATTAAATGCAATAACCAATGGCAATAATGCTTTGGGCCAATATGAATGGATTTGTTCTCAATACACCAATATTTGAGTACATCTTGTCTCTGTTTACATTCCCTGGTGCTGATATGACGTTGTATTTAATTATAAATTGTAAAATATACTTGTTGTAGTGAAGGAATATAAAATAAAATATAGCTAAATGATGTTAAAAGTTAAAACACCACCTTCAATCAATTCCGAGCTGTGATCAAAATTATGATTGTAACAGCAATTGTTTTAAAACTTTTTCGTACTTGAGGGTCTGTCCAAAAATTATAAATTACATTCATATAAAATAAAGATATTATATAAGATATGCAGGTTTAAATTTAAAACACCTAGAGAGAATTGACCCAGAACACTATTAAAACGTAACTTAAAAACTTATGACCAAGGCCACTACTTACTTACTTACGTTGGCATCAACCTGATGATGGGTGGGGAGGGTTCACCCAAAAATTCGTTTTTAAGTTAGAAGAGGCCTTGGTATAAGTTTTTAATTTACGTTTTAACCTAGAAAGAAATTTACTGTGAAGGAGAGGGAGGGTGATACTGATATGCATGTGATTTGAAATAATTGTTAATACATATACTAGGTACACTTAACAGTACATAGTGCATACAAATTAATCTAAACTCATATACTGTACATAATTAAAGTATCATTAAAATAAATAAACAAATAAAACACTAGTGGTGAAACTCTCGTAACGAATAACCTCTCCCCTAGTTAAATTTCTTATTTGTTCTATCTTCAAAGTGCAAACATTTTTTATATTGTATTTGTTTATATTTTATAAATGCCAAGCCATACACAATGGCTCATACCATCAGGGCACAGGTCCGAAGCGTACGACCTAGGGAAACGCGGATTTAAGTCCTGCAAAAGGCATAAGATTTTGCAATAATTATTATCCGTTGCCACTCATCGCCTTGAATAGCAAAGCAATATTGCAATACTACTAGGTAATAGAGACGTCAAGCAAAATAAAAAACCATTAACCAATCAATAAATGCCAACTTACTTGAAATTAATTAATCTCAAATTCATTTCACTAAGATGAATTGATTGTAATTAGTAATTAGGATGTAGGGACATAAAAATAATTGTACAAATAATAATTTCTCACCCTTAGAAAGGTAGCCTATATCTATTTTTTTAAGTTAAGTTTAACAATTTAATTTTTCATGTCATACCAATTCATGCATAATTATTAATTAATGGATAGACCCTTATTTGTACGAAGATCGAAATGCAATATCAAAGCAGGTGCCTTTTATTACATTATTCATCATTGAATGATTATAAATCTTAGTTGTGTGGCCATTGTGAGGCAATTATTTAGTATGTATCTATGAATTTTATTGTTAAATGTTAATAGTAGGTTATACATTGATACTGTGTGTGTATTGTATTGTACTTCATGTTTAATTGCATATACAACATAATTAGTTACTAATTAGTAATTAGGCATGTGCAAATATTCAACCTTCAAAATATTATTGTTTATCGTCTACTGAAACTTTCAAATCCTACGTCCTCAACAGTAAATCTAACAGTTTGTATTGTTCTTCAATATGTACATAAGAGTTGAAATTAATTGTGGGCTGTTCTTAATTAAAATTTAATTACTCTTCTGTTGCCAAATCTAACACTATACACACGGTAAGTGACTATACCATGTATTTATTTACCATATTACGATTACCTGTTGCACAAGGCAATTTGGAAGTGAAAACTACCACAATAATAATGAATACATATATTAAAAAATTAATGCAATAGGTAAATAAATAAATGAGATCATCTACATCACACTCTAAACAAAGTTATCAGTATTCACATTATGTACATCCTGCTGTTTAACCCCTTAACTGTGTAATTTATTTTCAGAAGTTGTTCTTCCCCTGTGTATTAATTTTAAGGTAAAATGCCCTTATTTATACTTGAGTTGAAACTATCATTACTTTGCCATTTTTGCATGTATCTCAATTATGTTTTTTGTATCATCACTGTAATTAATTAAATCATTCTGTTCACCCTCCAAACTATATCTGAATCTAAAATAACCGACATGTTTTGAATATATAAACAACCCTTACGCGACGCCACTATGCACAGATGAAGCAATAGGCTCCTATTCCCGTTAGGATAGCCTCGAAAAATCGATCATCTACCACCAACATAACAGAACGAAAATCACTAGAATGAAGACCTCTGCTGCTGGTGATAATACGCGTATATATACGGCATGCACAGACATACGAAGTGGGAAGTGTTGCGGTGCGTATATTTACGGCATGCACAGTACAGATGCCGTTTAGCATGGACGTATATATACGGCATAAACAGTTAAGGGGTTAATATCCTAGCACTAATATTTACCAGGGCATCTAACAGGTTCAAACTGGAAACCGAAAAAATACATTACTTTCCCAAACCGAAATAATCTCCTCTAACATGTTAATGTTAAAAATAAGTTGTGTACTGACTAGTGAATCAATAATTAAATCCAACTAAAATGTATTGTTTGACTTGTTTGCATATGCCTTAGCTTTGTAGTGTTTTACAAGTAAAACTAGAGGATAGATTACATAACATTAGTAAACAAAATCAGCATGTGTTTTATTTGTAAGATCCAAACAAACTCTTACTCTTACGTGCGTTAACTTTTGGCTTGTGTGCTTCCAAATCTCTTGATGTAAGTAACATGTAATAAATGGATGATGTACATTTGAATGTTATGTTTTATTTTTCCTATCCATCAAAATGTTGTATCAGTAACCTTTTGTCCGAGGAAGGCTGCCAAAATATCACGCAGCAGGCGAGTGCTTGCAATTGTTTTTAACCGTGTATTGTTCAGTGTGGAAGAAGTTAAAATTTAAAGTGCTTGTAAAATACTGATAATATTTGTAAAAATCTAATCTTTTCAGATCTATAATGCACCAACAATCCAGAAGTTATTACCAGAAGTTAATTGTCTCGGTAGCTTTGGGTAAAGCATCCAACTGGTGATCAGGAATTCAGGGTACCTGGATTCGATACCCGGCTAAGATGGATTATGTAATTTCTGGATTGATTTCCATATGTCAATAGTCAATACTCAATAGCCTACTAGGTACATAGACAAAATAATTTTTTATTTATGAAAAATGTAAAATGTAATTTAAAGGGGAGGAGGAGAGGGGGCTGTAACCCCTCTATGGAATGGTACTGTGAAGTTTGTACACTGGCACATCAAGTTGTCATAAAGTTAAAATTTTTACTGTGGGAAATAAACCTGTTAGGTCTATAGGGTGTAGTATACCCCTCTTCAGGTAAACTAGGTAGGCCTAGGTATGTTGCGGATAGAACAATTGTGAAGGGATGTCTGAGGGCTGTTTAAGACGACTCAATCCCGTGCATTTGCATTAACGACTGAGGAAAGCTTTGGAAAAAAAAATTCAGTCAGGATTGCCGGTGTCAACGGGATTTGAATCCGGGACCACCCGAATCAGTTGCTCGTTTAGCGCTCGAGCCAACACTGTCGGTAAGTTGTCATAGTGTTCTGCAATATTGCAATATTGTGACGTCTCAAAGATGTTGAAATGTTTTAAGTTTGAAACAAAAAAAATAATGGTAAGTTTTAGTTTTAACATTGGAAGAGCAAAAAGGTTATAGTGAAGGTTCGAACAAGTTAAATTTGATTTCATTCAACTGAGATCAAGAGCCCAGCTGACCCAGTCATATTTCGGGATACCGTGGGAGAGAATATTGTAGAATGTTTATCTCGGTTACCAGTGGGATCGGGATCGACACTATCATCTGTAGGAACCTTACCAAATCCCATTCTTTTACAATTATGGGGCCGCGAGCATAAACCGTGTGTGTTTTACCCGGTTTATGCGCGCACGGCCAGCCGTGGTCCCGCCGTTCTATTTGAAGTCGTAATACTGTATTAGTCACTAATACACTTTGAGTTCACCAATTTGCACACAGATTGCGCCACACTGAACGAATATGTATTACCATGCAGTAGTCTACCTACGCGTGGCTTCTAGCTTTACCGGCCGACGTTGCCGCCGCCGCAACTGCTGGTAGTCGTATCTCAGATCGATTTTTTGTCACTTGCATGATTTAAGCATAAAGCTGGATGGGGAGGAGGTCTAGCTCAAATGGAACAGCACGGCCACGATCGTGTACTTCCGGTTTGTGCCTGTTTGGCCATTTTGATTGTGATGAACAATCTAGGCCACTACCATCAGGTTCATCTTTACTACCATGAACTGTGGTAGGCCCTAGGTTACCAGGCGTCAGTTGAAAGTAATCAATCCAAATGTCTGCCGACCTGAAGTGCTAACTTGTACACCGCCGACCACAGAGCTACTCCTCCAGCACTAATGGACCTATTTATAACTCCATGGTTTAAGCTCGCGGCCTCTCTATTGAAGACTGGGTACTTGTTCATTAACGGGACCCCCCTCAATTTTTTGTTAATTGCTCCCCCCCATCGTCGTTTTTTTTACTTATTTCGGTTTACAATAAATAATTACAACTTGCGAGAAGTTGAATATAACTCTGACAGTGAACTTGACTCACACGTTCAACGTTACTCAGGCGAGTATAATCCATTGGAATGCGTAGGCCTACATGAGAGCAGTCGTCGCCGTGCAGCTGACATTGACGTTCACGGATACCAAATGAACCTTCAAAACCTTTAACGTCGCTATTTTAAACGAAAGTACTTTTCCATTGACAGTCCATTATATTTAAAATAGCGACGTTAAAGGTTTTGTAGGTGGAATATGTTGGCCTAGGCCGTGTCACTCCTGTCGCAAAGCATGTAGCCGGAAAGGATGTTTTCGAGGCTTTGTTTGAAATAATTGTGTTTTCCTGACCTCATGAAACTCAGATGGAGTAGATGTAGTAGTTTTGATTGTCTAATGTTATGTTTTTACTGAATTTTTACATTTTTTGGAGGGGGTCCCGTTAATGAACAAGTCGGAACATGTTCTTGTGGTGACTGTATGAAGGCCTATCCAAAGCTGTTTAAGTCGGCCGCCTAACCCCTAGTCTACCAACCCACAGCTGCCAGCTGTGACGTCACTTTCATTGTTGAATTAGTTCAACTAGGCTAGTCGACTATGCAAAGGGAGGTTTAGGATAGACCCTCAATAATAACATTCATACCTTACCAAGAGGGGTAACTCAATGCACAATCGGCCTACAACAACAAGTGACGCACTGGCATGCTTGATACCGTATTGTCCCGAATATAGGCTGAAAATGAATATAAGCCAACCCCCTAACTTTTCTTGTTGAAATATGAAAAACCAAAGCATAATCATATGCGTATAGTATACCTATATAAGATGGTAAGGGACTTTGAGACTTAAAATAATAAAAAAAGGCAGGTTTATATTTAGGACAATACAGTATTATGACCGTGGTGGCACATACGATTGCCCGTCTGGGTCCGCTGGTCCCAAGTGTATAGCTCAAGGAGGACGTGGGTTCGAATCCCGCCTAAGGCATGTTTTTTGTAATCCTCCTTTATCGTCATCTATCATCATTCATCAGTCATCGGCTACTCATCGCTCGTCTCGAATAGCCTTAGTGCAATTAATATGAGCGTTAAGAAATAGAAAAAAAATGGAGCCAAGCTTTTTAGATTAATCTACTGCGGACTAGAGATTGACAAGCTCAGCCAATGCCTGCGCCCGCTTCTAGTCATAGGCCTACTTGGGGAAGTTCCTTTTGAAGAGGAACTTTAAAAAAAAATTCAGTTCATCAATTTAGGCCCTAAAAAGGAACTTTTATAAAGTTCAAGTTCCATTTTATACCTTTAACCACACAGATTTGAATAAAACATTCTTTGCTTCTTTCATATACCTACGGTAGTATTACTTAGTGAGAAAACACAAAAAATATAATAGTTGGTGGCTTAACCCATTGGAGCCGACTTACGGAACCGTTCCGTATTCTACGAGTGTGGCCCAAAAAGGGACATACGGAACAGTTCCGTGTCCGTTCCGTTGTCTTTGAATTCGCGCCAAATCGGCGTAGTTCAGTCAACCTCACACAGATAGCAGCACTATATGGAGGCTGACTCTTTTACTGACGTGGTTGAGTTTTTTCCCCGATAAATTCTCGAACACGGCCATTTCACAGATGACTACAAATAATATGATGGCCTACAAATTGTCAAGGCGGTGCGCCGTAACAGAAATAGGCTTCTCAGCTGTTGTTTACTTCGTAAAACTGACGTAAAGCTCCTGAATGTTACGAGATGGCGAATCTGAAGGCGATTGTGCTGAATTTCCAATGAGCGTGATATATTGTGAGATTCAGGAAGTGTTGTTGATTAGCTTGCAAATGATGCAAGCAATAATAATGATGTGGATAAAGACTACGAGTCCTTCTTACCAAGATAAAATAAGACGATGACACAGGTAGGGTTAGGCCTAGGGCTGGCGGGAATATAAACTAGAAGAGCAAAGCATATGGACTAAAAACAATAGGCCTAGGCCTTCAATTTTGTGCATTAATGCGATTTCGGCCCGTAGGCAGGGTGCGGCCGGGTGCCATCCCCCGTAATACGGATTTAACTGGATCCGTACGGGCAAAATAAGCAAAATCAACTGGTGGCTCAATGGGTTAACTAAATAAAAATATAAAATCTGAAATGACCCATTTTAAGTCAGTAGGCTAGTATTCTCACCCTATTTATCACCATCAATATTTAATGAATAATTAACAAACAAAGGTAGTAGTACCTGATAAAAAAGGATATCATCATTGTATCGAAATTCATTGATATTGATATTGGCTCGTTGGTCTTGTGGTTAGTGTCTCTGCTTTCAATGCAGATTGCAGAAGGTCCAAGGTTCGATTCCCGCTATACGCTGAAGTTTTTTAACTTCTGATTTGGACTGAAGTCATGTTCTTGGGTTATGAATTTGTAAACGGCGACTTTAGAGCCGTCCTAGCAACGAGGCACATAATAAATTTAAAGTTGTTCTGAATCGGCCTTGTTGATTCTGGCGTTGATCCGCGGGTGTTCGCACTGTCCATACCACTGATTGCTATATTTCATATTAAAAAATATTGATCTTTGGTTGGTTATCGCTCACTTGTCGATTGCGTCGGGACCTACAGGGCTTGGTCGCTTTGGTTTACTGTCCCCCAATGAAAATCAGTTAGTTATATATGACTTGAGTGGGTAGACTCTTAATACTATTTTTTAATTTAATTTTATTAATCATTATTAACATCCCAGATAAAAAATGTGGTTTAAATGAGTCAGTCATTTCAAAACTTTTTCTCCTCCACAGTATCGGCCGACTTTAAATTAAACAATTTGGACATAACGTTATAAAAAAATATACAAATAACAGGTCTGTTGAAATGAAATGTTTGTGTTGAAACTTACAATGGTTGGGTTTGCTTAGATAATGAAAGTTATTTTGCACTTGCAGCGTTGGTCTCAATGAATGTCTTGATCTGGTCGACGACTGTTTCTAGTTGGTCGGCGCGTAGGATGAGAACTCTCCGGTAGGGCGTCAGCTCTTCGTCGTCCTCGCGCCACTGTCCGCTGACACCCGAGTCTGATTCAGCCTTCACGCTGAACTCGAACTTGCATTCGGCCAACTGAAACATCAGAAAACTAGGTTACTACTGCCAAGAGTCTAGCTAGAGATTAAAGACACAACCAGGAAAACACCAAAGTCGTTACCAGACGAGGCAATCTGGGACCTGTAAAAAAAAATTGGATCAAGGCCATCTCTTTAGAGCAAATCTATGCATTTTTTAAAAATAAAACTAGTGTTCAAATATAGCTACCCACATATTTCAAGATGGGATATGAAGAAACATCAGGTATTAATTTTATAAACAACTTTGTTGTAAAGAAAGCAGTTAGCTGGTAGTGTAAATATAAATTTGTTGTGTAAGTTTGACTTAGTAGTAATATTGTTCATACTAATTTTGTCAAATGATTTAGCATCACGTACCATCCATCTTTGAATCCTTTTTTATAAATGATTGTAGAACTCTTGACACAGAAGAGCTAATTCCCAACAACTTAACTCTGCATTGAAGATCTAAATTTCAATTATCTGACCATTTTCAAACCAGGTCCCTATAGGGATGGCAAGCCGGTCAATTGACCGGTCAAATAATGTCAATTGACCAAGTAATATTTGACCGGTCAAATAATTGGTCAAAATAATATTTGTACTAATTTATTTGGCTTCACTCATTCTTCAAAGGAAAGTCAACTTTTGTTACATTCCCTTACAAATTTGAAATTGGACAAGTCACTGTTGTTGCCCTTAATACTTTTTGACAGTGAGCACACAAAGTTTAGTAAATTCACTCATTCACACTCATTCACTCATTTTCATCAATAATTATCAGTTATCACCATTGAACGTTCATCATGTATATTGATTAGCCTAACTTTGTTGCAAAAACATTTTTTTCGTAAGTATACTGCCACAATAGAGCAAAATGTACCTTTTTTATATTTGACCGACTTTTGGTCAATTGTCCGGTCAATTGACCACTTTTTATTTGACCGGTCAAAGTGCCATCCCTAGGTCCCTAATACTAACTTAAGTTTTATTAGCCTACATATTCAGTAGGGGCCTACTCAGTTCACACAATTGTGGAAATTCAGGAAAAGTGAATGAGAAGCGGGAAATACAGGAGTGTTGGCAACCCTGACCTAGGCTATCGTAAAGCGACTATGCACACTTATCTTCCCACCTTATCAATAACTTCCTCTTCTTGGTTTGACCAGATTACTTGTGGTGAATCAGCCTTCTTCTTGCTCCCCCGGATTTTCTTGGGCTCAGTTAGGTCTGTCTTGTACAGTTTGCAAATCATCACAAAGTGAGACAATTCAAACGGCATCTTTTTGTCACGCGCCCGTTGTAGTTCTTTCCTGAAACAAACCAAAGGTGTTACGCTCTAGTCTAGGTAGGCTACTGTATTATTAGGCCCTCATGGGGTGACATCGGATAGGGTACCCGAGTAGAGTCTATGCCAAGGATTCAAATCTCCTTCGGTTAGGGTGTAGGGCCTACGATTTTAAACTAGATTAAACATCAACGCACTAAAACTCTGCAAATATATAGTATAATGAAAAAGTTGTGGCAATGGAAACTACTTGACAGTTCAAATTTGTGGCTCACTCATTGAACTGTTGATAAGTTTCTAAGGCTTGACTTAGTCATTCTTTAAATTGTCATTTTTAGTTTGTTGATGTGGTATATATAAATTATAAAGACATTTTGACCTTCATTTCAAAATTTTGTTTCATGCAAAATTGAAGCATTGATAATTACAAATTAGTAGAGCTATGAAAAAATAACATTTATATTCTGAATATTTAACATTAATTTTTCCAAATTTAGCATTTTGTAGCATTAATTTTCTTCTTTCCACCAAACCCCAAATGTGGGGAGTTTCTTGTATTTTTAATGGGGAATGAATTCAAATTATGCTTCATAGGAACATTTCAATTCAATGTAGTCACTTTAAACGTTAGAATACAATGCTAAACCAATTCTCAATTGGTAGGCCCTATAGGTAAACCTTATTTTCAGTAAATTTAGCATTTTGTAGCGTTTTTAAGAATTTATTCTCACTGATTTAGCATCAATAACCTAAAACGCTAAATTTTCATGCCTCTACAAATTAGGTTTGATGAAATGACACCATAATCCGAATTGGACAGAGAATGGCCGGAACCAAATCCGTAAATTTTACTAAGCCTACTCTATGTCAGTGTCACCGCTCACAGGTAGGGTCTACTCACTGTAGATTTTCCAAAAGTGGAACTGCAATCTGGGATGGTATGTTGATGAATCGCTCATTGATAAGAACCCCAACATGCCGCTTATCATCTTGCAGCAAGGAGTGGACAATCTTGCTCACGTCATCGGTTGCGTGCTTGTCACACATTTCCAGGAGCAAGGTGCGTAGCTGCTGTATGCACTCCAGATTCTAAACACAAACGAGCACGCGGTGGCCTTGATTATCTGAGCTCCCATTGACCAATAATAATAAATATGAGGGACTAAGTAGGCCTACAAAGCAGCAATTTAAAAGATGGACTCGAGCTAACCAAGGTAGGTAGACAGTAGGCTTTTATCACCAAGTACTGATTGTACGATATAGGCCACTAGTAGTACCGGTAGTAGGTAATTTTTTTAAATCGGTGAGAACCTGTGCTTATTACCTGCTTGTCTGTGATATTTATGACCGTGGTGATTCCAAACACATCGTTCGTGTCCATCGCTTCGTCGTCGCTGTCATCCTCCCCGTCGTCGCTCTGTTTCACCACGCTGCCGATGTAGTTCTGTCCAATTATCAACTCCGTCAACTCGGTGAGATTAAGGTGAGCTTTAAGGAACAGCTGGTTAAGCAACTGTTTGATACCATGAAAGTCCGAATCAATTGGCATTCTTCCTTCAAATTCAACTTGAATTTCCTGAAAATGTAAGAGGGTACCGTAGCGTTAACAGAATGTGATCGTGTAGACGAGACCCTACCATTATAAATGGTGTTACTGTTAGGTGTTACATACCTTGGAACATAGGCCTACTGAAAACCAAGTCAAGTTACAGGTCACTGTGCTACAATGAAATAACAATAATAAGTCTTTATTTAGCGTCAATGCGCTATTCAAACAATGGTACATTTCAGGGCTCAAAAAATACCATGCCCGACATGCCCGGGGCATGTAAAAAAAGTGGTCGGATACATAGATTATTTTCCCACATGCCCGGGCGGGCATGTAGAAAATCTCACTATCGCCTGCGCTAAACGCGGGTAAAGCATCATTCACAACTAGTTCTAAGGCGTAAGGCGCAAGGCCTAAGGCGTAATAATTGTATTGCCGAGTATGTGTTTCAATCAGAACGTTCACAACACGTCCTAAGTCGCAAGGCGTAAGGTTTATGTCGTAACGAATTGACCAAAATCCAATTCTTACAACAGGTTTCTTACGACGAGCCAATCACGAACAAGGAATTGATATTGATATTGATATTGATATTTATTAGCCATCTTTTTGCACTCATGTGCAACACAAGTATACATGGTAGACGAGTATTAGACGTTGTCATCAAGAGTGGTTGAATATAATACCTGGTTATAATAGTATAAATGTACAAATCATTCTACAAGTGTAAAGCGTCAATAACAAGATAAAACTAATTAGGATAGGCCTATCAGTATCTTGCAAGATATCACATTTCTAAGATAATGTAAAATACATTACAATGATTAAGTCGCCTACATGTACAAATAAGTTTCCCAATGTAAAACAAGTCAATAACAAGATAAAACTATAATAAGGGTATATAACCCTGTAGGCAATAGTCATACTCTTACAAGATATCACAGTTCTGAGCTAATTTAAACACACATATTACAAATTACATAACTAACAAGTACAATACTAATACACACAAATCACATGGAAGAAAGTCCACAGATCAATGACTAAAATACTTCCCACTCCTGCTTATTTCATTCCACAGCTGTTGTACGCGCATGCGCAATACGCAGGAGAAATGAAAAATGGCATGGTTGTTGTAAACGCCTAGCATTTCTTAAGACTTACACCTTACGCCTTAGAACTAATTGTGAATGATGCTTAAACTGCAGGAGTAACTATATGGGAAAAAACTACTTATCCAGTAACAGGTCCCATGGGTTGTGATTGCAGGCCATTAAGATAACACTCACTGTTCCTTTATATCTTGTCATGCAGTCTAGTCAAGGTCACGATGTATAAAGGCAGGGGGGGGGGGAGGCTGGAGCCCGAATGCTGGCCAGTAAACAAGATAAGGAAAGGCCAGCCTATGCAGTTTCTCTATTCCCATGTGCTTAATTTCAGTTATCACATAGTTTTTGACTTCTAGCAGATTAAAAACAATTGTTATGGTACTTAATTACACAGTATAATCTCTGGAAGATCGCGAGTGGTAGGCTAAGGCAGGAGAGGGGGGGGGGGGGCGCTACTCAACACACTGCCACAAGTCGGCGGCATGAAAAAGGCCATTATAATTCGAAAAAAAAAACGCCACTAGGGAAAATTGGCATGTAAGTTTTCTGTCTGGGCATGTAAAATTATCTCCAAATGCCCAGCCGGGCATGTGCCATTTAATAAATTTTTTGAGCCCTGCATTTCTACATTAGAGCCCCTACATAGGCCTATTATAATATTATAGTGGAAATATATTATTATTTTCATTGTCAAGCATGCCCAATAGCCTAGGCCTAATATTATAAAAACTAGTAGGTAGGCCCACCTAATAAGTTAATAACTAATAATTAGTATACTGATCATATGTAGGCCTCCCCTATGTAGGCCTATAGCATGTCCAGTCATAATAATGTTCTCAACCGATAAATCAAATTTTTACATAGGTCTATAATATTATCAAGCATATCGTCAGCTTGAGCTTGTGACTTGTGTTACAGTAAAAGTGAGATAACACTTGTTGCTCACTGATTGAGGCTTTGACAATGCCTTCATGTAGGCCTATGGGAATATGGCCGCTAGGCCTATTATTGAGATGGCAATCCCTGACGTACAGCAATAGGCCTATGTCAGCCAACAATGTTTGTGACGTCACGTGCATACAAAGAATCTCTCCGGTAGGCCTACTAATAATTTCCAAAGTGTAGGTGTCACTGCCTTCTTGATGATTATCACCATCATGCCGCATCATTATCACGCATCGCGGTGGGGTTACTGTCAGGCAACTCGTTTGCAAGGAAGTGAGTGTACGGTACCTAGCCCTAATGGAATCAAGCTGTGCAATGTGTCGACACTGATAAGGTTGTTTGACCTAGGCTATGGCTCTATGAGGACATGGGTTCGAATCCCACATAAACATGGCTTTTAGTAAATGTCCTTCATCGTCATCTATCACCATTCACCGTCTCCAATACCGGTAGCATTAGTGCAGTAATATGAGACGTTAAGCAACAAAAATCATCGTCACCCTACAAACTCCTTTTAGGGAAAAAGTAAACCCAGGTCTCACTTGTACTGGGTAGGTACTCTTTTGGTTGGCATGCCCCAATTTTTCAAGCGGGGTGGGGGGGGGATGCGAAGCGCATAGGCTACCTATGTATTAATAATTTATAATAGGCCTACCGTAGGCCCTTTTTTATAGGCCTAATTTAATAATATTGATTATTTTTTAGCGAGCGTCTCCACTTGACTCTTATGGCTCGAATGTCTGTTTTTTTTCTTATTTTCTGTTAGGTACTGCTTCGGTAGGCCTACAGGTCGCACCGTTTCTCTGATCAACCTGAAATTTTGCACACATGTACATACCACCTATGCGGGTTGCTATATAGTTTTTGAAAAAAATCCGATCGTTGGTTATAAAAAATTAAAATAAAAAAATTAAATGTTCCGATCGTTATGAAATTTTGCAGGGTCAATAAGTACAACATTCTCTCCTATTTTACAAATTTTCAGCTAAATTGGTCAAGACCTTAAGTAGTGTAGATAGAAACTAGGAAAACGCTAAAGTCCCGCCGCGTTGATGGATGAGCTTTTTAAAGGTTTTAGTTTGCGTGGGATAACTTTACTTTTGCAAGTGCTTTGTTTTGCTGCCTACGCATTGAAGGTGAATGTTGTCAAGTTTCTTTTGTTTCTTGTCAATTGGTATTATTTACCGTAAAAACTTGTATTAAAAGCTTTATTTCTATGGATTCTGGCTAAATTTTTCCACTTTTTCTTTCAAAAGGTACTACATAACCATAACCTTCATGTCCATGTATAATATGAACGTTGTAGCCCCACCCGTTTGGTCAGAATTGGCCCAAATGGCACGAAAATATCGCGCAAAAAGTAAAAAAACGTATATTAAAGGCGCTCCACGCTAAGAAAGGAGATGCGCGCGCTTTCGACGGGCCAATCAGCGATCGTTATTTTAAATTGGAGCCTGCTGAATGGCTACAATTCACCCGTTAAAAGCGCGCGCAACTCCTTTCTTAGCGTGGAGCGCCTATAAAAGCTTTATTTCTCTCGATTCTGGCTAACTTTTTCAACTTTTTCTTTCAGAAAGCAATACATCACCATTACCTTAATGTCCATGTGAAATATGAACGTTGTAGCCCACCCGTTTGGTCAGAATTGGCCCAAATGGCACGAAAATATCGCACTAAAAATCGAAAAAAATCGTAAAAGTACGATATTCATGAGAAATATTTCTTCGATTGTACCCAAAAACGTGGCAAGTCTAAGTTCAGAGAAAACGAAGGTCGTGTCAAATTTTCATCAAGATCGCATATGCCGTTTGCCCGGTAGAGAGCGAACAAACAGACGGAAAAACAAAAAAAAAAACAAAAAAAAAACAAAAAAAAAACAACGGAGCTAAATTTTTTGGGGGGGTCGGTGAAATTGAAGTCTTTGCTTCGCTCATCCAATTACATTTTACCTAACAAAAGTAGGACGTTACCATGGCAACGAGAATTTTGGTCACTATGCACTGCCACCTAGAAGTAATCAAAATACTATCAAAGCGTATTATTTGTTATCAAAGAGTTAAAATAGTTTTCCCAAGAAATGATGTCAAGGTCCTCTAGATGGCGGTGGATTTTATCCATTCTCTCCTATTTCACAAATCTTCAGCTAAATCGGTCAAGACCTTAAAGACTTATAATCCTGTCAAATAAGATCGGGCCTATATTGACGTTTGGAGGAAAAAATTGCGATGTCGCTGAAATTTTTGCAGAGACCTTCCTTAAAGGATAGTACTTATCAACATACTAAAACTCCCTTACAATCGGACGGGAGCTTCGCCCGCCATATTGGAAAATGGCGGCCAAAAAGTGATTGTTATCGAATATCTCCAAATTTGTTTGAGATAGACAAAATATCTCAATGGCAAAAATATTCCCCATTTAATTCCCTACAAAACAGGTGTCTTCTATAGTTTTGGTAGGGGCAAAGGTTACGTAACAAAATCGTGGTTTATATGTTGCTTATTGGAGTACCAGCTAATTTCCAAATTTTCACGCCCAGCATCAGACAATGCCCGGTAAATCCGTAAGAAATTGATTTAAATACAAAAGGACTTTTGTACAAGGTTCATGAAAGCTTCCATTAGTATTTTTAAAAATCAGTTCTGCGAAATCGGATTTTGCATTTACCCGGAATTTGGGTTTTTCCTTTGTTGGCATTTCCTAAAGAATGCCATATTTTACTGTCCATTACTAAGCACTAAATAGCATTGGAAGAAAAATTCTTTCTTTGCACATTGAAATGACTCAAATAATGATCCGATTACAACCAAAGTTTAAACCCAATATGGCTGCTAATTCCTAATATCCACAACAAACAAGTGAATTATGTAGCAAAAAGAGTGTAAAAACAGCACGAAAACAGTAATCATATTGTGAATATTAGGAATTAGCAGCCATATTGGATTTAAACTTTGGTTGTAATCGGATCATTATTTAAGTCATTTCAATGTGCGTAGAAATAATTTTTCCTCCAATGCTATTTAGTGCTTAATAATGGACAGTAAAATATGGCATTTTTTAGGAAATGCCAACAATGGAAAAACTCAAATTCCGGTAAATGCAAAATCCGATTTCGCAGAACTGATTTTTTAAAATACTAATGGAAGCTTTCATGAACCCCGTACAAAAGTCCTTTTGTATTTAAATCGATTTCTTACGGATTTACTGGGCATTGTTTGATGCTGGGCGTGAAAATTTTGAAATTAGCTGGTACTCCAATAAGCAACATAAAAACCACGATTTTGTGACGTAACCTTTGCCCCTACCAAAACTATAGAAGACACCTGTTTTGTAGGGAATTAAATGGGGAATATTTTTACCATTGAGATATTTTGTCTATCTCAAACAAATTTGGAGATATTCGATAACAAACACTTTTGGCCGCCATTTTCCAATATGGCGGCCGAAGCTCCAGTCCGATTGTAGGGGAGTTTTAGTATGTTGATTGGATGAGCGTAGCGAGCGAAGCGAAGATTCCATTTCACTACACTGGAGAAAAAAATCCGGAATGTTTTTTTTTTTTTTTTTTTTCTTTCTTTCTTTCTTTCTTTCTGTATTTTTGTCTGTCTTTGTTAACACGATTCCGGCTAAACCGATATTCCAATTGCGATGAAATTTTCTGGAGGCCTTCGAAATCTCTGAACTTAGAACTGCCACGTTTTTGAGCGCAATCGAAAAATTATTTCTCATGAAAATCGTAGTATTACGATGTTTTTTATTTTTAAAAACTTTCTTCGACTTATAACTCCTACATGCTTTAACCGAAGATGATGAATTTTTCACAGAACCTAAATTTTATGAATTAATATATTCGTGTGAAATTTAAGCGCAATCGAAAAATTATTTCCGTTTAAAATCGCAATTTTACGATTTTTTTTCAATTCTTCTGCTTATAACCCTACATGCTTTATCCTATTGTAATGATTTTTTCACAGAACCTTTATTTTATGAATTAATATATTCGTGTACAATTTGTACGCAATCGAATAATTATTTGTTATGAAAATTTCTATATTACGATTTTTTTCCTTTTTTAAAATTATGATTAATCAAAAATAATAAGTAATTTTTTATTTAATTTGATTTAATTTAAAAAAAATTTCAACAAAGTTCTGATTTTTTCACAGAACAACAGAAAATCCGCAAAACACATGGCAGCTCAATTCACCAATTACGCTCATCCAACAACGCGGCGGGACTTAAGCGTTTTCCTAGTAAGTATCATTTAAGGAAGGTCTCTGCAAAAATTCAGCGACATCGCAATTTTTTCCTCCAAAAATTCTTATTTGACAGGATTATTATTGGTATGCAACATTATGGGAATGTCGTACTCGGGTCGTGTTGCACGTACCGGTGCTCGCTCAACAACGCGACGGGACTTTAGCGTTTTCCTAGTGTAAAAACACCGCCGTCTGGATGTATGTAAGATACAAATAAGCTGCTTGTCGTGGCTCAACAAAATTTGGTCATGACTTTCAGTGAACTTTCAGTCGATAATGAAGTTCCTGCCCCCCTTAACTAACACCATCTATGGTTCAAAGCTGGAACTAAATCTGTGAAACTTCCTTTACTTACTTGAGTTTGTTGTCATAATGCATGGAAAGTCAACAGTTGCTCAATATAAAACGTTCCAACTAAATTAAAATATCATTATCATCTTTATTATTTATTAATTAAAAGTCCATAAGGCCCAATTCTAAACCTTAAATAAATCTACTTTCGCCTAGAGACGCTCTCTACTTCCGCCCCCCTTAACTAACCCTATCTAGCGGCAGACCGACAAAGCTCTACCTTTTGCATGTCAAGTATCATTCACAATCAGTTCTAAGTCGTAAGGCGCAAGGCCTAAGGCGTAATAATTTGAATTGCTAATGCCGAGTATGTATTTCAATCAGAACGTTCACAACACGTCCCAAGTCGCAAGGCGTATGGTTTATGTCGTAACGAATTGCCCAAAATCCAATTCTTACGACGGTTTCTTACGACGAGCCAATCACGAACAAGGAAACTCCACAGCTGACTGTACGCGCATGCGCAATACACAGGAGCAATGAAAAATGGTATGGTTGTTGTAAACGCCTAGCATTTCTTACGACTTACGCCTTAGACCTTGCGCCTTACGACTTAGAACTGAATGTGAATGATGCTTTAATCATTTAACATGGGGAAATCGGAGCCACAACAAGCAGCTTATTTGTATCTTACATACATCCAGACGGCGGTGTGTAAAACATACGCGCTTCGTCCCCCTCCCCCTAACCTATTTTTCCAATGTTGGGGCATGCCAACTGAAAGAGTAGGCTAAGCCTAGCTAGGCCTAGGTGCAGGAAGATGAAATACAAAAAAAAAACTTAAGGCCACCTTAGGACCTAGGCGGTCAGGCCAAATGGGCCTAGGCCCCAGCCTTTGTGTATTTAATATCCCTTCCCCAGCCTACAAATTTGTCAAGCTCCCCACAAAGCAATGCTGTTCCTAGGCCTACGGTGATCCGGCTTGTGCGTAGCCCTAGGGTTAGTGCAAGTCAGAACTTTTGCAGACCAACATACCTCTCCTCCGAATTCTTCCATTTTTTCATTATCAGAGCCGCTTTCGTTGTCGCTACCAGATTCATTGTCTTTTAATATTATTTGATCGTTCGCGACACCACGTTTCTTCAGAGGAGCTGACATTTTTGTTTTTATAAGGCACTGTTACCAACGGTAATCGGGTACAAAATCAACACAGTTTTTCAAATGCTACCAAACTTATGCCACCCATTTTTCTTTTCCAGCGGTAAAATTGAAATGAAACAAAATAAAACAGTTACTACAAAGACCACATTAAATTGTTCTAATCGTTGACTAGGGCTAGCGTTTATATAATAAAGCTAAGGGATAGGGTAGGACACATTTTTCAAACTCGCAAAGACAATTTTTATACTCAGAAAGAAATACTCACTCAGCAACAACCACAACAACTCAAACCTCCCGAAAATTCGAAGTGGGCGGTGACGAAGCGAAGTTGTGACGAATGACGATGTTTTGAAAATGGCGTCTAGTGTAACTCCCGCGTCACTTCAAGAAGGTAATCTCTCAATATTTATATTATGTAACAGAAATGATACTAAAATGGAACATTGATACTTCAAATGTGTAAGCAATGATTTCCAAGCTTCTATTTTATATGTAATACGTCTATTTATTTCAGCTGAAACTCGAACCACCTCGTTAGAAGAAAGTTTGCTGAGCCTTGAAAAACTGGACAGGACCTCGCCTGAATTGTGGCCTGAGAGAAGTGAGTTTATCATCTACTAGGCCCAAGGGAACTATTTTGGTTTTTGAGTAAACATAGGTCTAGCCCTGACTTTTTTGACACCTCTTTTAGTTCCAGGAGTTTCTGAGTATATGGCACAACGTACTCCAAAAGACAGTATCACAGAACCATGGCTAAAAGGAATGGACACAGCTGACATAATACTTTTACACAGTGAGTCACAAAGCATCGACTAGGGCCCTAGGGCCTAGGCCTAGGGTAGGTCTATAGGCCGATAACGTTACCGTTAACGATAACGGGAAGAAAGTTGAAACACACGACACAATGCACAATAAAGCTTCCCGTTGTCGGTCATTCCCGTATCCCGGCAACGACAACGGGAACATCACCAAGTTTTAACTTTCTGTAACGTTCCCGTGCAGTACCTTACCGGAACCAATCAGAATCAAGATGTCCACGGCCTGACACTATTTTATCAGCTGATTGATGGTTTATACGCGAGTAATATGCGAAATAAATTAAATAAACATGAGCGGAATAACAAAATAACAAAATATAATTAACATAGGCCTACTTAGGCCTATTATTTGATTTGTTCCCGTCGGCTTGCTTCACGGGCTGTTGTGCATCGAAGCTCTTAACGTTAGCGTCTTCCCGTTCTCGTTACCGGGCAATTGTCCGGTAACGATAACGGGAAGAAAGTTTAGGAACTTTTTCGGTTGGTATGGACTGGTTTTACAAAACTAACGTTAGGTTAGTCGACCTTTCCGGACTAGTTACCTGTGCGCTAGTTAGCTATGATATTTTTTATAAAAGCGCACCGGAAATCCTTTTTGTTACAAAACTAGGCTACTGGCCTACCGGTAGTTGTTTTACAGTGTTTTTTATTGGAAAAAAGCAGTGTTAAAAAACCGGTCCATAGGCCTACCAACCGAAAAAGTACCAAAGTTTTCTCACACGTTAGCCTAACTTACGACACTAAGCACAATAAAGCTTCCCGTTGCCGTATCCCGGTAACGAGAACTGGAACTTCACCAAGTTTGTTCCCGTCCAGTATGTTACCGGAACCAATCGGAATCAAGATGTCCGCGGCCTGTTAAAAGTGTAGCAGTGTTAAAAAAAACGGAATTTAACTAGGCCGCTTCGCGAACGCTTTTTTTAGTCGCGTTGATGGATGAGCTTTTTTGTAAGTTTTTTGTTTGCGTGGGATCACTTTAGGCCTACCTTTGCAAGTGCTTTTTGATTGCATTGTAGGTGATTGTCAAGTTTCTATTGTTACTTGTTAGGGCCTAATTGTTATTAGGGCCTATAAACCTAAAAAAACTCATATTTTAAACCTTTATTCTATGGATTCTGGCTAACTTTTTCAGTTTTTTCTTTCAAAAAGCAATTTACGGTACATCACCATTACTTTAATGTCATGTAAAATATGAACGTTGTTGCCCCACCCGTTTGGTCAGAATCGGCCCAAAGGTCACGAAAATATCGCACTAAAAATCGAACAAAATCGTAAAAGTAGCCTACGTGATTCGTGATAAATATTTCTTCGATTGTAGGCCTACTCCCAAAAACGTGGCAGGTCTAAGTTTAGAGATTTTGAAGGTCCCCTCCAATTTTCATCAAGATCCCATATGCCCGGTAGAGCGCAAACAAACGGACAGAAAAAAAAATCGGAATTTTTTTTTTGAGGGGTCAGTGAAATTGAAGTCTTACCTTTGCTCATCCAATAAATGTATCATCTGAAGGTATTTCAGAAAGGCTGTGGTGTAGGCCTATGCAAATGTGCAACAAATTAATAAAAAAAATACATGCTAACCAACCTTACATTTTATTTCTTCCCGTCCGCTTCACGGGCTATTGTGCATCGAAGACCTTAACGTTAGCGTCTTTCCGTTATCGTTACCGGGCAATTGTGCATCCGCCTTCTTAAGCCCTGGGTCTACATTTATCACGCACGCCAAAGCGTCTTGGTTGAAATCGACTTCATTGAATTCGACTTGGGTTTCGCCCATATATCACTAGCAGCCTAGTAGGCTCTGGGGCCTAGCCTACACTAGGCCTAGTAAGCGCATTCTTCAAAGCCGGTTGTAGAATAGGCTATGCCGCTACAGGCCCTAGGCCCGGTACTCTTTCGGTTGGAATGCCCCAACGTTGGAAAAGTAGGTTAGGGGGAGGGGGGGGGGGGGGAGGAGCTCAAAGCGGGTATGTTTTACAATATCACTAGGAAAAAGCTAAAGTCCCGCCGCGTTGATGGATGAGCTTTTTTAAAGTTTTTAGTTTGCGTAAGATATCTTTACTTTTGCAAGTGCTTTGTTTTGCTGCCTACACATTGTAGGTGATTGTTGTCAAGTTTCTATTGTTTCTTGTCAATTGGTATTATTTACTGTAAAAAACTTATATTAAAAGCTTTATTTCTATGGATTCTGGCTAGCTTTTTCAACTTTTTCTTTCAAAAGGTTAGGCCTACTACATCACCATAACCTTAATGTAGATGTATAATATGAACGTTGTAGCCCCACCCGTTTGGTCAGAATTGGCCCAAATGGCACGAAAATATCGTACAAAAAATCAAAAAACTTATATTATAAGCTTTATTTCTATAGATTCTGGCTAACTTTTTCAACATTTTCTTTCAGAAAGCAATAGGCCTACATCACCATTACCTTAATGTCCATGTGAAATATGAACGTTGTAGCCCCACCCGTTTGGTCAGAATCGGCCCAAATGTCACAAAATATCGCACTAAAAATCGAAAAAAATCGTAAAAGTATGATATTCATGAGAAATATTTCTTCGATTGTACCCAAAAACGTAGCAAGTCTAAGTTCAGAGATTTCGAAGGTCCCCTTCAATTTTCATCAAGATCGGATATATGCCGTTTGCCCGGTAGAGAGCGAACAAACAGACAGAAAAAAAAACAAAAAAAACACCCGAGCTAAATTTTTGGGGGGTCGGTGAAATTGAAGTCTTCGCTTCGCTCATCCAATTAGGCCTAAATTACTAGGAAAACGCTTAAGTCCCGCCACGTTGATGGGTGCGCTTTTTTTTTAAAGTTTTTAGTTTGCGTAGGACCACTTTTCCTTTGCAAGTGCTTTTTTAATGCATTGTAGGTGATTGTTGTCAAGTTTCTATTGTTACTTGTAAATTGTTATCATAAACCTAAAAAAACTCATATTAAAACCTTTATTCTATGGATTCTGGCTAATTTTTTCATTTTTTTCTTTCAGAAAGCAATACATCACCATTACCTTAATGTCCATGTGAAATTTGAACGTTGTAGCCCCACCCGTTTGGTCAGAATCGGCCCAAATGTCACGAAAATATCGCACTAA
The DNA here is from genome assembly GCA_024449915.1 of Sweltsa coloradensis. Classification (NCBI taxonomy): domain Eukaryota; kingdom Metazoa; phylum Arthropoda; class Insecta; order Plecoptera; family Chloroperlidae; genus Sweltsa; species Sweltsa coloradensis. The sequence goes on along the minus strand of JAMZAV010000778.1, from coordinate 169,154 downwards.
AAATCGAAAAAAATCGTAAAAGTACGATATTCATGAGAAATATTTCTTCGATTGTAGGCCTACCCAAAAACGTAGCAAGTCTAAGTTCAGAGATTTCGAAGGTCCCCTCAAATTTTCATCAAGATCGCATGCCCTTTGCCCGTTAGAGAGCGAACAGACAGACAAAAAAAAAAAACACTCGAGCTAGGTCTAAATTTTTCGGGGGGTCGGTGAAATTGAACTCTTCGCTTTGCTCATCGGATTATTATTATTATTATTTTTATTATTATTATTATTATTAGTATTATTATTATTATTTATTATTATTAAAACATGCGCTTCGCGCCCCCCCCCCTCTCCCGCTCCCCTAACCTACTTTTCCCCTAACATCGCAGTGTTAGGCATGCCAACCGAAAGAGTACCCGTTGCGCACGCCCGGATGCGCACGCATTGCGAAACCACTTTGAAGTGTATCACGTAAGTCACAGGCCTGCGGTTTGGTTGTGGCTTCTGAAAGCGAGCTGATCAGAAGCGCTTACAAATTCAACGTGGTTTAGGGCTAGCCCCTAGGCCCTATATCACAGCCTGCAACTGGCTTGAACCAAGTGGCTTCCATCCAAAGCGCATTGAATGTGCGTGATATAGGCCTATGCATCATTGACTAGGCTACGTTTACAGGACGTCCAAAGCGGTTTGTTCAAAACGCTTTGAAAGAAATCGGTTTGAAATACGCACCTTATGTCAAACAACCCGAACTGATTTCGCTGAAACTACTTTCAAAGTTGATCCAATGGCCGCATTGCAGGCCAGCCATAACATCTTTGTCTCTGAATTAATATTATTTCCCACTTGTTTTGTCGTAAGGTTGAGAATTCAATTTAGGTAGTGAGCAAAAATGGGAAGCCTACAGCCCTACTTCCAATGCTTGAAAAACAAACAACAGATCGCAGGAGGTGACGAGATGGCGTGGGCGTGGTGTACGGTACCGGTAGTGTAGTATATCAAGTTCAAGCCAAGTGAATCGAATACTTTAACTCGCTTACTGAAGTGAATTGGATCAAAATCTTTTTGGGTCAAATTCGATATGTATAGGCCCTATCAGACTTGGAAACCGTTTTGAACCAAAGTGCCTTCGTTAAATGCGAATTAAACGTCTTGATACGTAGTCATTGGCTTGCCTAGCCCTCAAGCTTTATTACCTATCTGTGACTGTGTAGTGTAGGTTTACCAAATTACCAGTAGGGTAAATGTAGTCTACCGGAATTCCGCCATTAGGGCTGCCCAACGATATCAATATGAAGAAAATAATTCGATATCGATATGGAAATGTAGGATCGTTTTCATTTTATTTTTTTATTTTGTTAAAAATCAAGAAATGCTTGGTGTGGCAGTAAGTTATGGTTCTGCAGCGCTGTCCCCCCCCCCCCCCCCTCCCACGCCACCAACTACATAGGCGTTTTGCTAGTCAGTTTGGCTTTGGGCCAAGACTCTTGCTGCTTTGTTTTATTTATGTTAGGCCTTAGGCCTATGTGATAAGATAACAAGACCTCATGTGCAATCTCATTCATATCAGCAAAGCATAAGGCAGCTCAAGTTGTTACACTACAGTGTCCAGACCATAGATATCTTAACACCTATAGCAGGCTAGATATGCAGTCTCCAATACCTCCGCACAGGCGCGAGTGTACCAAATTGAGGCGTCAATCTCACCCATTCAAGATGGCGGCTTGGCGTTTTAATTTATGCTTTTTTAATGCAATAAAGTACCGTACTTTACTGGATTGTTTGATATGGTTTTAGCTTGTGCAGCATGGTATTGAACAAACAGAAACAATGCAAAGTTATTGCATACGGGAATTTAGTAATCATTTGGTGTTAAAGTCTGATATGCTCACCTGCCAAACAGGCGGCCATCTTTAAAAATATTTTTTCGATTAATCGCTCCCATCTAATTAACATGCACACTCACCCATTCAAGATGGCTTCCAATTGTCCCGGAAGTGGACCGCTGACTGCTAGTCAAGCCAATTATATGGGATGTCTATGGTCAGACAGACAGAGAGAGAGAGAGAGAGAGAGAAATCAGTTTGCTTCTATCTCTTCGCAGGGCTGCCGCAAGTATTGTTGTGATTGTTCTTCTTGTCCTAGGCCTTATCTTAAACTTGAATCTGCCGCTCTCGATTGGGATGGACAGTGGCATGTCTACATTGCCGAAGAACGTAATAACACGTTTAAAAAAAATCAATATCGATACTCGACTTGAAAAGTTTGATATCGAATCACGATATTGATGATATCGATATCGATATGATTTTTTTAATCCTTGGGCAGCCCTATCAGCGTGCATTCTGCCACTCCTACTAATTTATCATTATAGCTTATCCGGTAAATGTTTATTGACACATTTCCCTACCAGGGCTCTAAATTTCCTATGCCCGAGTTTCCCGGGGCAACTAACACTCCAGGCATGGTCAACCATAATTAATAGTTAGTTGCCCCAACAAATTTGGTTAAAAACTCGAATCGCGAAAGATTTCATTAAGTAGAAACCTACTTTATCGACAGGCGACAGACGCTCGATGTAGTTCCAAGACTTGCCAAGGCTGCACCACGCATCACTTCCAATCGCATTCCGATCGCTATCGACCTATCGACTTTACCCATGATTTAGTATTCACAGCTGTAAAGAAAATGGAGATCTGAGACATGTTTACCTTCTCCCGTTTCGTGACATTCCAACCATTTTTGACACTTCAAAACCATTGCGTAATTGGCTGAGCGAAGCGAAGACTTCAATTTCACTGAACCCTCAAAACATTTAGCTCCAATGATTTTTTTTTCTGTCTGTTTGTTTGCACGCTATTGGGCAAACGGCATATGCGAACTTGATGAAAATTGGAAAGGACCTTCGAAATCTCTGAACTTACACCTGCCACGTTTTTGGGTACAATCGAAGAAATATTTCTTATGAATATCGTTCTTTTACGATTTTTTTGATTTTAAGTGCACTATTTTGTGACATTTGGGCCTATTCTGACCAAACGGGTGGGGCTACAACGTTCATATTTTACATGGACATTAAGGTAATGGTGATGTATTGCTTTCCGAAAGAAAAAGTTGAATAAGTTAGCCAGAATCCATAGAATAAAGGTTTTAATATGAGTTTTTTTGAGGTTTATAATAACAATTAACAAGTAACATTTTAGAAACTTTACAACAATCACCTACAATGCATTCAAAAAGCACTTGCAAAGAAAAAGTGGTCCTACGCAAACTAAAAACTTACAAAAAGCTCATCCATCAACGGGGCGTTACTTAAGCGTTTTCCTAGTAAAACTCTTAAATGGATTTACGGAACTTATTTAACTGTAGGCCTAGTGGAGTAGCTTCAACGTCTCGGCCTACGGCTACTAAGCCACTCACAATTAACGAAGATGAGATAGGCCTATCATTGCCTAGGCTAGACCTAGCTAATGAACCTGCCAAAAAAGTAAAATATGACCGAGAGTATGATAAAAAGCGGGTACGGTACGTAAAGTCGGTAAAGTTATTGATTCGTGGCTATTGTTAAAATAAAGAAAATTGTCGTAGGCCTACATATGTAAAAATAAAAAAAATTATTGTGTCAGCCTTGAATTGAGTCTGGGCAACAAAATTTTGGGCCACTTGCACCGCTGTACCTATATTTTTTTGGTAGATTGTTTTTAGATTTTTTTCTTTTTTTTGTAGATTTTTTGCCCAGTTGTAGATTTTTTTTTCAGTAGATTTTTAAAAATTTGTCGAGCCCTGCCTACATTTGCTCATGAAGGCCTATTATATGTTGTAGTTTGTTGTATTTTCTATCTGAGGTGCCTTCGTTTTCGATATTTGTTTAAGAAACAGTCAAAATATAGCCAGGCTAAATGTTGAAGAGTTGATTTCTGATCAGATCGAGATATTCGGCCACTTCTTATGGCAGCGGAGCGTGCCATGCATGGGCCTAAGGAATTTGTGGTACTTGTTCATTATAAGCCCCCCTTCCCCCCAAAAAGGAAAGTAGGTTGTGGGGTTGGGCGGGGGGATCGCAAAGCGCCTATACCCCCCACGGCCCCCTACGGCGCTTTGCGGCCCCCCCTCAACCCCACTAACCTTCTTTGCTTTTCGGGGGGGTGTCCCTCTTATGAACAAGTACCCAAATTAATTTTATTGCATTGTCTTCAGGTGACATTTTGTGACGCCACCAACTTCTTGTTTATATTTTTTACATACCGGTACCGGTATGCCTGTTATCCTATGATATATTAGTTTTATTATTATAATACATACCCTAGCTTAATTTACCTCTTTATAGTGTGCATTTTCTTTAAGTAATTAATTTTTCTTACAGAATATGCCAACATGTCTCAGAATCAGTTGCTTATGGAAATCAAGAAACTCCATGATACAGCATATAATTTGGGACTCCAAGAAGCAAAGGAAATGACCCGAGGAAGATACCTTAACATTTTCAATTCCAAGTCAAAACGAGGGTATCCATTGTAATCGTTATTTAGATTACTATTCTAGGTGCCCAAAACTTTACCAATATCCAAGTTTATATTATTTTTTCTCTTTGGCATTTTGATAAATGTTCTATCACAGATGAAGCATGACCTACTACCATGCCTTGGTCTGCAAATTATTTTAGGCATGATTTAAATAAGTATGCTATTAATCTTTTCTCATATTTTATTGTGTACACAAATTCTGTCTTTAGAAAGTAGACAAATAAAATCACCATGAAAACAATAAAATTATATTAGGCCTACTTGTTCATTTTTATAAAAACCTATTCCAAATGCCATGTCGCTCCGCTGTAATCTTATTTTCGTCCGATGTTGTGCAAATTTCCCCTAACTGTAGATCAAATCCAGTTCCTCTTACTTACCTTTTATTATTCTCATGATTTATTATATTGGGTGGCTTAATCTGTTACGAGTACCAATGTATGAACTTTGTCAATTAATTATGTCAACAACTGTGATGTTTAGTGATTTGTTTTGTAATTGCACCTTTTTTTTTGCTCTTGTATTTTGCCATTTTATCTAGGCTTACATGTTCCATTTTGTGTCCCCTTTGTTTCAGTCTTCTTGTGTTCTAGTTGAATGCTGACGGAATACTAGTCAAGATTTATTTCTACAGTAATTGATGCATCAATACAAGAAGAGGAAATCACTGTGTGATTTGTGAAACAACTCTAATATTAGAGGGATGTATCATAGAATGCCTATCTTGAGTAAAGAATTCTGTAATTTGTTGTTTTGAATTACTTGAACTTTAAAACATTTAATATGTCGACTGATTATTGGGCATTGCCAGCTGTTGTTGATAAATAAACAAATTGAATTGAAAAGGAGATTGCTGGCATGTTCTTATTCCTACATTGTCTGTTGTGAGGCCTAATGTAAAGAGTTCCAGCTTTTCATTGATTGCATTGGACAATGTTCCTCCTGATTTTATGACTAGACTGATTACTTTGTCAGCAATCAATTGGTCAAATAAGACGGGATTCTTATTGACCAGTTTCAAATGTTATAAAAACACAACAATAAAAATAGGGAAAAGCCAATGTCGTTGCTAAACGAGTGAGTGAGCCAAGTGTTGAGTACCCGGGAACATCCCCTTTCCTCCCCTATACCTAAGGCTGGATCTAGCCGGAATGATACCGGGTAGTCCTACTCAACACATGGCTCACTCACTCGTTTAACAACGCCTTTGGCGTTTCCCTAGTTTTTCAAAAACAAAACCATTGTTGTTAAAATAATTTCTACACATTTGGAAAACGCTTAAGTCCCACCGCGTTGTTGCATTGAGCTGCCATGTGTTACGCGGATTTTCTGGTGTTCTGTGAAAAAATCATTACTTAGCCGAAGATTTTTTTTTAATTAAATAAAATTAAATAAATAAGTAACTTAATTTTTTTAAATAATCGTAATTTTTAAAAAAGAAAAAAATCGTAAAATTGCAATTTTCATAAGAAATAATTATTCGATTGCGCTCAAATTTTACACGAATATATAAATTCACGAAACTTAGGTTCTGTGAAAAAATAATTTTAATAGGATAAAGCATGTAGGTGTTATAAGTCAAAGAATTGTTTTAAAAAAGAAAAAACCCGTAAAATTTCGATTTTCATGAGAAATAATTTTTCGATCACGCTCAAATTTCACACGAATATCTTAATTCATAAAATCAAGGTTCTGTGAAAAAATCATTAGGCCCCCTACAATCGGATAAAGTATGTAGGAGTTATAAGTCAAAGAATTTTTTTAAAAATCGAAAAAAATCGTAAAATTGTGTTTTTTACAAGAAAAAATTTCCCGATTAAGCTCAAAAACGTGGCAGTTCTAAGTTCAGAGATTTCGAAGGCCTCCATAAAATTTCATCGCAATCGGAGTATCGGTTTAGCCGGAATCGTGTTAACAGACACACAAAAATACAAAAAAAAAAGAAAGAAAGAAAAAAAAAACATTCCGGATTTTTTTCTCCAGTGTAGTGAAATGGAATCTTCGCTTCGCTCGCTACGCTCATCCAATTAGCAGCCTATTTTTCAATAAAGAATTTTGCTGATTTTGTTAGCAGTTCAAACTTGTACCGGATGTCTATTTAAAATTTCAGCGCAATCTGTTCAGCGATTCGGCTGATTTTCAACGTACATACGGACAGACCCACACACAGACTCGCAGAATGAGCGCCGTTTGAGTTAAATGGAGACACTCAGTTGCTTCGCTCCCTCGTTTAATTATTTAAAAATAAAATGTATTTGTCACAAAGTCCTATTTTTAATCAATGATAATCAATGAAATGAGTAACAATAGCGCCTTGTCACAAAGTGTGATTTTAACTCATTTTTATTGTTTCTATATTTTGTATTAGATTATTGTTCATCACATGTCTTAAACTGTGAATTCTGTGAAGTGTGAATCATGTATCATCAAGTAACTTTAACATTGTTGTTCATATATAGTTTATTACCTACCACTATTTTAGAGTTTTTGTAAAATGTGTTGCAAGTGTTGTACAAGACTTTTTGTTATAAATTTAAAGATAAACTTACTCTTTGCATGAATTCTTATTACAATAATGAAGCCAACTTTTATGTACATATGCCAAATGCCAAGGCTGCGCTGTTTTCTTGTCTCTGTTTAATAAATAGTATTATTTCAGCACAAGGACAAACATTTACCTGAGCAGAGCATCCAAAAATGTCAACTGATTCAGATATGAAGATTGAAGTTCATCTGGAAAATCAAAATGTCGTAGCCTCGACGGCTGGGTAAGACAACAAAATAGAAGGTTCACTTGTTTACCTTTAATTGTGTAAATTGTTTGTTGGTGTTGATACCGTCCTTTTAGATTGTATTCATAAAGGAACGGTTCCTTTAAAACGTGCATGCAAGTGTTTTTGTAAGTTGAGTTAGAGAAGTATTTTATTAAAACTTGTCAAATAAAACACTTTTCTACTGGTGTCTACAAGGCTGTCTAGAGAATCTGGAAAAGTCTGGTAAATCGTTAATTTCAGTGATATTTTTGCGATATTCCCATATTCCTAAACTCTAAAACTAAAACCCATCAAATCTAATGTTAGTACCGTAATTGTATGATGATTGTATGGTGGCTGGACCCATCTATGCCACCATAGCTAATCATGCTGTTCTGGGGCAAAATTAGTGTGGTTTGTTGACTTTATATTTGGTATTCCCTGTCAGGTAAATGCATAAAACTGGACAAATCTTTATTCTAACTGTAAACGTGGAGATTTGGGGAATTTGGTTACCTGAAATGTGTGGTCCCTTACAAAAAATTTTAGTCGCGAAAGCATCGCGAAAACATATCTCAGAGATGTGTTTTGCGATGTTTTAGAAAGTATCCGCACACACAACCAAAACATCATTTTGTCTTACAAATACGCCTTACCAAAACATAGTTGAAAGATGTTCCTGAAAACCTTTTGGGCGAAGGTTTCGCGCAGAAGGATTTTTACCTGCTTTGACCCTTTTGCAGTCAAAGCATCACCAAAACATAGTTCAAGATGTTCCCGCGACCTTTTGGCGAAGGTTTCCAAAAGGTAGTTAAAACATCGCGAAAACATCGCCAAAGCATCGCGAAAACATCGTCAACAGTATTAGGGACCTAGGGCCTACAGAAAAATCAAAATTACATAACACACATTGTTCTTTATTTTAGGTTATTTACATTATGTTAATTAATGTTAATTACATTTTTGTCACAGACATTTGAAAATAAAAAATAACAAAAATGGGCATGTGTGGCAATAAATACATCTGGGGTGGCCCTGCACAATGCACATTTACCTATATGCATCACTAACGTCATCATATTCATCCAAATCATCACCTTATTGAGGACACCACCTACTATCTCGTGCTCGTTCGTGTCTAATGATACACGTCAGTCAGCTGGCAACTCCCCCCCTGCCCCCAAATGCAGCAATTTTAGGCTGTAGGCCTGTATTTACTATTTTGTTTATGTGGCATGTAGGCCTAACTATTGACAGAAATCAATGAGAGGCTTAGGTTGGTGGCAAAATACGTAATTCCCCAAAGAAAAATGCCCAGCAGAACAAAGGTAAAACTAGGCCTATTAAAGAAATTTACTTTGATAAAGAATTTGATAGCATAGAATATAGAGTATGTCACAAACATACTGCCAGAATTAAATGCCAGATTGCTACAAGATAATCCTACCAAATAATAATAGTATTAATAATTTTAATAATTAATAGTATAATTTACTTGATAAACTTTCATAGGTACCGGTACTGTAGAATTCAAATAGGTCTACACAAAGTTCACAACATTAATTGCAATCACAATATCAAACGCAAAATACACCCTGTCAATGTCATATAGGCCTACCGTACCCATAAGTTTGCTCGATTGCTAGCAGACGCGTAATGATGGAATGGGATACTACCGTACCGTATAGGCCTATTTATTTATATTATGATATTGCAAGTTGCAACACAAACCAGAATCACTAGATACAAAAGCGGTACAAGTCTTGACAATTGTTTATGTTGCACTGCAGGCCTACGCATGCCAGGGGTGTGCGAACGTTCCATTTTTCGATCTCGAACCGAACTTGTATGTAGGTACGTTTGAACCGAGTTTGAGTTCGCAAATTGCAAGTCTAGATCCTCCTTTATGAACATACCTTTGACCAAGCCTAGAACGGTAGGCCTACTTATCAACTAACTGTTATTTGTAATTGAGGTACAAGATAAGTGATGTTGGTTTAAATCAGCACTTTGATAAGTTAGTGCCTAACTATTTGGCAATACCATATAGGTAGGCCTAGTACCTAGAGAGACAAAATGTGCATTTAACCGTAACCAACCCGTACCGACCGAAGACAAAGGTTTGTCTACACTAGGCCTAGGTTGCAAACAAAAGAAAGTCGGATGCCGGAGTAGAATTCACATAGGCTAGCCGCTAGGCCATGTCCCACTTACTCAGATCTTGTATTGACAAATGGCTGATCGGAGTGATCGTGCTAGAGTGAATAAGGCATTATTTAGCACAACTAACATCTATGAGTTATTGATGTAATGTAATAATGTACTTTATTTAGCATGTTTGCTACTATTGTGTATTGTATATTGTATTGTGTGTGAAATGTGTCAATTTATACATTCTATTTCTTCTTTTTGTGATAATATTTATTTAATTACAACCGTTTAATATTTACATAACATTTGCTATAATAGCTTAATCTTACTCATTTTCTACTATTTTAATTTTATCAAATCAAATTAATCAACTGCAAATTTGTGCTTCAGTATAATTTATATTTACACACACTGTATGGTATTAGTATTCTGTGGAATAAAATTTACTTGTTAGCAAGCAATGTCAACACTATTTTCATCATAGTACAGTCTTTCTTTCAATCAAAACAATTTCAACAATCCCGGATCCCGGAAGTCTCATGAATGATAGGCTACCTGGTCGTAGTTTATATACAGTAGAGTTAGGATGTTACAACCGGCTCCAGTTTCGTTTAAAAACCACGCGTAAACCAACACAACACAGATAGGCCTATATATATATATCTCACAACTCTATGTCAACACCAGACCAATGACCAGACCACTAACAACATCCAACTCGCACTATTGTTCCTTTCTTGAAAGCATTTAAAATATGAGTGAAAGTTTGGCATGAAGCCTTACAAGTATGCCTAGCCTAGACAAAGTTTAAATTTATCTCTTGAGTTTAAAGGGCCCGTATGCGATTGGGGTTGCCACATTATTATTTAGTCTCTAGCACTGGTTCACGGATCTGTAATGGGAAGCAGTGTGGTCCCAGGCGTAGGTGTTGCATTCCCTCGACGAATGACATGACTGGTATAAGGCCTGTGAAAATAAGAAAGTAACTTGAGAGCTACCCTAGTCCTAGGTTCAGGGGCACTTATTCGGCTAGGGGGGTCCAACTTTTATACACCTTGTTAACACTGATATATCGCCTTGTTACTACTTATGTTAAAGGTGTAGCCTAGGCCTACTTTCGTTAGGTTAGCCAAACTTTCCGCTGGCTACAGTGCGCCGCGCTAGTTCTAGGATACAATCGATAAGAGCGCACCCGAAATCCTTTACGTTACAGTGTATATAAAAGTTGGACCCCCCTAGCCGAATAAGTACCGGTTCAGGATCATCCCTAACTTAGTAGGCCCGACCTAACCTTAATCAACATTTTATATGTTAACTTCTAGGCCTAGGCCTAGCCTACCATTTTATAACAGTGGGCTTGTGCCCGGGCTTCACCCAAACATAGCTAGGGCTGGCTATGCCTAGCAGAGAAGTTAGAAGCTAGAACCCTGCCCCTACATGCCTTAGGCCTAGGCATTGTGTATTAAATATCCCTGCCCAGGCACGGGCACTAGGCCTAGGCCCTAGGCAAGCTAGAGATAACCTAGGCATGTAGGCCCTCCATAACCTAAAAACAAAGGCTACCTCCAGTGCACCAACCATGATCTGAATATGAGCTTAATACAGTGGATGAATATTGAACACATTTACTTTTAAAAGCCCAAATTACTTACCTAATTATTGTACGCGTGCAAAAACGATGCAAAACCGAGGCGACTGGTACACTGTTTCCAGGACGAGCACAATCAGCACATGTGTTGACAGACGCCATTTTGCACAGCTTGGCACAGCCTGGCTCAAGTCAAATTAACTATTTCAACTATTACCATTATATTATAATTTTGAACAAACTACGGTAAACATATTTCAATAATTAAATAAAAATAATGGTTAAATCTTAATGAAATGGAAAAATGTAATTTCTTATCCTGCATAAAATTAATAGTTTTACTTTTGACTATAAGAATTAATTTGGCACTATGTTTCTGCGATGCTTTGGAGATGTTTTGGCGAAGGATACTTTTGACTACCTTCTTGCGATGTTCCTGCGATGCTTTGGCGAACGGCGGCTTTTGACTACCTTTTCGCGATGTTCCTGTGACTCTTTAAAAGGTTGCAGGAAGGTTTCCAAAACATAGTCAGTGTCTGAATATGTTTCAGATAGGTTTTTAAATATGTTTTGGCAAAGTGACGACCTTTTGGATAAGTTTTGGCGAAGCTTTTACGATGTAAAATTTTTGTAAGGGGTAAGCTGAAATATGTTGTAAATCTGAAAATGTGGACACTGTTCTATCTACAAAATCAAGTATTTTTCCCCCGCTAATTCATTAAATTGAATTTACTTAAAATATGCCTACTGGTAATCAGTGGTGGCGTCAGCCAAAAAAAACAATTGGGGCAAATGAGGGGCAACATAAAAACTGAGAGGACAAGTAGTGGCGGGCAGCGGGCAAAGACACAACCGCCGGAGGCCCTTTCGCCGATATTTTTCAACTATACCACAGTTATTTTATCATGCTTAAACTGAAAATGGCAACTTAAGGGATTACGTTTTACCTACCGGTACATATGGACGTTATCCTAAGATGTTACCAAAAATAAATTTGTGACTTGATTTATCATTTTTAGTAATATTCGCGTGCGGCAGGCATTTGACACCGGAGGGGGGGGGGGAACGGGGGGGCACCCCGTAGTGCCGCCACTGCTGGTGATTTAAATTTTGAGACTCGACTAGTTTTCATCTAATAATGAATAAATATTATTTGCTAATATGTTTTATGCTATTATTGGTGGTAGTCATCAAGTTCCAAAGTTCCTTTTATCATGGTGCAGCATGGATGTAAAATTTGAGGAACAAAAAATTAAGTTCCGTAATATTAAATGTAGTGACTACAAGATAAGATGTGACTAGGACCTTATTATTTACTATTTTATTTTCAACTATTCAAGGCACACTGGTGAACCATTGGATAAACGTTAATTGTTGAAGAGAATTGGATATGGTTTAGCTCTCATGACTATTTTAACTTTCAATGGAGTTTTATATCATATAATTTTGTCTTGTTATGTCCAACTAAGAATAAATAAATAATAAATCAGTATCCATCTATGAACCCATCATTCTTTATATTCTCAAATATCATATTATTATGTTTTAATGCCCACCACTACCTATTGGGTAGGCAATATCTGATGTACACTTCGACCTGAAGTAAATTGAGGGGTTACTAGATACAACGATCTCTTGATTAACTTAGGGCCGATGGTGTACTTGTACGGGCAATGGGAAGGGCAGCCATGAACGATGAAGATGCACATCACATGGGTATGAAATATACTTGTAACATACAACAAAGCAAATATTTGAGTGATTTATTGAACTATTATTCTTGTAGCCTGATCCTGGTTTGCTCTTGTTGATTTCCCTGGACATTGCAATCCTCCGGTCTAGGACGGTTAAATATTGACATGTGTACGTAGCATTCTAAGAATGTGTTTCATGTGGTATGACCTAGTACTAATACTCGAAATGACGTCGAGTCAATTATTTATTTGGCTATCCACTTGAAGTCAAATTTTGTGCTACCCAAAATCGAATACCAAATAATTTTTGTGTTTTGTGTTTAGATTAGTTGTTGCACATAACGTTTTGGCCTTTGGGTCACACTAATTAGTTCTTAAAATTCCTAGGATTGAGTCTTTTATCGAAGTAGGCCTATAGTCTTAAAAGAGTCGAGCGAGTATTGCAAGTAAAATGTCTGGACTATCAGACCCCTACCCAGTACCCATTCTTTTAATCATTCTCCCCAAAGAATTTGAATCATCGTTATCAATCACAATCATTAACTACGCTCCCATTTAAAATTAAAAGTGCGTGTTTATGTGGAATGTTCAAAAATGGTCAAATGCTTTTGTCACACTAAAAGTAAACAGTTCAAATATCTAAGGGTAGATTGTTAATAAATACATATTTTTTACATTGATAATTTATTGTACAGCCACTACTACATAATATAATATGCAACTCCTCTCTGCAGCTCTTAATATTAGCAACAGTCAAAAAATCCATTTAACATCGATATCTATTCAGTATACTTAACAATGGAATTGATATAAGTACATTATTTATTGTCGTTTATTTCACCCACAGTATTCATCAGATGATAAGACATATAAAATGGCAGACTATCCACAATTATTCACATAGATACTTAAAGTTAGAGTAGTTCAGAGTTTCGTCATTTAACTGCTGCACAGATGCAACAGGTTACTTGACGCTACTCTGGTTCAAGATATGCTTAGCTTCCGATAATCTTTGGTTTTATTCGTACGCCATAATATTTAGTCAATTATTCATAGATATTAAAATAATAAACACGTTAGAAATGTTGATACGTATTGGAGGTGGTACGGTAATAAAATTCATATTGTCATCCACTTAGAGAATATGCATGGATTGATAATTTTCAACCACTGAAATGTAATTCATACAGTTTAGTGTGGAAGGCACTCTGTACTTTCAATAGTTTATTCTAAAATAATTTAAAACATGATAAATGTGTTTGAACTATCAAGAAACAAAATTAATGTTATTCTATTAAGAGAGTGATTAATAATTAGTATGTTAGTTGACAGATTCGACCAAGTAACTATAATTCAAGGGGGGTTTGAGCACCTGATTTTGTATTCGAGTCAAGTTGGGAGATTCTGTTCGCACTGGATTTAATTCAATAATACCTACGTTATATGTGAGGTATTAAGTGTTCATCTATCGAATGCCATGTTTTAAATTCAAGTCAAAAAGAGAAAAGTGACCACTTTGGTGGAGGTGCCGGTTCCTGGGGAAACTAACCAATGTGGTGGAGGTGCCGGTTCCTGGGGAAACTAACCAATGTGGTGGAGGTGCCGGTTCCTGGGGAAACTAACCAATGTGGTGGAGGTGCCGGTTCCTGGGGAAACTAACCAATGTGGTGGAGGTGCCGGTTCCTGGGGAAAGTTGATGAATGTGGTAGAGGTGCCAGGAAAAAGACAAAAGTTACTACTTTGGTTAAGGTGTCAGTGAAACGAGAAAAGTGTGGTGCCGGATAAGTTAAATAACATTTGGAATTTAGTTCCAAGTAGCGAGATTAGGACTACGAATCTGAACTGAGATATTTCTCATTCATGACTTGGAACTCAAAAGCATTCCATGGGCTGTACACGTGATACGACTGAATTAGTTTAAGTTTCGTAGCAAAATGATAATTAATATTAATAGTGTTGCTCCTAGGTTACTGTATGGATTTATTATAAACTCATTGGTATTCAATATTCATAGATATAACTTCAATAAATCAAAATGAACCGAATATTCTACCAAATATTTTGCACTTTATTCTTGATTGGCCTGTTAACTTGACTCAAAACAAAAGATCCAGTGTTCCCGCAGCCCTAAATAATTCACTCATAGTAATCACACAACCATTATTTTTGATTACTACACTTATTGAGAAATTGATTTATAAATATTACACATACTTTTTATTTACATACATCTAGAAATGTTTATTATTGTCATCATATTTATAAGTACTGTCTTTATTATTTCCTAAATTCTCCCATACTATTAATTTCGAGTAAAATCAAAGAAATTTATTGGGATGAAATGCCTTAATAATATGTATAAGTTCCTTTCTAAATTGACATTTTTTTACACAATCTTGCATTGCTGATAATAAATTAAATACGTAATTATAATTATTTATTGATTTATTAGCAACTTACCAGTATGGACCTTAACTTTAAAAACATCAGTTCTCAATATTGATAGAAATACTCATTTCTACAACCTTAAATTACACCAACAAATTACGTTATTGTCATTTTCAATTGGTATTGAATTTATTGTCAGCGATTTACCCTTTTATCTTTACTGATAATATGTGGGAATTATTTTGTTAAAGTTATGTTTTTCTTGTGTGACTTAGACTATTTTGTGTGCGTGAACTAAAGTATAACAACACTTTACCAAGTTAGGTATTCCGATATATTATACTTTTCTATCTAAAGGCTCTTGCCGATTATGTTTTAAAAGTAAAAGATTGAAATATTATACTTAAAATACATGATAAATTTTGCGATTTTCAAATGAAAATTGGCAGACATTTTCAATGAACACATTGTTGAATTTGTAATTTTCATTTTTGGTGACAACAATCAATATTTTGGCTGCCTTTTAAAACAAAATGATGAGCCACATTTTGTTTGTAGCTTCTCATAGAAGTACTTGCTACACATTCGGTGAAGTGTTGTTTTATAGTTTTTTTTTATCACGGAAATATTAGTGTGTTTGTTTAAAATGTCCGCTCATTACATGATAATCTTTGGTGGGTGCATTCTGAAACGTCTTTCCCACATAACATTTTATAAGTTTATTTTTATTTACCTTTAATTAATTACTGATATTATGTGCCACCTTGCCATTCATCTCTTATAAGAAAGGCATTCATTGGAATATAATAAGTACAAAATATTACTTAAATCCTTTATCTAAAGATGTTTTCTATAATCTATTATCATCATTTGTGATAATAATGAATTAAAATGTAATAAATAAGATTATAACAAAGCTTTCACAATTGTTTTTTTTTTGCTGTTTGTGAATGTACCACATAAATAAAAATGGCATGTGCGTGCGTGGTATGATATGGCACCTTACACTTCCATTGATTTTGTATGTGTGTGTATCCTCTCCACATCGCATTATATTTTATACTCGATTGAACGGTTTATGCCATCTCTTGTTCCCATAGAACTTAATGTCACAGCACTGAAGTCTAATATGCAAATATTACGTTATTCACAGTGAAACCATAGTTATACCCACTCAATCGATTATTTTCCCGCGTTTGTTTGTGAGAATGTATAATATAATGTATGTATTAAATTAAATTACATCTGTTATGACATGTTTAGCTAATAAACACCTTCATTTACCAATCCTATGAGAATCGATTGGTAGCACAATACTTTTCACAGCGACAAGTGTTCCTGATATTTTATTTGACCCTGTAAGAAGGGTCTCATGTCGTAACTGAAGTCCAGACCTGAGTCCTGATGGTTCACGATAATAAGTTGTTTATTGTGAGATGACAATCTAGCGTAATAGCAATTGAACTACGACCAATCATATTGCAAATTCAACCTATAATTGCTTCCCTGAAATTATTACCCCCTATAACCTTACTTCACATTAAGTTGTCATATCCAGATTTTTGACATGTTATGTGTGCAATGCGTCATATTTTAATTGTAATTATCACAAATGAATAACAATACTAATATTAAACTTGGCTTACAAAATGTTTTTCAAGACATTTTGCCAGATTAACGACCTCGCGGAGGTCGGGAGGATAACATTATTATATAGTGCATTGAACTATTTAAGATCTGGACTAAGTAGGTTTGTATTGATTATTTCTGATTGGAAATATGTCACACATTCAAGCTGTCGTAAACGATCTTGAAAGGAATACCTCCCGACATTGCCAACCAGGTCACAACTTTCTCCCACTCATCGCTGTGAAAAGCACTCTAAAACACTCCCTTACCTTGGTTATCAACACGTTAGGGTTAGGCACAATGCACATAATATATGCAACTAATGTACATGGTAATTGCCATCTTGTTAGTTGCTAATATATAAAATGGTTGAGCTTATTTTTTACTGACAGTACAATATAATTATTATGAGTTTATAAAAGTGTATTGAATTGTGAAGTTCAATTCATGTATCTACAGGAAATGAATACACATTAAGACAGTCTATAAGTTAAAAATTTGAATAACAATTCTTTAAAGATTAATTGGGTAACATCACAATATCTAGTTTTCCTATGGACAGACGGGCGTCAAAAAGACATGGTTTAAAATTATTGTCTTTATATATTACAATACATCGAGTTTGAGGTTTTTATAACATGAGAGTGTGATTTAGGTATTGTAACTTCTCCTTGCCATGCCTTACACGTCATATATTTATTGTATATAGTCACTAATCAGCTTTAATAACATATCATTAATAGCCCATTCTTAAATTTATTATCAACCCCACTTACTAAATAGCTGTAAATAAATTGTACATAAATCTGTACCAGCATAGTTTATTGAAACATAATAAACTATTGTCAACTTCGGGTTTTCCCAGACAGCCTTCAGTTTCTTTTGATTATTTGTTAAAAATAATCAATCACAAATGTATATAATAATTATTTAATATATTACACATTATCCTTAATATTTTGGTACAATTCAGTATTCAGTACTGGTACATTTGATATTGTCGACATTTTTTGGACCAATACAAGTTTGTTTAAATATTAATAGTTTATTAAACAATTTCACTACTGTACTTTGTTCTCCCCATGCATTCCTTAACCCATTCAGCCGACACTTCGCGAGTTTTGTTGTTTTGTATGACTTACGTACGTATGTTCAGTGTTACACTTTCACCTATTACACTTAACTCCCACAAATCCAACTTGTAAAAATGTCGTGTGATTTATTGACGAGTATGAAATGTTTAATTTGCTATAAAACATAACTTAAATTATAATATTCAACTGGCTTTATAATTTAAAACTTAAATACCCAGTTTAAAAAATATTTTAATGTGTGGAATCATAAACGTCCCAGAGTAGCAGAAGTTTGGTTGTGTTAACTTTGCCTCGTTATTTCATTATTGGAGAATTGCTTTTGGTAGGCCTGTTTTCTTGAGTGCTTGATTTAGTTAAAAATGAAATGAGCTCTCTTTTCAATAATGATGTAACTAGGAATTTCAACTTACAAGATTGAATGCTTTTCACCTTTCCATCGTTTGAATATGTGTAATAATTTCGGTTTTGACATTGATATGTAAGAGGATATGGATTAGTATTTCGAATTTTGATAATGGTTATTGGTTAGTGATTAGTATATTGGACAGTTAAAATAAATTACACAAATTTAAATAAAAATAATTAATTTTTTAAATAAAGATACACACATAATAAATGCTGTGAAGAATATGGCAACAAAAGCAAAACTGTGAACAACCACCAGAAATCAAAATGTATTACTAAGGACTACACAAAAATAACAGTTTCATGTACAGTATTTTATAACATATCATTTTTGGCATACTCATTCTTAATTTTCAATAAATGATGTGCATTGCTAATATCATATGCCATTATAACAAATTCAAGTTTGTTAAAAATACAAGAAAAGGTTCAAATATCATAAAGGAAATATTTTTTTCCAATCAGTTATAATTTAACATATTTCACATAATTTCTTATTGTTATTATTTATCTATAACATGCCCGATAAGACCACTTTTTAAATTAAAAAAAAAATTAAAATTATCTCTTTAATGACGATTTGATTTAATGCTATCTGAATAAAAGCTCACCATGGATGTTTTGTATATTGTTGTTTTAAAATGTTTCACTGTACTCTTTACAAATTTAACAAAATCACAAAGATAAATTTAAGTCTAGATGCTGTAAATTGCAAACGTGACGCCATTAAATCCACCGGTCAAATAAAGTAGTAAAACCTTGATTATATTTTATCGTTATTCCATTTATAACATGATAAATCTTTGGGTCTGCATCATACAGACTTTTCATATTGTAATTGCAAGTTATCTAAGAAACTGTTTTATCATTGCTCTTAGGGCAAAGCATTTAACTCGCTGTAAAATATTATACCCTCAAAAACTTAATAATCATAATCCAAAAACATAATTATAAATTGTGCACCCTGGAAGTTCAAGCAATTGTTTATTGTCAATTGTGATGGTCAGTAAATATACATAATTTGTGTATACATTTTCAACATTTTGTTTTAATTTTTATTTCTATAATTATTTGCAAATATGCAGGTCTACATTGATGAAGCCTTTATTGTCACATTACTTATTGTCAGCTGACACAACGTGTATAATGTTATTGTACGATTGTAGTAACTTTTAATTTCCTTAATCATTTTGCAAACATTCATTTACCTTCAATGATTAAGCTACTTTTATTGTCGATGTTTCTTTATTGTCACTTAATTGAAGCAATTTAATGTTTCCAACATTTTTTATTTTCCATATCCCTATTTCTTGAGGTATTAAAATCATACCCCTAACTTAAAATGGATGAATTCAGTGCAGTGTACATTGTTATGTTACTACGATCAGTCCACGTAGCTAACATAACGTAACTTGTAGCTCGTAATTTTGCAGATATGGATACATTTACGATAAAAACCCACTTTTATTGTCATGTTACCTTATTGCCAGTTAATTGATGCGATTTGTTTTGTTTTCAACATTTGATTTGCTTTCCATTTTCTTGAGATATTAAAATCATCCTCTAACTTAAAATGGATATACGTCTGCATACATGGCATATCTCATTGCCCTCCACTTAAGCCTACTAGTGAGCTAGGCATGGGGTTTATTTACCATCCTTCCCAGCTCACTCTTACCAATATATCCATACTTGAATTTATTGTCGAATCTGCCAAAGTCAGGCAACAGTTTTGAACATTTTGGTATGTTTTTAAGCTGTACCATTTTCTTCGGCAGTTTTTTAGTATTTTCACAACGACACTTCCTCAGTAATAATTAATGATCCATACAGACAACATTCGTTACACAATTGCACATTTTCATTTTGTACAACCACTTACGATACTTATACGACCTAATGTTGCACCTCTTCTTTTTATGTACATTCTCTTTCAAGGTACTTAACTTTTGAACCCAACATTTTATGGTACAATAACAAGAGTGTGTGGATTCGTTAGATTTCACCTGGTTAAGAACGCAACCGCTAGGAATATTAGTTGGAGGCTTGTCAGGTAGGCGGCAGCACTTGTGCTTCTGCTGCTCCCGCTCTGCACTTTGGGGTAGGGAAACCCTTTGTTCACGACGTGAATCTTCCAACCTAGGTTGTTGTGGGTGTAGCACTGAAAACATTTACAAATATTGAATTATTTTAAAATAGTATTAATACAATTCAGAAATTAAAAAAGTCCTTCCCGACCGGGGTTCGAACCCGGGTCTCCCACATTCCAGGTAGGGGCCTTAGCCAACTAGACCACCGAAACGTAACCTTTTGACTTCTGAATTGTATTGTATTAAAGATCTGAATGGATTTCGAGAAATTTTGAAATAGCTTTTTTTATTACCTTATTAATAGGTTGCTAGAAAAGAGCATCTAAACATAATAACAATACATAACAATAAAATTCCTAAAATGTACATTTACATAATGACAGAAAACAATAAGCGTGTGCGTGTGCGTGTGCGTGTGCGTGTGCGTGTGCGTGTGCGTGTGCGTGTGCGTGTGCGTGTGCGTGTGCTTGTGCGTGTGTTAACATTATTATGATGACAATCGGCATTATCATATATAATTTTTTAAATAATTACCATAGCTTGGCTATATTATATCCCATTTTCAAAATTATTTTTGGAGTAGTTAAAACCTTTGTTCACTACGAAGATCTTCCACCCTAGGTTGTTGTGGGTGTAGCACTGAAACCATTTACAAAATTTATACTGAATTATTTTAAAATTATTTATCATAATTATTATGATATTTATTATGACATCGGTAGCATTATAATAACGATAGCTTAGCTTTATTATAGGGATGGGAAAAAGCGTTCAATTTCCTAAATGTTTAACCCCTTGAAAAAATCGCGTTTAAACGTTTTAAGCCCATATCAATTTTTTTTTTTAGGTAAGCGAAAGCCTAGGTTTTACAATAAAAATCGTAATTTTGTACTTATGACCGGCCGACGAATAATTAACAACGGTTTTATTCTCACTCTCGCATTTAATGACCCGGCACCTCCACCAAATGTAAGCTTTTTTTAGAAAATTATCGGCCTAATTTGTTAGCCCGTGTTTGTGTCGACTCCGAAAGTGATAGCAAATAACATTTTATTTTATTTTATTTTATTTTACTAAACGTTTTGAGAGTTTAATAACCTCTAACCGTCCACTAAACGTTTAAACGTCCCATCCCTACTATATTATATCCCATTTCAACAATAATAATTTACCGTAACTACAATATAGGCATTTTAAAATCTAATTATTAAAATAACCATCACTTTTTTTCACTAGTACAAAAACCTATAAACTACCAATCACAAAAGGTATTTATTACACAAATAGTATGTACAATGTCGATATAAAATAACGATATTACGGCATAAGTTAAGTTTCAATACAAAACGGGAAATAGCGTACTAAAATTCATGTGTTTAAAAAGTAGTAAACTGAAACTGAAAATGCAAATAAGTAAATGGGTGAGTGATAAGATAATAATATGATAAAGCGGAGTAGAAGTGTATACCTAATAATAATAATAATAATGCTGTATTGAAGAAAAAAACAGTACTAATTCATATACATGCTGAGATAATTAGAATGATAGGTTATATTGTAATACAATTTTAAGACTTTTATTTGTTCTTTGTAACATTAATTAAATAAAATTAATGCGATATTTCAAGTATTTCTATTTTTATTCTTGCTTATAGAGGGTATTGGGATGGGAATTCCCGAAATATCGCATTAATTTTATTTATTTAATGTTTTAAGGAACCAGTAACATTTTATTTCAACAATACACAAATAAGTTATATTTGGAAATTATGCTTGTATAAGATGTACTATAAATAAAACATATTTGTATTTAGAGACTACCTACTCAGCCACATAACTAATTTTCAGTGGGGGACAGTAAATTTAAAGCAGGTAAGCTAACGTCCCTGTAGGCGTCGACACCATCGACGAGCGAACAATGACCAATAGAGACCGGCGTATTTAAGTAGGAAACACCGATCAATCAAGTTGGACACGACTCCACCCGCGGACAGTACCAGAATCAACCAGGCTAATTGAAGGCTAATTCGTTGCTAGGACGGTTTCCGGGTTTCAAGGTCACCGTTTAGACATTCCTAAGCCTGATGGACTTAAGCCCTCGTATCGCACGCACGTACCTGATAGGTACGAATATCGGCGGTATCTGTATTACGTCCAGTTCAGGTAGGCAGGTTCACCTTCATCACACATCAACCTCAGGGTCTCGTTGCTAGGACGGTTTCAAGGTCACCGTTTAGACATTCCTAAGCCTGGTGGACTTAAGCCCTCGTATCGCACGCACGTACCTGATAGTACAGTAGGTCGGGGGTGTCTGGTAGTACCGTCCAGTTCAGGTAGGCAGGGTCACCTTCATCACACATCAACCCTCAGGGTCTCGTTGCTAGGACGGTTTCAAGGTCACCGTTTAGACATTCCTAAGCCTGATGGACTTAAGCCCTCGTATCGCACGCACGTACCTGATAGTACAGTAGGTCGGGGGTGTCTGGTAGTACCGTCCAGTTCAGGTAGGCAGGTTCACCTTCATCACACATCAACCTCAGGGTCTCGAAGTAGGCGGCGAACGTTTCACTTTCCATTGACCGGTCGATGTTTTTATGCGCCCATTCGCAGTAGCGGCCAGCTGAAACGTGTGCATTTATTTCAAGTTTGATACTTTGCTTGTTCTTCTACTTTAAAATTAACTTATTTTATTCAATTAGAGTTTTATGCTTTAAAAAAGATTTACATTAAATTAAAAAATAAAACTATTTTTGGGTGCTTTAGCCAAAAGCGAAAAACAATTACAAATTGAGATTAATTCAATATTAAAACATAATGTTACCACAGAATTAAGTGCATTGCAACATAAAATTAGGAACGAAGTGTAAATTGAAATACATTTTCTCATTATCTTATTTTCCTTAGAATACTCCCCATCACCCATCTTAAATAAATTTGATAGGATACTAAGATATAGTGGTCCCAACGAAAGAATGCAGATAGCTCGAAACATACTACCCTCACCACTACAAAGCATCTGCATTCTCTCGTTGGAGCAAGTAGGTATATTGATATTTACTCACTAACCTTTATTTAATTTTAATTCTTTATTTAATATGAATGGACAATCTTTAGAGCTTTCCTTAGTTTTTGTTAGATTTAATCTTTGTAGTTATTAAATATGAGTTATTTTTATTCACCTGCTGTTGGGTACGGATAGTTCTCCGCATCGTAGCCAACCCCCGCATAGACACGCTGTTTCTCTTGTTCAATGTTGGACTTCTGTCCGTACCCCCCCTCCTTGCTGTCGGTTATGTAGAACGGGTGATACCGGGCAGGGTTGGTGCCGTCGTTGCCTAAAACATTCATCAAGATTAATATCTATCTAACATCCAGTGAGTTGGACACTATTTAGTATTTAGCCTCTCTCGATGACAGTACCGCTTTATAAATGGTGGAAGTTTACTCTTAAACTCTGAACTGCATACTATTTTGAAACATAAATAATATAGTCATTCAATTAATTTACTAACATTTTCATTCAAAGGGGTATTCACCCGCTAAACCTAAAAACTAATTTCATTCAGGTTAACTAGTTATGAATTTACTGGATAGACAAATTATTGGATCCACTATAACCTGTAAAAAAAATTGTCAGCTATCCCATTTGCAAAAATCTTTCACAAGAAAGCGGACGATCTTTATGCACCGTGACCTTGAAGGATTTACATCCAAAAACTTTGATCATTATTGACTTACTCGTCAGTCTTTCAGTTAATCCGCTGTATTTTGTCTTTGTTGGGCAAATGGTTAGGTCAAAATATTATGCTGATTACCAAGAAGGGATGTAATTTCGGAATGCATATTATTGCGTTTGAGTGTATATTAAATATACATATTTAGGCATATATGCATTCACATTCACCCGCATTCACTCATTCACAGTTTCCAGACACGATGTTATATAAAGGGCCATTTTAGATTGGTACGATGCTCTAGTATCTATGTGGAACAAAGAAGAAACGTTAAGCAGGTTAAAGAAATTCTTTAAATCGTCAATTTGCTCAATTTGCAGGATTAAAAAGCTTAACAAATTCGTTTCAAATCTCAGTTATAAGATATATATTTTTTAAACGGCACTTTTATTGTCGTATTACGCTATAGATTAAGCGGTAAGTAAAGCCCCTTTAAGAAAGAATCGAGAAACAAACAAATAAATAAGTTGTATTTAGAGTCTACCCACTCAGTTATATAACTGATTTTCTGTGGGGGACAGTAAATCGAAGCGACCAAGCCAACCCTGTAGGCCCCGACGTAATCGACGAGTGACGATAACCAACCAAAGATCGATATTTTATAGAATATAGCAATCAGTGGTATGGACAGTGCGAACACCCGCGGATCAATGCCAGAATCAACAGGCTGATTCAGAACAACTCTGAATGTATTATGTGCTTCGTTGCTAGGACGGCTCCAAAGTCACCGTTTACAAACTCCTAAGACACGAACTGATGGCCTTAAGTTCAAATCAGAAGTTAAAAAACTTCTGAGTTTGACGGGAATCGAACCCTGGACCTTATGCATTGGAAGCAGATACGCTAACAACAAGACCAACGAGCCACATATTGTAGGTGACATGTTGCTAGCAAAATGTACCACATGATAATTTTGTATTTTTTTTTCTAGGGTAAACTAGGATGAAAAACAGCCTTATAACTCACCTCCCTCCACAATGAAGGTGTAAGTCTGGCCCCTCTCCACGTACAGCTCCGGGATGAGCATATCGTTGATGTACCAGGCGATGCCCCAAGATGGCTGCCCGGTGATGGGGGTGTACCCCCGCTTGCCCCCGGTGGGACCGATGCGAGCAGAGAAGACAGCCTCGTCGGTTATCCTCGCCGCTGGCCAGGGTTGCACCGAGTTCTCTTCGGGCACCTCGAACAGTGACGTCACGCACGAGTGGTCGTTGCGGGTGCTGAAGTCTATCCGGATGTCCTCTGTGGGGAGAGAGAAGAGAATCATCCATATGGATTGTGGATATTGTGTATGTGTGTGTAAAATAAATAATGATGTCTTCTTTACTAAATACTAATATTACAAAAAACATTCACGTAGATATTCAATATGACCTCGCCACCCCGCACCTATTCAGGTCTATATAAGGAGGCGTCCGCGCGCGTGCGCGCCACTGTGACGAACTTTTGTGAAGTCAGTCACCCTGAAGATGTCTGACGTAGATCAGACGAAACGTCGGTGGACGCCCAGTCTCTGCACTGGTTCATCACTTTGACGCGGTTTCATCCAAGAACCGAGTATTGTACACAATAACGGAAAAAACTAAATCTACTAAATAAAACAACTGACAGTTGGTTTTTGGTATGTGTTTGGTGGAGGTGCCGGGTAAGCGTACTCTGCGAATGTCAAATGTCACTCGAGTAAATAAATGCGATTCTTCCACTCAGTAAAGACCAACATTATTTATATACAACACAATTATATATAATTTAAAATATATTAGTTTTATTTATAAACACAATATTCTGTGCAGTTAGCGTTTCACCGAAGTTATCCTATCCTCTGCGGACTTCTTAGTAAAAACATGCCACATTTATTTTATAAATGGGCACAATATTAATTACAAATTATCAACAATGAAACTGATTTACAACGTACACAAAGCTATTAATGCGAATATGAAAAAACATTACTTAATATTATAATAGCATATTTTTAATGACAATTTATACTAATTATGTTTTGTTTTGAATTTTGATAACGGCAATGATTCTATGATACACTTGATTACAGGAACTTTTAATCTTTATTCCGATCGTCTTACAGAGACATGAAAAATTTTTTGTATGTTTTTTATAAAACTTCGGTTTACAAAACGCTGATTAAAGCTCAAATCAGTTATTTGTGGTCGTAGTGTAGAGGTTGCAGACGTGACTTACGTGTTCTCACCTAGTGATCAAATGGTATTGAAACAATACTTTTAAACGATCAGCTTTCATACAATGTATTATTTTTATTTACTACAATTCAGAAATTTAATTTCTGAATTGTAGTAAATAAAAACAATTACACCCACGGGAGTGTTTCCCGATCAACCAAATCGAGAAACAATGTATTATGTTTGTTTGTATAATATATGAATAAAAAAAGTTGTAGCAAACAGAAAGCGTCATACGCAATACTAATTTGGGAGTTATTAGGTTTGATACTCGTTATTGAATATCATGACTGAAAGTTTACCGTTTTACTTATCGTAACGGCGAATGGTAAGGATTGAGACCACTTAAAAAAACACAACCGGGAATTTGCTATATACATTTATTTTTATTTTTTTAAATGCAAATAATATGTAATAAAATCCTGAATCAACAAAATTTTGATGCTACCGTTGATTGAACCCGGTTCTCCTACTTGCCGGGTGGACGTCTTAACCACTCGGACACCGAGCCGGCTAACTTAATAACTACGGGATAGTTTTGATATGATATTGTTGATACCTGAAGAGAGGAATGAATTGAGCCTAAGCTAGTTTCTCTCACGCCACATTTTTAAAAAACATTTATATCTTATCATAAATATATAATAATTTAGTAAAGGTTTGTCTAAGACCCGGATAGCGCATCGGTACGTAAAGTTGGAGGTTCTGGTTCGATCCCCAGTTGGGGCAAACTTTTTCGAGAATTGTTATGATTCAATAATAATGTCCTCAAAGCGGGCTTATGCTTAAAAACCTTGAATTCATACTAGTTTTCTTGATAATTGGATGAGCGTAGCGAGCGAAGCGAAGATTCCATTTCACTACACTTGAGAAAAAAATCCGGAATGTTTTGTTTTTTTTCCTGTATTTTTGTGTGTTTGTTAACACGATTCCGGCTAAACCGATACTCCGATTGCGATGAAATTTGATGGAGACCTTCGAAATCTCTGAACTTAGAACTGCCACGTTTTTGAGCGCAATCGGGAAATTTTTTCACATAAAAAACGCAATTTTACGATTTTTTTTCTTTTTAAAAATTTCTTCGACTTATAACACCTACATGCTTTATCGATTGTAATGATTTTTCACAGAACCTTAAATTATGAATTAAGATATTCGTGTGAAATTTGAGCGTAATCGAAAAATTATTTCTCATGAATATCAAAATTTTACGTTTTTTTTCTTTTTTAAAACAATTCTTTGACTTATAACACCTACATGCTTTATCCTATTGTAATGATGTTTTCACAGAATTTTAATTTCATGAATTTATATATTCGTGTTAAATTTGAGCGTAATCGAATAATTATTTCTTATGCAAATTGCAATTTTATGATTTTTTTCTTTAAAAAAAAATTACGATAAATTAAAACAATTAATTAAGTTAATTTTTAATTTAATTTAATTAATTATAAAAATTAAGTAATTTTTTATTTAATTTAATTATTAAAAAAAATCTTCGACTAAGTAATGATTTTTTTACAGAACAACAGAAAATCCGCGTAACACATGGCATCTCAATGCACCATATACGCTCATCCAACAACGCGGCGGGACTTAAGCGTTTTCCTAGTTAACACTACATTCTAGCCTGCTCACCTGTGGTCTTGTCGGGAATGGCGTGCGCGTTGGCTTCCTTACGGCTGTTAACACTACATTCTAGCCTGCTCACCTGTGGTCTTGTCGGGAATGGCGTGCGCGTTGGCTTCCTTACGGCTGTTGAGCGGACCAATGGCTGCGATCACATTCACCTCGTTGTCGATAGGAATCGCCCTGTCGTTGATCGGCTCGTTGGTCTGTCGGGGTCTGCTGTACTTGACGATGGTGACACCGTTATTCCGAGAACCGGAGATGAAAACCACGTCGTTCTTGCCTCCGATTCGTTCGTCGGGACATACGCCGTTCTTACCGTCACACTGCAAGGGAAAGTGTTCCGTAAGAATAATTGTCAATTTTGTGACGTAAGCGAAGAAGCAAATGAGTTTGTGACCAAACAACAGTTTGTGATTGGACACTCTTGTTGCAATAAGGTTTATCTTTTATTTTGTCGGTCCCAGTTATGTTCTTAAATAATATAACAAATCATTGTCACTCCACATTAAAATAACTAACAATTTTCTTTTATTTCACTGCATTACTAGCCTAGTGAATTTTTTCAAAACCACTTCCTAAAGCCAGTATTTATCAGATTGATACTAAACTTTGCACATATATTTTGGCCATGTATATATAGCGTTCTATGGATGTACATTAAAAGAACACACAGGTACTTGTAACATTTTAATTAAATTTGGATGTTTGTAAAATCATCAAAAATGGTACAATTTTGAATTTATTTGTGGCTAATCTGAAATAATGTTTAGTAATCTTTGACTATAGAAGAGTGACCATATCCTTGCTTGACAACCATACAAAATTTCATATCAATCAGATGACAATTGGTTGCAGGAAAAAATCCCTCTAAAATAGGTATGTCATCATCATCATCATCATTGTAATGTTTCCGGCTTTGAAAGATATTCTGACGCTTGTATCCCAAGGCTTGAAAGCTCCCCTCATCTGTTACCCCCCCCTCACCTGTGCAGTGGCTGACATGTAGTAATCCACCGCTCTGAACGCCCCAGTATCCGTGTCGTGGAAGGCGACCACCACGTCTCCACCGACCATCTCGGACCTGAAACATGTACAAACTCGTTTAAAATCATTCGTCATTAAATCAAAATCATTTTATTCTATTTCCAATATGTCCAAAACACAGTATGATAACGTTATAAGATCAGTAAAGTGCATTTTTACATATTTGTATGTTTGAATATACAAGCATATTAGATTGTTTTCATCACAAGTAACCACAAAGCTCATTTTAAACGACTATTCACATTGAGATTAGTTTTATAACAATCTCACTTTTCATGCTGGTCGTCTTCTAAAACACATAGTTTGCGTCGCTGCAGTGGTAGCAAGCATTTATCCGATTTCACATAAATTATAAATTAAATTACTTTCATTAAAATATTATTACAGATAAGTGAAAACGAAAAAGGGTAAACGTTTCCATGTATATTTATTACTTTTAAATAAAGGCAGTACTTTTACTCGAAAAACGTAACGTAACTGTTTTGAAACATGAGTAACTGTTGTCACAAATAGCTATAATAGATTCTAGTTCTCCCTTAGCTATAGGCTGTGCATTAGGGAGCGCGGAATAGCGTCGACTGGAATAACGTCGACCACCTCGTTTGTACAGGCCTTGCACAACGAGAGGTTAGGAGGAACAAAGAAAGTACACTACACTCGAGGTGGTCGACGTTGTGCCAGTCGACGCTATTCAGGCAGTCTGTATTTGTAGATACCGTACAACATTCGGGTACTCGTAATTTTTCCTAAAGATGTATTTAGACGGTTCAATGTTTCGTTAAAGCCATTGAATTCAAGGGTTTGAACGAAACATTGAACCGTCTAAATACAGCTTAAGAGTGTGTACCTCCCCGTCTCCCCACTCAGCCCGAAGGCCATGTACTGGTCGTCGCGTATCCTCGCTGCCAGTTGGATGGTCACCGTGTCTCCGCGCATGTCCCACTGAACCTGCAGTCGGTCGTTGAGTAGTTGTCGGCAGTTGCTGGACACCATAGGATCGGGCGTCGTGCTGCTTGTCTGGGAAACACATAATAATATAATATATTGGATTTTTTTACAATTGCATCCTATCAGTAATTCATAAATGTTCATTTTTACGTGATTGGTTTAAATTATTATATTTGGACAATTATTTTAAAATTTTTGTGGCAAATAGTTATTTTTACAAAACTCTTTGGTCATTAAGACCTTTAATTTATCTTAACTAACACAAAACGAATTGACAAACAGAAGTGTACACAGTATATGTATATAAACAGTGAACAAGTGCAGTCGTTTTGGTATGATTAGTGAATTTCTGGCCACACACTACTTTTACTGAAAATAAAGCAACTTTGGTATCCAAATGTAACCACTACTAAAATATGTTATCGTATTCATTTCAAATACAAATATTTTTGCTTTTTAGGATCCATATTATGTCAAAAATACAATCAATTAATGCGTTTATCATGGTGTCATGTGCTATCGGATAACCATTACTTGAAATTGCTATTTTCGTTTTATAGTTGAATACTTAAAAAACAATTATTTTCTTTAATACATTAGGTATAATTGCTTTCTAAAACCTTGATTTCTCAACTTTAATAAGTCGTTTCCAAAACGTAAAAAAAGCTTTGCTAAACAATTAAATTGTTTATGAATAAGCACTTGATATTATGTTTCCTATGTTTATTCTTTGTAATGAAAATTATAGATATGTAAATTTGGCAAACATCATTAAACAAAAATGCATCGTTTTCTTAGCATTTCTGAACCATTCTTATGTATTTATATTATAACTTCCATTATAAAATCAATTAATAAGTCCAAATTCTCAAATTGCAAATCAAATGACAAATCGTCTTGACAGTTGGGACGTTCTACAGAATGTTACAATTGACTATTCACAAGAATATTCTATAAAATATTTATATTTTGTTGAGAAACAGTCCATGGGTGAGAACCAAGTTTTCCATTACGTATACAGAAGTCAAAATAAGACAACATGTGGATTTCAAAACACAATAATTAAGAATTCAAAATTCCTTCATAAGAATTTCGCCATCGATCGACAAATTATAGATCCATGTGGTGTCTATCACTAACATAGATCTCGAATGTACATAATATGGGTTTCATCTTTAAATATCATGTGTATTATGTAGAGAGTGAATTCGCTTACCGGATTATACCACCAAGGTGGCTACAGTCCACGAACAGACATACAAATGCAAATGCAAATCATTATAGAATAGCTCTGTTCTCCCACACATTTCCTTTCATCCACTGAAGTAACCCTCGAATGCACACCCATCTCTCTCTCTCACTCATTCACTCTCTCTCTCATTCCCACACAATAGGAACGAAGTCACTTTTATTCAGAGCAAGTCAACCGAAAACAGAGTTTTGAATGTGTCTGTAAAGAAATGAAAATTTTCATCTTTGTTCTGAAATGGAATGTTTAACATGGGGTTTCAAGTTTATATAATCTGGGTTTATTGGAAGAAGATCAAGATCTATATTGTGCAGACATTTTAGATGTGGCTCAGTACTGCTTTAATGAATTGAAACATGGTATTTTTTTTTATATCATCAATATAAAATATATATAATAATATATAAACTATGCAATATTGTTTTGAAAGCAAATAAAGGACATATTTCTAGTTATATGAAAGTTTTTCTCATGAAGCTAGGAAAAGAAATGTGTGAATCTGAAACCAATGTTTGAATTCAAGAGCAAAGACTACGAAGTATTTATTTACGTACAGTTCGTTATGTTGTTTTTGACAGTGGAAAACTTTCAAGTTTCAAGGCCATGGAGATGGCTTATAAGTAGATCAAACATTTTACCACATTATATTTAAAAATATGATTAATGTATCAAGTTTCATCTCAGTTTTCACTTCTTTTCTTCAGAGAATTATGATATTAATGTATATTATTATATAGTATCTATATTGAAAACATAATAAGTAAAACATTTAATGTTTGTATTAAACTCGTATTGTTAAAGAATTATAATTTTTATGAAATTCCAAAGAAATTTCAAAAATTTGAATTTTACTCCTTGAAGTGAGAATTAAGAAATGATCATAATATTATTGTGATAAAAAAAGTGCTACGCCATAAACCCATGCTGAATCGTTTTAAACACAACGTCATATTGACTGATAACTTCATAAATGATAAACAAAGCAAAAATCGAAATTAACAACGCTTAAACACAAACATTTTGTGGTATACAAGTAGTGATAAAAATCTAAATTGAACGACCCCCAAAACAGCCAAAATGTTAATGGATATCCATGAAATATCCTCTTTTTTTTGGACATTGAAACACCCACAGGATTTTTCCAAATAGTGGACATTGACATCTTATGGATATTGTGTGGATATCCAATGTCCCACCTGGGAACCATATTTAGATCATCCATACACCCATCCACATGGGATGTTGTATAGCATTGACAGACTTTCTGGGACATACCGGGATTTTGTGTAGCCCTTTTATGGACATTGTTCACAGCATCCATACCCCCCCCCCCCCCCTTAGGCAGAAAGTTTTTGTTTTTCAAGACAATAAAATTATAGGCTTATTAAATGAACGATATATCAATTCCAAATGTGTCGAGTAAGTCTTGAAAAAACGAACTTCTTTCATTAAAGAAATTAGGCCAACTATTACAATTGGTAACTACGTATACCGAGGGGAGTTAAAGTTAAGCTATTCTTTCCCAAAGAAGAAATTCATCTTGCAATACCATCATGTTAAGTTACTTTTTGTGATTTGGGGGGGGGGGGGTATTAACCCAGGAACAGAAATAAAACAGTACAAACCTTTCCCGGGATATACTGCATGGGAAACAGCTGGCTGCCCCGTCCGCGAGTTCAAAGTTAAAAAATCCATCCCGACCAATCATGCTTAATTACATTGTAGGTCTGAAAAAAAGTGCTTACTTACACCCACGCTAACTATACACTAACTAATATTTATAGGGTTGGGATCAATAAAAAAAATTACCGTCAACCCATTCGGATCTATATAATGCAACTACAATTGAAAAGTTAAAAATGTTATCGTCTCGGCCATCTATAGAATTGGTTTAAAGGCGCCAAAACCTTTGGAATAGGGGGACCTGGGTTCGTACCCCAGTCGGGATGGACTTTTTTAACTTCTGAATTGTATTATCATGAAATATTTGTTAGCATTGACTATTGTTAAAACTTAATACAGTTGAATTATACCTAATATTTTTTTATTAATAATACATGCACACATTTAGTCGAGTATAAACCCATCATCAACTTAAATTGAAACTAACATGATAATGGATGCATTTTTGTATGAATTATAAAGGTTGATATGAATTAGCATAAAAGTCACAAGTGTACTTGGTATATGATCCCCATGCATTATTTTGTGATATTTGTCGTACAATTATGACGGGAAAATTTCAGCTACTGCCAGCTGATCTTTCCGCCAATTGTCATGGGGTATTACAATTTATCTACCGCCTCAAAAGTGCACTTGCGCCTAACTGTGTGTTGAGAGGTTTGGGGCAGAGGGAAGTGCGTGCAAAATCAACTCGACAACGATAATGCATGCAACCCTAATGAACTCAAGATTATGCCCAATGAGTAATTAATAATTATTGGCCACGATATATTACCAAAAACCATAAAATCAATATGAAAAAGCATACTAATAAAGAGTATAACATGCAAAGCAAATGTATGATATAGAAGGGGCCTAACGGCTAGTTATTGCTTGGTTAGGGGAAATGAAGAAAGAACCCAACACACCTAGTTGACAACTGCAGGATTTGGTAGGTTAGATGACATTAAAAAGAACATACACGAAAAAAACGTTGAAACTGTTTCGGCCAAACAGTTTTTTAACGATTTTTTGTGCAGTATTTCTTCAATCATTTTAATGTTTTTATCTAAACTACAAGATCTCTGCAGTTCCCAAACCCAGGTAAAGCTGCATGCTGTTGGGTTCCCTATTCACACCCTAACCAAGAATGCAAAACAATTGATAAACTGCACCAGGTCATCAGGGAACCCTTTTAATGTAGCATTTGGTCAGATTTCATAGCATTTTTATAGGGCCTAATTTAAAAAATAAAAATAAGTTGCCTAAAAGTAAATCCCTAATAATTATGATTTTATTTTTGTGAATGCACAAAAAAGAAAAAAAAACAAAAAAAGAAAAAAAACAATTTTCAAAACAAATTGCCAATTAGTAAAGCGCCTGTCAGACGATCGAGAGAATCGCGCGGTAGCTCTCTGGGAGTTGGCCGCACTCGTTTAATGGAATTTGCCGCCTCGCTGTCAGATGGTGAGCCAGCGAGCGCGAGCTCTCGCGCGCCACGAAAAAGTCCAGCTTGTTCAAACTTTCTAGCGAGTTGAGTTAGCGAGAGGCCAATCGGAACCCGGTACATTGATCTGATTTAAGCCTTCACAATCCCAATCAAAAAAATACAACAACAAAAATTACTCCACAAAAACATGTTCTATACCTGCAGAGTGATTTGCAAAGAGCTGCGTTAAATTTAAATTTAAGGCCGCCTTATTTAATTTAAAATTTAATTTTAACATGGCAAAGTTAGGCCTATTTATTCGTCTGTTTAACACGGACCTAACAGAAACACCCT
This sequence comes from Sweltsa coloradensis, assembly GCA_024449915.1. NCBI lineage: Eukaryota > Metazoa > Arthropoda > Insecta > Plecoptera > Chloroperlidae > Sweltsa > Sweltsa coloradensis. Next base: position 134,607 of record JAMZAV010000778.1, on the reverse strand, counting down.
GCTGAGTGCTGACTAGCACCCATCTGACACCATTTCTGGCAGTGACAGTAAGGCCAGGTGCCGGCCAAGGCATTGATTAAAATCATTGCTTGGAATATGGGTAGGCCTACAAGTAAGCCTAAATTATTAATATTATATTATTATTATGTGGAGGTAAAGAAAGTTACAATAGTAGAAGATGGCAAACTGTAAACATTAAAAAAATTTAAAAAGATCACGAAAGCACAACATTAAAACATGTATTGGCCTAGATCATAGGCCTAGGACAACTAATATTGACGGGTTCTCCCAAATTTGGCGGAAAAGCGAGTTTAAAGTAGGATTAGGATTGAGGGGCAGAACCGTCCCTTCACAAAGCCTCATTTTCATGTAGACGAGCAAATGGTGCTTGCGAATAAATAAATTTGTATTTAGAGTCTACCCACTCAAGTCATATAACTGATTTTCAGTGGGCGACAGTAAACCAAAGCGACCAAGCAAACCCCGTTTCAGACATGACATGTTTCAACTACTACATTAATGTTGGTCGCGACTTTCGCTTTTCGCGTGCTGCTATAACATTGCATTGTGATAGCTCCAGAACCTATTTGCTCGCCCACATGAAAACGCTACTTAAGAAATTAATATTCAATAGGGGAGCACATTATTATTGAAACTTTTTATTTGTGTCCCCAAATATAAAAATTCCATTCAATAAATAAGTAACTAATAGGATATAGTAGGCCTAGTAGGCTATATCAATAAATATATATACTATTAAAAAATTCAATTTAAATTTTTAATTTACAAACCCAAACACTTGCTGGAGGGGATTTAAATTTATTCTTATCCCAACAATAATAACTGATTGAGCTATGAAAAATTGCAAGTTCACTGAAAGAAATACCTGTTTCAACACTTTGTCTTCTCACTGGGCTGGGGTAGTATTCAGCAGCCAAGTCTGACTCCCATTTTGATCGGGTGCAGCACTTCCATATTTCGAATTGGGGGCAATCAGGCAGTCTTGCTGAATGCTAAAACCCAGGAACAAAATTGTTGCTTACATCTACAATTAGCCAAGGGCCCAAAGCGTACATGGTTTTTTGTTCTAATAGGCCTTCAAACCTACAACAACAGGGCCCATGAATAGAACAAAAAGCTACTGGGACGTGAGACCAAACACTAAAAACGCATGGGTTTTTTTAATTTCCACGCATTCTTTCTACAATCGGTAAAATGCTAACGATTTCTATTGGGCTGTCCAATTTGTTAAATTCACTCAACGTTAAACAACTTTACTAACGCATTTAAAAGTGTAGGCCTATCCTTCTACAAATGGAAATGCCAACCATTACACTGAATTTTCCTAAATATTCCCCCCTTTCAAGTGTTTGACTTTGAGATATAGGCGTAATACAGTGATAACATAGAGTCGACAACCACACTGAATGGGTCAAATAACAATGGGGCACGCATTTTTATCTTGGTTTTACTTTGATATCGAAAGGGGGAAGGGGAAATCACAGTTTTTGAGAGTGGGATTGGCATAACAGACGTTTAATTTTAGTCCCAAAATTACTAAAAAATTTAAACCACCAAGAGCGTTTACACGTGCCAACCATACTTTCTATTCTGTCTGCTATTTAGTTAAATCGGAATCACTTCGGAAAATCTCTTGATTCATACACAACCAAATACCCAATTTTTATTTAGTGATGATAAGATATTTTGCTTCAGGCCTAAGACCCGTAGGCCTATATTTTCTTTGAATCCACTAGATTGATAATTTGAAAGTTATTAATTATTGTTGCACAACCATATGTTTTTTAATTTTTTAAACATTACTGTAGTTCTAAATACAATAAAAACAATCACCTTAGGTAATAATTTCTACTTCTAAAGGTAAATCGTTGTTGAATTGCAAGCGCACTAAACAAAACATGGGCCCCATATAAAAAACTCCCTGCCTTAGCTTGAGGTTGTCAGGTTATGGTAGGCCTACTTATGACATGAGCCTGGCAGGTGGCATTTATTTTAAAACCAAGATATCTTAGATGAAATAAAATATATTGCAGCAAGGTAAATTTCTATAGGCTATATGTTAGGGTCTACCTGCAGCTCCATTATCTATGTAGGCCTACTGTATCTAATAAAATATCCATGAAACTAATATTCTACAACTAAAAGTCACTGTAAAGAGCGAAGCTCAGTTTGGTGAATAAAACAATTGAATTTAATTGAAAATACTTAGCCCCAGGTATAACACTGCTAATATTAGTGAACTTCAGACACTTTTTGTTCTAACAAAGGGACAGCCAGAAAAAAACCCATAAATAAATAAGGCAGCCCCAGGGCCATGCCTAGACAAAGTTAAGAGTTGAAAATAATCTAACTAGGCCTACAAACAACAATTTGTGTTTTTTTTTAATTTCTCTAAAAAATTTCCTTTGAACTGGTAGTAATTTTATTAGAACACCTCTTGAATGACCTTTTGCAACTTGCAAGTTTTAAAATATTTTATAGACAAATTACAAATATGACTGGTTTTAAGTAGGGCCCTACCCTAGGCCTATGTTTTATTGCTTTGCTTGAAGGCCTAAACATGTTTTAATGTCAAAATCTCTTGATTCTCTTCAATACTAGGTAGGCAAACCCAATCAAATATCTTAGAACTAAGAAACAATCACCCTTTCCAGTAGCCTACAGGTAGGCTACTGTAAGTGCTGAATAAAAATTTAATTTAATTTAATACATGGATGGCAAGCCCGGGAAATTGGCCGGTCAAATAATTGATCAAAGTTTGTTTAGGCCCAGGCCCTACTCATTTAGTTGGCATCACTCATTCTTGAACAGATAACTCGATTTAAGTTACCATATATTCCCTTACAAATTTAAAATCTAGACAATTCACTGAAATGGGAGGCCTAACCCCTTCCTCAATTTTCATCAATAATTTTCAATCACAATTGAACGTGTTCATCATTTTTTCTCGATTTGTTTAGTCGGGAAAAACCCCTCCTGTAGGTGTAATTGTTATTATTACTACAATTCAGAAATAAAAAAAGTCCGTCCCAATTAACCGGGATCATTAATCATATTGATTACCGAGGTTGCACACAAATGTCTCTAAAAGTATTCTGTCACAATATACTTCTAGCAAAATCATTTTTTTATATTTGACTGACTTTTGGGGCAATTGTCATTTTAAATTTTATCCGTCAAAGTGCCATCTCTAGCCTAGCCCGACACAAAATAAACTGGTTTGACTAGTTTAAAGGCCGATGCACAATTGCCCGGTAACGAGAACGGGAACGAGAACGAGAACCGAAACGGGAAGACTCTAACGATAAGGGCTTCGATGCACAACAGCCCCTGAAGCAAGCCGACGGGAACAAATCAAATAATAAGTGGTGGATTATATTTTGTTATTTTGTTATTCCGCGCATGTTTATTTTAAATTTATTTTGCATATTACTCGGGATATAAACCATCAATCAGCTGATAAAATAGTTTTTAGGACGTGCACATCTTGATTCCCCTTTGGGTTCCCGGTAACGTACGGAACGGGAACGTTACGGAAAGTTAAAACTTGGTGATGTTCCCGTTGTCGTTGCAGGGATACGGGAACGACCGGCAACGGGAAGCTTTATTGTGCATCGTGTCGTAAGTTAACATGTGATTCAACTTTCTTCCCGTTCTCGTTTTCGTTTTCCCGTTCTCGTTACGGGGCAATTGTGCATCGGCCTTAAGTGTGTGTAGGACAGGGGTATACCGTTTACTTGGCCTTTAGAGTAGTTTCCATTTTGACTGCATAGTGAATATAGACCTAGGCTTCTCTTTTTGTTAAAAAAATCAAATGGAAATAAATTGAATTGAAAAGCAAGCAAGCTCAATAACAAGCTTGCGAACATCTTTATTAGGCCTAAGTTGTAGGCCTAGGCCCTAATCATTTAATCACAGCCCGGGGATTCCAGTCCGGACTGAGCTGGTAGACCTACCGGGTACAAAACCAGTCCAGAATAAAAGCTCCCGGGCGGGGCCAGTCTAAACTTGGCTCGCCTGATAAACGAGTCATTATAAAAATCGATCTGTCGTACGGCTGACCGTACGACTATACCGTTGGGTGTCTAGTAGGGTCTAGGGGTCTAACACTAGACACCCAACGACTATACACTACGAAGGATTTGACACTATCCAATTAAAGAAGTGGGGAACTTTTTTAAATTCACTCAGTTTTAAAATGTAAACCAATGTTTTAGGTTTGGTAGGTAGCCTAGGCACTTGCCCAGGGGAGTTGGGTGTAAAGGGTTAAATATCTATGAATTGGCCCTAGGCTAGGGCGTAGATCATAGGCTTAGCCCTAGGCCTTCGTGGACGTGGGCTAGGTCCCAGGGCTAGGCTTTGCCTATGAGCAGTTTGCATTCATTTGATTCCTAGACTAGGGCCTAGGCCTAGACCCAGGTCCTTAAGCCAAGGTAGCTAGGACCAAAGGGTAAGTACGCCCCAAGTTCAAGCCCTAGGCATAGGTAAATAAATAGTAGGGGCCTAGGCTAGCCTAGCTAGGGCTAGGGCCCGTTGAAACATGAAAAAGAAATGCCACAAGTAAGGTTAGGTTGTCAACAATGTTATTTACATACCCACCCAGTCCCTAGGTAGGGCCTCAGAGCTATTCGTGACCTAGCTACATGCGTGGCATGCTCAACTATTAATTTACACAAATTTGTATCAATTTTTCACGTACCTTTAAATACTTCTGTGATTTTTGTACACTGAACATTTCACTCCATCGCGGCGCATCGTTACAGTTCGAAAAATGTCGGAAAATGCCGTCAAATGAGGACTTTTTATGTTGCATTAATTCACTTACTTGTAAAACATGTGTTGAATACATTTATAAATGATATTTTAAATAATATCACACACATTTAAAATTTTGATTATGAAATATTTAAATGCTTCATAAATCATAATAATTACGGTTGAATTTTTAATGATAGCAATGCGACATTTGACTAAGGCTACAGAGTAGGCCTAATCCTATTGGCTAGCATTTCAAACGAGAATATTTGAGGAAACTCAAATAAGAATTAGATGCCGATGATGGTTAGATTACATAATAAGTTTAATATATATTTATTTGAATATAGGTATTTAAAATTAGAATCTTCTTTACAAGATTGATTTATTATAGAATAATACATTCATAAGTATTCGTTGATGGTATCGGCGCCGGCAGGGTTGGCTTGGTCGAGTTGATAACTGAAAATCAGTTCTGTGACTGTGCAGATAGACACTTCTTTCGAACTAATTTGATTGATTGATTTATTTATTTATTTATTAATTTCTTTATTGTGATTTTATGGCTAGCGGGGTAGGAGATTTTTGAATACTTTCTTATTTTACGTAAAAATTACTGCCACGTCAAATCAATAATACAAAATAATGTGTTGGAAAATGTAAAATTCGTACAGAAACATATTTAAAAAATCACAATAACAATGAATAAATGAAAGCCTAGAGGAGCAACAAAATCATCCATTTTTTTTAAATAAAAATCCTCCAAACAAAATAAAACGAAATCACAAGAATAAAAAAGTGAACAAATAAAACTATAACCTCCAAAACAACGAAAAAAAATATCAGAAAAATGTCAAATCAAAGGACAAAATGATGTAAACAATTACATTTGAAATAACTAAACGAAAGAAATATGTAATTGCAAACATCGATAACGAAAATTGTATGCTGTACTCTTCTATGCTTTAATAATATGTAAACAACATGATTTCCAGAATGTTTATTATTGTGACTATTCACCAAATGTATTGCTAAAAGGTTATACATCACAAAAAACTTTAATTGAACGAGTGAGCGTAGCGAACGTAGTGATTTCCATTCGACTTAAACGGCCCTAATTGTTTTTCTGCGTGCGTGCGTGTGTGTGTGTGTGTGTGTACGTTGAAAATCAGCCGAATCGCTGAACAGATTGCGCTAAAATTTTAAACAGACATCCGGTACGAGTTTATTGAGAACTGCTAACAAAATCAGCAAGATTCATTGCGATTTAAATCTACAAGAAATGATAAACTGAAAAATAGACTTCCAATGTTTAGAAATTATTTTAACGACAATGTTTTAGATTTTGAAAAGATATTTTTTGTTTGTTTTTCGCCTGGCCGTGAAAAGCCGTGCCCATGCAAGGTCTGTCGAATGTTGGACGTCAAGGTACCCCCAAATTCCGCTCGTAGATTGAGTAAACCTTGCAATATTTTCACGTATTTCGTACTGGCTATGTTTTCCATAGTATTGTCACAGATGATAGACTACACTGCGTTATATGCATTTCAAAACATGTTTAATAATTTTTTAAATACAATTTAGGAATTACAAAATCTTTCCCGACCAGGGGATTTCTTTTTCTCTTCCTACTCGTTCTTTTCACTTTTTACTTTTTACTTTTTCAACTTCTCCGTGTAAAGCGGCCTTAAGGGCGCTTTAGCCAACTAGACTTAAGAAACGCTAAAGTCGTTGTTAGACGAGTGAGCGAGTCATGTGGTGAGTACCCGGGAACATTTGCATTTATGTTTGATATTTATATTCGTATAAATAATGTTTTTTTTTTAAGTTTAGTAGGTATACGGGCGCGTCAACTGTAAGACCAATGCGCCTCTCTAGGCTATGGTAGGTTAGGTAGGCCTAATGTAGGGGAAGAAAAGTAATGTAACCGGGTACTCAACACATGGCTCACTCACTCGTTTAACAACGACTTTGGCGTTTCCCTAGTTAATTGTACGAAACTAGTTATGAATACTATTTCTTGACTTGATTTCAATAAGTTTTTAGAGAAATGTATAGTTTAATCGGTACTTCAATCAAAATAAAAATTTAATGCATTTGTTGAATGCATTGTAAAAACACATTTTAAATTGTGTTTTGAGAAATACTACCTGCAAACCATATATTGCAGAATTTATTATACCAGCCACAAACTAAAATAGTAAAAAAAAAAAACAACCAAAAATGGTAAATTTTCACGTTTTGCATCACAATTTGATATTTATTTTTTAAATATAAAAATCTAAACTGCGAAAATTTGAAAGATATTGCATGGACATCTAATAGATATTTTCAGCGTAGAAAAATAATCGTTAATGAACAATATCCACAGGATATCCATAAGATATTGTAGAATAAGCAGGCAATTTTTAAATATCCCTTGGACGTTCTATGGATATTTATAATGGATATGGATATTGTGGATATTGTAGATCATTCATGGATATCCATAAGATATTGTGTGCTGTGTGGGCACTGGGAAAGTTAATATAAAATTAGCTCATTAAGCATTCAGGGTTTCAGGGTTGGCTTGGTCGCTTTGATTTACTGTCCCCCACTGAAAATCAGTTATATAACTGAGTGGGTAGACTCTAAATACATTTTTTTTAAAAATTTTATGTATTGCTACAAAGAATTGTTAAAGACAATACCAAATTTATAAACTACAGTCAAATTTGTTCTGAAAACTTTGATGGTCTATTGATTCAAAATAAAATTACTTAATTACTTTAAAACTTGACAATTTTTACATTAATTAAATAGGTCCGAGACAGTAATTGGATAAGCGTAGCGAGCGAAGCGAAGATTTCATTTCACTACACTGGAGAAAAAAATCCGGAATGTTTTTTTTTTCTTTTTTTCTGTATTATTGTGTGTTTGTCACCACGATTCCGGCTAAACCGATACTCCAATTGCAATAAAATTTTCTGGAGACCTTCGAAATCTCTGAACTTAGAACTGCCACGTTTTTGAGCGCAATCGAAAAATTATTTCTCATGAAAATCGCAATTTTACGAATTTTTTCGATTTGTTAAAAATTTCTTCGACTTATAACACCTACATGCATTTTCGATTTTAATGAGCTTTTCACAGAACCATAATTTTATGAATTAAGATATTCGTGTGAAATTTGAGCGCAATCAAAAATTATTTCACATGAAAATCTAAATTTCACTTTTTTTTTTTTTTAAACAATTCTTTCACTTATAACACCTACATGCTTTGACCGATTGTAATAATTTTTTCACAGAAGTTTAATTGTATGAATTAATATATTCGTGAGAAATTTGAGCGCAATCGAATAATTATTTCTTATGAAAATCGCAATTTTACGATTTTTTTCTTTTTTAAAATCACGATTAATTAAAAAAATTAAAAATTAAAGTTTATTTTTTATTTTATTTAAATTATTTAAAAAAAATCTTCAACTTAGTAATGATTTTTTCACAGAACAACAGAAAATCCGCATAACACATGGCAGCTCAATGCACCAATTACGCTCATCCAACAACGCGGCGGGACTTAAGCGTTTTCCTAGTAATGAATAATTCATCTAGAAAAAACAGTGTAATATTAAACAGGAAAACGCTTAAGTCCCGCCGCGTTGTTGGATGAGCGTAATTGGTGCATTGAGCTGCCATGTGTTATGCGAATTTTCTGTTGTTCTGTGGCAAAATCATTACTAAGTTGAAATTTTTTTTAAATTAAATTAAATTAAATTAAAAATTAACTTATTTTTTTAATTTTTTTTAATTAATCGTAATTGTTAAAAAAATCGTAAAATTGCGATTATTATTAGAAATAATTTCTCGATTGCGCTCAAATTTAACACTAATATATTAATTCATTAAATTAAGGTTCTGCGAAAAAATCATTACAATCGGATAAAGCATGTAGGTGTTATAAGTCAAAGAATTGTTTAAAAAAAGAAAAAACCTGAAAAATTTCGATTTTTATGATAAATATTTTTTTAATTGCGCTCAAATTTCACAAGAATATTTTAATTCATAAAATAAAGGTTCTGTGCAAAAATCATTAAAATCGGATAAAGCATGTAGGTGTTATAAGTCGAAGAAAATTTTTAAAAATCGAAAAAAATCGTAAAATTGCGATTTTCATGAGAAAAATTTTTCCGATTGCGCTCAAAAACGTGGCAGTTCTAAGTTTAGAAATTTCAAAGGCATCCATAAAATTTCATCGCAATCGGAGTATCGGTTTAGCCGGAATCGTGTGGACAAACAGACAAAAATACAAAAAAAACGAAAAAAAAAAAAAACATTCCGGATTTTTTTCACCAGTGTAGTGAAATGGAATCTTCGCTTCGCTCGCTACGCTCATCCAACAAGTGAAAGAAACCATTCCCAAACCAAGTAATAATATAAAAATATCGAACTCACCGTTATCTTGGTCTGCCCAAGCGCGGGAGGAACATCCAGCCCTTTAGGAATCATCACGTGACCGAAGTTGTGTCTGTATTGCACGCACCACACTGCCAGCCAGTCTATATCGTGAACCGTCAGGTTACCAGGAAGCACGATCTCAATGTCCTGGCCCTCGTAGCCTTTCAGAGGCTCCAAGCTAACGAGACAGTTAGGTTTTTTAATTGAAACACAATACATTAAACCGTAACCAAATTTTGATTTTTTAAATTGATTGATAATATAATTTATATATATTTTGTTTTTGTTTTTGTAAATAAGACATCTTTCACAGAAGGCCAACCTTAAATTAACCATCACTTACATGTCACGTTCAATCCTATGGCCACATAGGAGCAATTAAAACAATTATTTATCGTTTCTCGATTTGTTTAGTCGGGAAACACTCCTGTAGGTGTAATTGATATTATTTACTACAATTCAGAAATTAAAAAAGTCCGCCCCATCCGGGAATCGAACCACGGATCTCCCACATTCCAGATAGGCGTCTTAACCACTAGACCATCAGGACGGGTACATTTTAAGCTCTGAATTGTAGCCCGTCCTGATGGTCTAGTGGTTAAGACGCCTGTCTGGAATGCGGGAGATCCGTGGTTCGATTCCCGGTTGGGGCGGACTTTTTTAATTTCTGAATTGTAGTAATTAATATATTTATCATTGTAATTTTTCATGAAATTTGTAATTTGTAATATTTAGTCGAGTGGTACCTGCTCATCTCGTTTGGGCACCTTGATGCCCAGCTGACTGGGTTCGCTGCCGTTGCCCACCCAGAAGTAGGCGTCGGGGCCGGCTCCGTCGTAGTGCAGGTTGGGGATGTAGAGGGTCTTGGCGTCCAGCACCGAGATGTTGCCCGAGCGTAGACCGTGAGCGAGTCGTTTGAACTCGGGGAGAATGCGAGGTTTGGGAACGTCGATGTTGGGGGGGATGAACACTTCGCCGAAATTCACCTGGAACAATAAGAAATTATACGTTATTACGAAGCCACGGGAAACATTTTTTTATGGTTATCGCTCACTCGTCGATTGCGTCGGGGCCTACAGGGTTGGCTTGGTCGCTTTGATTTACTGTTCCCCACTGAAAATCAGTTATATAACTGAGTGGGTAGACTCTAAATACAATTAATTAATTTATTTATTTATTTTAAAATATCTATCAATAATATTGTTAATCTCCTATTGTATTGATATCAACTAATGATTGAAACTTTAAACTGATTGACAATTGACATTTCAAACTGTGTCACTTGATCCAGAATTGTTAACAATTACTTTCATTTTACATCAAGTGACAGTTTGCCAATGTATCATTTACAAAATTATTCCACAAATTAATATCATTGTCATGAACTAATCTAAAATATAATTAACATTTCCATAATAAGTAAGTGATTTCAATAATTGTTACTTAATTGATGATTCCAAATATAAGGTTGATAATAGTTGGATTTCAACTGCCGATCAATTAAAATTTTTACTAGGGAGGTTTTAGTAAATCCATTTGGGGGGGGGGGGGAGGCAAACATGTTTCGATTACACCTAGTGCAAATGGAATGGTGATGCATTTGTTTTAAGTTTGTCACATGTAAAATACTAAAGAAACGCCAAAGTCGTTGTTAAACGAGTGAGTGAGTGAGCCAAGTGTTGAGTACCCGGGAACATCCCCTTTCCTCCCCTATACCTAAGGATCTAGCCCAGTATGAGGAATGATACCGGGTACTCAACACATGGCTCACTCACTCGTTTAAAAACGACTTTGGCGTTTCCCTAGATATTTAAATTGAACATTTGAAATGCGAATCGTGTTCAAAACGTATTAGCGTCAAACATTAACAAATTTCCAAGATAAAACAAAATCACCCAAGTTTTATTTCCCATTTAACACCCCTCAACAATAGTTTGTGGGTGTAAAAATATAAAACAAGTTCGAGCTAACGGGTATCGAACCTCAACCCTCCGTGTGGTAGGCTAAATGCTTACCAATAGACCATGCAAACCACGTAGATGTGGTCCCGATAGCTGCTTCTAAACAAATGCTATCGATATTTTAAAAATCACATTTTTATTTATTGTAGGATTAAATCGCAATGGATCTAGTTGATTTTGTTAGCAGTTCTCAATAATTTTGTACCGGATGTCTGTTTAAAATTTCAGCCCAATCTGTTCAGCGGTTCGGCTGATTTTCGACGTACAGACAGACAGACAGACAGACAGACAGACAGAATCACAGAATGAGAGCCGTTCGAGTTGAATGGAGACACTCGATCGCTCCGCTCCCTCGTTTAACTAGGGAAACGCGCGTCGTTGTTAAACGAGTGAGTGAACCAAGTGTTGAGTACCCGGGAACATCCCCTTTCCTCCCCTTTACCTAAGGCTGGATCTAGCTCAGTATGGAGAATTATACCGGGTACTCAACACATGGCTTACTCACTCATTTAACAACGACTTTGCGTTTCCCTAGTTTAAATTGAACATTCAAAATGCGAATCGTGTTCAAAACGTATTAGCGTGAAACATTTACAAATTTCCAATATAAAACAAAATCACATAATTTTTATCTCCCATTTAACACCCTTCAAAAATAATATGTGGGTCTAAAAATATAAAAAAGTTCTACCCAACGTGTATCGAACCCCAACCCTCCGTGCGGTAGACTACATGCTTACCACTAGGCCATGCAAGCCACGTAACTGGCGTCCCGCTAGCTGCTACTAAACAAATGCTTTCGATATTTAAAAAAATCACATTTTATTTATTGTGGGATTAAATCGCAATGGATCTAGCTGATTTTGTTAGCAGTTCTCAATAAACTCGTACCGGATGTCTGTTTAAAATTTCAGCCCAATCTGTTCAGCGGTTTGGCTGATTTTCGACGTACAGACAGACAGACAGAATCACAGAATGAGAGCCGTTCGCGTTGAATGGAGACACTCGATCGCTCCGCTCCCTCGTTTAATTAAATATGGCTTTGATGTATTTACTTGAGATGTTTATAATCAGCATTGGATTATTCGGTACCAGGACACTTGGTCTATTTTTTGTATACAGACATTTCATCAAACCACCTTTGGTTTAATCCGACTTTTCGACTAAAACGTCATTCCGATCACCTATCTTTGGACCTGTCATTTCTGCCACTATCTAAACCTAGAAGACCTTGGTCCAATGATATCCTCAGAGAAGTGCCGATGTGGAATAGGACCTGTTGGGTGGATGTAAGGCATGCTCTTGCACTTCTTCCGTGGAACCAATTGGAAGATATGCCGGATGTTGATGATGTAGTTCATATGTTTTACGAGTGGACTTCAAATGTTATTCAAGACCACGTTCCACACAGGCAGCCCAAAAGTCGGCGGTTTCCTTCATGGTATCAGCGTGAAACGCTAACGGCGCTCAAGAACAAAAACAGGGCATGGCTACAATGGAAGCAATTTCCTAGCCCACATTCACGTCATATGTTCGAGCATTTGCGGAGGCTTGCTAAACAACGTCTCAGGAATGACTATAAGGATTATATTGATCGTATGACCTTTGATGCAAGAACTAATCCTAAAAGGTTTTGGACTCTTATTAATTCTCGTCGCAATACTGAAAGAATTCCCCCTGAAGTGTCATTTAACAATGTATTTGCTTCTAAATTAGATCGTACTGAGCTTTTTAATCAATATTTCTATGGCAATTTCACTGTTCCTTCTGACCCAGCTGTGCCTATTAACATACCGGTATCTAATGTCTCCTCTCACAGTATTAATAACATATCTACTACACCTTCTGAGGTAAGAGAACTTATAAATAATCTTCAATCTAGTCGTGCGACTGGCCCAGATGGTATTGGAGCTATATTTCTTAAAAATTGTTCCTCTGTTTTGTCTCAACCTTTGGCTGTCATATTAAACAAGATTTTTATGACAGGTAATTTTCCATCTGCCTGGAAACAGGCAAATGTCATACCATTTGTTTAAAGCAGGAGACAAAACATCTGTGAAATGCTATAGACCAATATCAATTCTTCCGATTCTGTCTGCCATATGTGAAAGAATTGTCCATCATCGTCTCTTGGCCCACACTCTTCCACTTCTTTCGCCTGAACAACACGGATTTCTCCCTAACTGTTCATGTCTCACCAATCTTGCAGTCCTCCAACATCATGCCACTAATGCCCTGGAAAACCGATCCCAGCTGGACGTTGCCTACATTGATATTGCAAAGGCATTTGATTCTGTAAGCCACAAACACCTTCTTTACAAGATCAAAGAGCGTTTGGTGTGAGTGGTAATTTCCTGAAGCTCATTGAGAATTTTCTTACAGATCGAAAGCAACGTGTAATTATTGCCGGTTCATCTTCCTCTTGGTTACCAGTGCTATCTGGTGTCCCTCAAGGCAGTGTATTGGGCCCTCTCCTTTTCGTGTTGTTTGTAGACGATCTTGTAGAAAGACTTAAACCGTTTGCTTGTGATTTTCTGTTGTACGCTGACGATTGTAAAATTTTTAAAATTGTGTCGAAATTATGTGATGCAATCGTTCTTCAAGATGCATTAACAGCGTTTTCTCAGTGGTGTTTGGATTGGCTTCTCCGTCCTAATCCTGATAAGTGCTCATTGTTAACAATTTCATTGCGGAAATTACCATTAGTTTGTAATTATAATTTGTCGGGGCAAGTCATTCAGCGAGTTACTAAAATGAAAGATCTTGGTGTCATTATAGATTCAAAATTCCTTTTCATTGAGCACATTTCCAAAATAACTTCAAAAGCCATGTCCCTATTGGGTTTATTTTATAGGTTCACTGATATTCGTGACCCAACTGCTCTAAAATCATATTTCACGGGCTGTGTTTTACCTGTGATTGAGTACTGTACTCCAATTTGGGCATTATCAGCTGATACCAACATTAAAAAATTAGATAGAGTACTTTCATTTTTCTGTGCAATTGTACGTCATCGTGTCCCAGCTTTTAATGCCTGGTCTCGTCAACAAATTATGAGTGAACTTTTCATGACAGATCTACCACTCGAAGAAAACGCTATGACATGTCCTTCTTGCACCGTATCATCAATGGCATTTTCCGGTCCACCAGTCTTGTCTCTATGTTTCCACTCCATGTTCCATCCCGCTTTACTAGGCTTACGCACCTTTTCCATGTAGCTAGACCTAGACTTTCTATTACCCGTAGATCAATCACCTTTCGTTTACCTTCCTTTTATAATAATTTACCTAATTTACCAAAGTTCGACATATTCTCTGATTTTAATACTTTCAAAAAATCAATCCGTGATTGGACTGCAGTTGAAGGTCATTAGCATTTCCCCCTCTATTCTTTCAAACATTTTTTACTCTTATGTTTGTTGCACTTATAATTTTGATATATTTGTTTATTGTTAATTAATATTTTTAATTGTTTGTTAATTTGTAGGTTTATTAATTGTAATTTTAATTTTTACTTATTTATATATTTTTTAGGATTGTCTATGTAAAATGGTACTTGTGCTGTACGAGACTCTTATATAAATAAATAAATAAATAATAAATTTCGTCTAGGTGATTTTTGTCTGGACCGTCATTTCGTCTTATATTATAAGACCCATACATGACTAGACAAAAATTACTAACATATTATTAATTATTATTATTATTATTAATAACATATTATGTTAACACTTCCCTATTTCAAACGTTAGCGGGTTTCCTCAGTATTATTATCAAATGATTCAATATACATTATTATAAAATATAACCACAATATAACCTTATTAACTGAGCCTTAAGCTGACGAGGAGTACAATTTAATGATTGTACCACATTGGTTTGATTTGATATTATGATATTATGATATTATAATATTTTTATTATATAATTAATATAATAAATTATTATTATTTTTTTTAAATTAATTAATTAATAATTTATTATAATATTATGATTTTATATAAAAATGCTAAACAATAAAAATACATTATTACGCATACGTATTTTAATTTTGTATTTATTTATTCTAAAATTATATTTTTGATGTAAACATTTTGGATTTGTGTATTACAAACATACATGCACAAAAAATGAGTTTCATTAATTTTCAGCATACTTTTTAAACGAGGGAGCGGAGCGACTGAGTGTCTCCATTCAACTCAAACGGCTCTCATTCTGTGATTCTGTCTGTCTGTACGTCGAAAATCAGCCGAATTGCTGAACAGATTGCGCTGAAAATTTTGAACAGATCCGATACGAGTTTACTAACAACTGTTAACAAATCAGCTTGATCCACTGCGATTTAAGCCTACAATAAATAAAAATGTGATTTTTAATAATATCAATGGCATTTGTTTCGTAGCAGTTAGCGGGACGTGGTTGACGTGGCCTGCATGGCCTAGTGGTAACCATTTAGCCTACCGCACGGATGGATGGGGTTTCGATACCCGTCAGTTCTAACTTTTTTATATTTTTACACCCACATATTATTTTTGAGGGGTGTTAAATGGGAAATAAAAATTAGGTAATTTCGTTTTATCTTGAAAATTTGTTATTGTTTCACGCTAATACGTTTTGAATACGATTCGAATTTTGAATGTTCAATTTAAATAATTATTGTGGCAAGCAGAGTGAGTTCCCGTAAGGTGACCAGATGGTCCGGTTTTAGAAGTCAAAACACTTGGCTAACTCACTCGTTTAACAACGACTTTGGCGTTTCCCTAGTTATTTTCATTACCAGTTCTAAAATGTGCTTTTAACTAAACATTAAAATTTAGACCTTTGTATTTAGGAGATTCGACCAAATGTTTACTTAGACCACAAAACATACTAGTCGAAAGAGCTGCAGACCAAAAAATACTAGACCAAATGTCCACTTATACGATTTGTCGCCTTAGACGAAATGCGGTGTAGACCAATGGACCGATTATACCAACCGTACACAATAAGTCTGCGCACTGACTATTCTATTGCTTGGGGGGCTAATACAAATAGCCCACCAACAATTTTACTTTATTCTCATATTGTGTTGTTACTTAGGTTATCTTCCTGATTGTATAAATACAATATTATATAAACTCAAAAGTAACAAGATACTGACTTTGGTGGAGGTGCCGGGTACGTTTCTAAAATCTTTTTTAAATTGAATTTCTGTCAAATTTAATTGTTATTGAATACTAAATTGCTTTTATAAAAACGTGTTTATTAAATTTATTTTTTGTACGTAATGTAACTTGTGATTAAACACTAATCAAATAACGTCCCATAATATAAAAAAATTCAGATAGGCCTACGTCTAATAACGTCAAAAATGTGTACGAAGTTTTTGTAATTCAGTTCTTCTTTAAGATTTGTAATTTAACAAGTAATTATATATTTTAATTTTAGATACACGACACCTAATAACAATAAAAAGTGTATAAAGTTTTTGTCAAGTTTTCAATTCTTCTTTGTGTTCACGTTTATAAAGGAACGTGGAATTTATAAATTAACTCGAGATCAAAGGAATCCTGCACTTTTATGTTTTGCTTGCTCAGTGAATATTAATACCATCCCCAAACATCAAACCTTGTCAAAGAAACAGAATGCTACTTCGCATACAATTTTACACATACTTGCATGCACACTTATTAATGGACTGTATTTTATTGTATCATAATAATGTTTTTAAAATGAAAAACTGTTATTAGCTAGGAGGATTAGCCTAACAATTAGAGGTTGTGTCATAGAGACGCGAAAAAAAATTGCTTGTAGGCTTATCCTCCCAGCACAGTGAGTAAATTTGTGAAAAGAGTGCATAATCTGGTCACATTAACATATAAGGTAATATAGATTTTTTTTAAAGTTTGGACTTTTATTACAATATGTATCAATTTTGTAATCTTAGCATCAAAATCAGTTTAATTTTAATGGGACAACTCGGTAATTTTTTAAGATCATTGTTTTGTGTATTTAATCCAAAATTCACGCCTCTATCACAAAACCCCTAATTTGACTTGGTATTTTTCCTCAATCCCTTTGGACTTATTATGTTTTTTGGCGAGGAACGACGTCTCCACGGGACTCTTATGGCCAAATGCCCTGTTTTTTTTTTTTTTTTTTTTTTCGTTACTGCTTCGATACAGGTGCACCGTTTCTCTGATCGCCCTGAAATTTTGCAAAAGTACATACCACCTGGGGGGTTGCTGTTTTTTTTTGAAAAAAACCCGATCGGGGGTTATAAAAAATAAAAAATAAAAAAAAAAAAAAAAAAAATGTTCCGATCGTTATGAAATTTTGGGGGTCAATAAGTCAAAAATTTCTCTTTCTTTTTTTCTAAATTTTCAGTAAATCGGTAAAGCCCAAAAGACTTTTTGGTAATCATAATTCGAAAAATGATTTTTAAAAAATGAAGGGAGGCAGTGAAGAACAAAGACACACTTTAGAAGGCATAGTAAAATGAGTAAAATGCAAAGATTTTGGGAAAATATAGATTACAATGTCAATTTTCAGTTAGGCCTACAGTGTGGTGGGCCCTTTTTGGGAAGTCGACTCGGGTCATGTTGCACGTACCGGTGCTCGCTCAAAAACGCGCCCAAGAGCTTTTTTTCTTAGTTATTTTCGTTGTGTAGTTAAACATACTAATGTGATTGAGGCTGATGCACTTTTCAAACCACCTTTGCACTTAGATGAGTTAAATAATAAATTTAATAAAAATAAAACAAAAATTAAATTTTATTGGGGGGTGCGCAGCCCCCTCTTCAGGTGTATCTAGGTATGTTGAAATAAGGACAATTGTGAAGGGATGTCCGAGGGCTGTTTAAGAGAACTCAATCCCTTGCAAAAAAACTTCTTTCAGCATTGGGTCTCGACGGGATTTGAACCCGGGACCTTGCGAATCATAGTCGTTCGCTTAACGCCTGAGCCAACATTATCGGCATATTATATAAATACATTTATTTACATAAACATAAATATCTCACAACACAATTATTTGAATAAAGTTATTTCTTTCACTTCCATAAATTCACCTAGAAGTGAAATAAATAACTGATAAAAACACTATCGGTTTAAAGATAAAAATTGGCAACTAAGAGTAGAGTAGCACGTCATACATATTGCTAACAAATCTGTTTGAAATGGTAAATTTCTATTAACAATGCCGCCTCCCGTAAACATCCCTACCCCCTACTGTAGCCTCGTTTTCATATACATCCATTCATTTGCATAATTAACCCTCTCTCTCACAGTGAAGGCCAGTAGCCAGACAGAATTTCATTAGGCTGTCAATATGGCCGTGCCGTGCTCTGCTGAGAAAACTAAAAACATAATAATGTAACGCTTTGAAGAGAGTTGGCTAGGGGGGGGGGGGGGGGGGGAGGGGTTGGAGACTACCTTCTGCGCACAAGGCCGTGCGCGTAGGCAATCGCTACATTACATTTTAGGCCCGGGTTTTCAGGGCATAAATTCATCGGCGTTCTATGCGTTTCAAAAACGTTGACGATGTTAATTTTTTTAGAATTCGCATGTATTGTTTTATTTATTTATCTCTGGCAACAAATACACCCTCGAACAGAAGTAAATCAAGGATTGTGTATAGGAGATACAACTGGACTCACTCATTGATTTACTTAGGGTCGATGGTGTACATCCACCCATTGTCAAGTAACTATAAATCTAAATAATTGAAAATACGCATTAATCACAATCTAAACAATACAAATACGTTATACAAATCATTTATCTTTACATATTTATTACATATTACATTACATTACATACATACGTATTTAACTGTACAGAAAGATGAACTAATACATTTAAAAGTTTTTTGGAAAATTTGTAAATTTGTAATATTATGAAACTAAGTATTTTATATTTTTAAATGTTAATATTGGGCCTTGCCACCATACAAAACTTTGTATACCTGTAAGCTAATTAATAAATGTAAATGTAAATGTAATACACGAAAAATTATTACAAAATTAAAAGTATTGTTCATAATACACAGTAGGACACGTATTGAAACATGTTATCAAGGAAATTATTTATGAAAGTGTACGCACCACAGTTAATATGCAAATTTATTATTGCACTTTTTTGCTTATTCAAACCGAATACAGATACAAATATTCATGAAGGGTGACAGGATTAAACAGGCCTACGTGTATTTCTACGAAGATGAATTCAAGATGTTAGCTTTTTATAGAACAACATCATGGATTCCAATCCAGAAATAACTAGGGAAACGCCAAAGTCGTTGTTAAACGAGTGAGTGAGCCATGTGTTGAGTACCCGATTACATTACTTTTCTTCCCCCTATCTTAGGCCTACCTAGCCTATCATAGGCTAGAGAGTTGCATTATGACCTTACAGTTGACGCGCCCTTCCCCGTATGCCAACTAAACTTTAAAAAACTATTATTTATACGAATATAATTATCAAACTTAAATGCAAATGTTCCCGGGTACTCACCACATGACTCGCTCACTCGTCTAACTACGACTTTGGCGTTTCCCTAGTCTAGTTGGCTAAGGCGCCCTTGAAGCCGAAATGTGAAAGAAGTGGATTCAATCCCCTGGTCGAGAAAGATTTTGTAATTTCTAGATTGTATTTCAAAAATAATGAAACGTGTTTTAAAATGCATATAACGCAATGTAGTCAATCATCTGTGGCAATAGGGCCTACTATGGTAAACATAGCCAGTACGAAATACGTGAAAATATTGCAAGGTTAACTCAATCTACGAGCGGAATTTGGGGGTACCTTGACGTGCAACATTCGACAGACCTTGCATGGGCACGGCATTTCACGGCCAGGCGAATAACAAACAAAAAAATCTTTTCAAAATCTAAAACATTGTCGTTAAAATAATTTCTAAACATTGGAAGTCTATTTTTCAGTTTATTATTTCTTGTAGTTTAAATCGCAATGAATCTTGCTGATTTTGTTAGCAGTTCTCAATAAACTCATACCGGATGTCCGTTTAAAATTTCAGCGCAATCTGTTCAGCGATTCGGCTGATTTTCAACGTACACACACACACACGCACGCAGAAAAACCATAAGGGCCGTTTAAGCCGAATGGAGATCACATACGTTCGCTACGCTCACTCGTTCAACAAGTATTTAGAGGACCTTGGAAACCGAAATTAACAACATACTGGTTTTGGTGGAGGTGCCGGGTACGAGGCAATTTCTTTTAAAAATGTTTTTCCTTAAAAATGTTTTAAAAGAAAAGAAAAATATGCATGTGAAAGTTCAAATATATAAACTAATAAATAATAATACAATTCAGAAAAAAAAATCGACTGGGGTTTGAAGTATTATTTTAGGACGTGACTGTTCTTTACAAAAATGTAATTTAAAAAAATTGAAGTGATATTTCGACTCACTAACTGAGAATTGAACAAGTATTACTAACAACAATCTAAAATAGAATGAATATAAACAAATGACAATGAACCATTTCTGACAACAAAATAATAAAATAATAACAACATAATAAAACAAAAAACCGGACATTAATAATAAAAATGTGTGATCAATATAATAAATGAGATAAGAAGATTTCAAGCAGTAGATACTTGACAACATCAAGTTAAATACAAACATTGTGTTGGATTGGACCAAGATACACAAAAGTTATTTAATATCTTTTAGATAGTTCTTAGTTTTCCTTTGTTCAACCCGCAGATTGAGATTTTCTTCTGGATAAAAGTCGAAATAATAATAAAAATAACATAGTTAAGTCCAAGAAGAAATATTTTCTCAGAGTTCTTAAAAATAAATCGGTTATCAACAATAATAATTATAAACATGTAACGAACTCACGCAAACACGCTGATAAATATATAATATTTACATAAATAAATAAATGTAAAACTTATATACAACTTAATGCTCATTTTGTATAAATGCGTGTCCTATACGTATTGCTCGAGTTAGATGTGTTTATAAGGGGACGTTTTTTTTTGCTGAGAACAGACTTGTGTCCACTATTTAATTTATCGCCTTGGTAAAGGGTGATCGTGAAAGGGATTGATGAGTGTTCCATTACAGTAATGGTCTGTCTGAAGTTATGCGTTTAACAAACAATGTCATAAACGTACGAAAGTTAATCAACGGGTCAGTTAGGAGCAATCACTCTACCAACATAATATTATCATCCGTTGAATGTAGAGACACGTTGAAATGTATTCAAAGGATATAACAAGATGTGAAAAAAGAAAAACGTAAAAAATCGAGAATTTTTAATGTTACAGAAAAGACACCCGTAGAAGATTTGAAAATATGTTTTCATTGTAAAAAAGCTATTGTTAAGGTTGAGGTTTGTGTCTCGACTGAGTGGATCTCGTATCTCGTTGACGGTTCTACTACTCGTCTGTACTACAAAGCGCCACTCTCACTCGCTGGTTGTACGACCGCCGTGGTGATGTAAGCGCGCGTACGAGAGCTCTGTGCGCGTGCGCGCTGACGTGGTCAATGTTTCCAAGGCTGACGATCCGGTTGGACCCTCCCCTCTCCCCTCCCCACCCCCCCTCCCGCCATCATCGTTACCCAGCACAGTCACCCTGCATTGCGACCGTCATCTCGCAGACAGCGTGCTCCACGAGACAGTCGGGGGATTCCCAGAGATAATTGAGACGTATCTGGCCAATCAGATCACAGAATGTCACGTGGTTGTTATATCAGGGGGTTCCCAGAGATAATCTAGACGTATCTGGCCAATCAGAGCACAGAATGTCACGTGGTTCTTATATCAGGGGATTCCCAGAGATTATCTAGACGTATCTGGCCAATCAGGGCATAGAATGTCACGTGGTTCTTATATCAGGGGATTCCCACAGATAATTGAGACGTATCTGGCCAATCAGAGCACAGAATGTCACGTGGTTCTAATATCAGGGGATTCCCATAGATAATCGAGACGTGTCGAATCGGGAAAACCTATTATGTCATTGTTCAGTGTCTTGTGGTTCTACGCATCACACGTAATGATTTGACAGTAACAACTAAATTCATTATTATGGAATAATTTGACGTTTATCTACACACTTTTCTTGTGATGTGAGATTTGATAACTATTTGATTATAGTTTTACTGTTAAAAGGGTCACAAGCTAATACTTTGAACTATTATTTGGGAAGAGTTTTGATCGATTTCCTCCCTTAAATAACTTGGTCAAATTGTGTTACCATGGATTTTTATCTTTAACAGTCGCAAGCTTTTTTTTTTTTTTTTAGAAAATTACGGAAGCCCTTGGTAAGATATGAATGGTCGGCCTGTGTAATATAGGCTTTTCACTTAATAACTGAAGTTCTAAATCGTGTTAACAGATATCGCAGTAAACGGTAGGCAACATCATGAATTATGAAATACCATACATTAAAATTAACAATCATTAATTTATTGTGAGATCTAAGCCACGTGTAGGTCCCAGGCCTAGGCAAAGGTCTAGGCTAGGCTATTTGTTTAGGCTATTAGGCCTTCGATAGACTTTTAGGCCCTAAGGGTTGGGTAGGATAAAGTTTTATGCAAAACATAAAGCCTTGCCTAGGCCTAGGCTATCAGGCCTCTGTAGAGACTATATTATGATGAAGATGAAACATTATCCCGACTCACCTCGCATCTCTTGAAGCTGGATTTTTTTGAATTTTATTAAAGTGTAAACGATTGAAATATCAAGAAAAAGTATAAGCAAACATACAAAAACACATTAATCATATTCAATTTCTACCAAAACGGCGTGCCTTTGCGTAACTTTTTACCCACAATGCATTGCGAATATCGTATTCTGTGAAAGGAAGTGTTTAACTAGTGCTCGTATCTATGAGTGTTACTACTTTCGTCTCATTTGCACTATTCTCACAATATCCATTGGTCACCCCTCTTTATCGTGTAAATACTTTTTTATACGAAGCCAGTATTAACAGCAACGCATTGGTTGTTGACTACAGTACCCTATTCGTAAATAAAATGTTCGCCATTTTTCTTTTAGTCACAAAAATGATCTCTCTCTACAATGTTTACCGTACTTTATGTGATCTACATGATATTTTTCGATACATGTAGCTGAAAGCTATGTGTTTCGCGGAGATTTCAGTCGGGATTTCGACATCTATGCGTGCTTGATACCGCCTATAAAACCGTGCTACATTGAGAACAGAACTGGAAATAAAACCCTACATCACCCTTGTGTAAGCTCTAAAGTGAATTGATTCCCAGACGAAAATCTCTATTGTTATTGCCCACCGTCAGTGCTCGCTGCAAACCCAGTGATAAAATATTGATTTTGTAGGGTTTTCAAACTCCCTATACTAGAATTTAGAGGAAACCATGAATGTTTATGTCTCTAAGAAGAGGTTGCCGATAGAAACACAAAATACCGTCTATTATATTATCATCTATTCTTACTGTATGGTAGCTTGACTTCGGTTTACCTGTCCCTGCGAGGCAGGTAAGACAGTGTAGGGTTACGGACACGTCTATACCCTTTTTAGTAGGGCTGGGAAAAGATACCGATTTGTGGGAATATTTTTGAAATCAATACTCCATTTTGAAATTTAGAAAAAAAATTAAGTTACATTTTTTTAACCTTCAAAAACTAGGACAAGGATTAAAATTTTTGCGAATGTAAATGTGTAAGTCCTTATGCTGTAGATATCAACACAAAATTGATGTTTTTCTTTAAATTTCGGTTCGCTTGCTTAATTATTATGGTGGAGGTGCCGGGTCAGTTAACACGAGTTTCTGAACGTTTACATCGTATTCGTTTTTGGCGATTTGAGCCCCACATTTAATGGTGTGCCTACTAATATACAAGTTTTTATGTTTTTTTTTTGGGAAAACTTCAATTTTTTTTTGGCACAGATAATAAAATATCGATATATCGATATCAAAATCGAAATGTTTCGTGCGATGTCGATTAATTTAAAGATATGTCATAGCCTAGTTCTACTTTTTTTAGCCGTCTTTTATGGTTGAAACACAATATGTACCTCGTGTATAGCAATCACTTCAAACCGTTTTGTTGAAACTGATTAGAGCTAAAACGGTTGACATTGAAGCAGACGACTACAACACCCTATTGTTTTGTGCTGCCTTGGGCTGCCGATAATTCGAGACTGTTGTTTAACAGCTGACATAATCGAATTGGAACAATTTTGATAACAGGGTCGACTACCATCTGTAAATCTGTAAATGCATCTAAATCAGAATTATATTAAAAGGATGAAACAATTTTGAGTAGGTTAGGTAGAAGATCACGAATTTTAGGAATTCACGACTCAAAATAAAACAAAGAATACGATACTTTAAAGGTGAATCAACCTTATCAACCGTAATCTTTGTTCTATTTTGAGTAATGAATAGTCCTAAAAATCATGATTTTTGATATCAGTGTTATTGTTCTTGGACAGATAAAAATTACGGCATATTTTCATAGTTTCCGAGTTCTCATATTTTTAACTGCCATTCTATAATAACTGTATTTTGTAATAAACCACAATACATATTATATTATGAAGGTTTGTGTATTGTGTTGTTGCGATTAAAATTAATTGGATGAGCGTAGCAAACGAAGCGAAGATTCCATTTCACTAACACTGGAGAAAAAAATCCGGAATGTTTTTTTTTTCTTCTTTCTGTTTGTATTATTGTGTGTCTGTGAGCACGATTCCTGCTAAACCAATACTCTAATTGCGATGAAATTTTATGGAGGCCTTCGAAATCTCTGAACCAAGAACTGCCACGTTTTTGAGCGCAATCGAAAAATTATTTCTCATGAAAATCGCAATTTTACGATTTTTTTCGATTTAAAAAAAATTCTTCGACTTATAACACCTACATGCTTTATCCGAATGTAATGATTTTTTCACAGAACCTTTATTTTATGAATTTATATATTCGTGTGAAATTTTAGCGCGATCAAAAAGTTATTTGTCATGAAAATCGAAATTTTACACTATTTTTTCTTTTTTAAAACAATTCTTTGACTTTTAACCCCTACATTCTTTATTCTATTGCAATGATTTTTTCACAGAACCTTAATTTTATAAATTAATATATTCGTGTAAAATTTGAGCGCAATCGAATAATTATTTCTTATGAAAATCGCGATTTTACGATTTAAAAAAAAAATTACGATTAATAAAAAAATAAAAAAATAAAGTTAATTTTTTATTTTATTTGATTTAATTTAAAAAAAAATCGACTTTGTAATGATTTTTTCACAGAACAACAAAAAATCCGCATAACACATGGCAGCTCAATGCACCAATTACGCTCATCCAACAACGCGGCGGGACTTACGCGTTTTCCTAGTTTAAAAGTTATCATGATTGGTATGTTATTTCTCACGATTATGGGAGTTTAATGTTGCCAGCGTAGGCTAAAAACGTAGGCGTCGGTCAGGGTTCAAAGCGTCGTTACTCCTATTCGGGATAACGATTTTAAGTATTGTATAGGACAATTTTCTGAAATTTTGTTATTACAAACATGTAGGACAACCTGTTGTCCATTTTCGTGAGCGTATCCGTCTAGATGTATTGTTACTACAAGGCAAGAGTTGGGTGACAATAAACTAATAACGTTATCAAGGATCATCTTCAGTAAGCACGCGAGTAATCGTCATAAAACAGTATAATAACACGAGAGAGAGAGAGAGAGAGAGAGAGAGAGAGAGAGAGAAGTTAGAGCAGTAAATAAGAAAGTTATTAGGTACTGATAATATGCCCGAATATAGCTCTGCAATGAACACAAGTGATGGTGAATTACGCCACAGGTTGTCAACAAAATAACATGTCAACAAAGAGATGAAGGAGATGAGCGGTAACCATGGTAACTGTCCCACTAGTTCGAATGTGTAACGTCACTTCTATGAATCGGTGCCTCGGAGCAGTCATTGTAATGAAGTACATTATAAACGGTACAATAATGTTCCAGAGAAAATCAATTCTGCAACTTTAGGCCTAAATTCATCTATCCCATTCAGTTATTATAACTGATTTACAAAGGAGGACAATAAGTTCCGGCGGTATTTTACCGAAATCAACGGTGCCTGTCACCAATTACCATGCAGCGCAAGGACGCTGTTCATCGCCCAACTCTGGCACACATCAGATTTATAGTTATAGGTGCCTCGCACCAGGCACTAAAGAATACCAGGAGAGAGGCTTCGAGCCCCACGACCATTCCCCAAAACAGAAGATTAGAAAAAAAGAAAAAATATGTCATGCACATTTCTTATGCTCTTGCATTCATATCTCTTTAATTATGTCATGGTTTATCTTGTTTATATTGAAAAAAATTAATGCAAACTATCAATTAAAAAACTATTAATAACTAACAATTGATATTAAAAACTAACCTAATAAATGTGTGTAGACTCAAATGCACTTTTGTTTATTAATATTTGATGTTACTATTTAGTGATTTAAACTTAGTTTTTATTTTTATTAACTACAATTTAGAAATTAAAAAAAAAAAATAGGAAAAGTCTACCCCAACCGGGATTAATTTCTAAATTGTAGAAAATAAAAACAATTACACCTGCGGGAGTGTTCCCGACTAACCAAATCGAGAGATTTAAACTTAGTTATTAATTTCTAGTAGTTAACAAGAGAATAATGTAAGTCTCAATTTAATAGAATCGATTACATCATTTCCAGCCAGTCCCCACAATCCACATGATAGCCATCAAGTCAGCGGCTTACATGCTAATTCTAATGCAGATTAGCACATAACATTACGTAGAAATGCATGCTGATACCCCCGGCGCGGGGCTGATGGCTAGGGGCTGTTGATATCGGAGCCAGTAGAGAGTGAAGCCAGGAGAAGGGGGGGGGGGATTCACATGCACTGATTGTAGCTTTGTTGCGCTCAAGTACGGTCGTTATTCTGTATTAAACCGATTCAATGAGGAAAGTACAAATTGGATACATAAACGAAGGAATATAAAACCTGGAGTAAGTGGGATTACACTACAGTGGTGTGGGAATGTGAGGGGATGAGGGGGGGGCAGCCGTTAAAGACCTTGAGTGATTGAGGGATCCGCTCTCTCGGAAAATATATCGTTTTTCAAATACATTTTGAATTATTGTATTTTTAATAAATTAAATGCCATGACACTTAAATGTAGTCGAGTAAAAATGTAGGTACATTGATATCAAAGGTCTAGTATTGTTTAGCGTAGATTTGGTCAAGTGATGACCTTAAAAGTTGTTTAGAAACAAAACTTATGGTAAGTTATAAAAGAAAGTTATGGTGAAATTATCTACTCTCGCTGAGGGGTTTGCCCCAGACACCTTGCACCCACATTTTTTTTGGATGGGGGCATTGTTCTCTTATGCACCCAAACCTTTGACTTCCTTGCTACGTCTTTGTTACCCATTACTAAATAACGATCTACGCAAAAATAAATATTCAATCATTGACGTAATGTGTATGATTTTAAAATATATTTCAAGAAATAGGTAATCGATTCGTTACTCTTCACCGGCAATCCTGACATGGTTCAGCTATTTCTTCTCTGTCGAGGAAAAGTGAAGTTTCTTGACATGTCGCAATGAGGACCGCATATAAGAAAGAACAACTGTGAAATACAAGAGAGGAATCGTTGAGAAGTACGGACAAAGTTGACATCGATAGTCTCTTTGTGCCACTAAAATATTCATGTACTGGTTCATGGTTTACTTGGATTTTTGTACCAATCCCTTTAGATATTACAGAATCAGTACCAGTCCAACAAGCTATAGACCTATGCATTCTCATCCTCTACCACTCTTTTCGTCTCACTCGTTTTCTCAATTTCCTCCTGTCCTCCCACCATCGCACTTACTCCTCAACCGTTACCACTATTAATATCATCATTCAATACAAAATAATGGAGGTTTAAAATCATCATCATCATCTATTCTATACTATCTTCGTTTCCTGCTTCTGGCAGGGTCAGCTTAGTATTTGCAACCAAATGTTTCCACTTTTTTCTATCCTCCCACAATCGTATCTCTTCCACATCTTCCCATCTCTCTTCTCTTGCCTCTAAGTCTCATGCTATTGTATCCTTTTATCTCTTCCTTGGCTTTCCCCGTCTTCTTATTCCTTCTCCTTCTCAATCCTCCTCTCATTCATTCTCTTCGGCATACTCTTTTCCGTCATTCGTTTCATACCATCTCAATCGTTAATATATAATACAATTCAGAAATTAAAAAATCAATCCCGATCGGGGTGTTCTTTCTATACCGTCACTTAACTTCTCTACAATCTACAGGTTAGAAATTTAAACAAACTTAATCTGGAAGAATAATCCATAATATTATAATGAAGCACTGTGCTAGATTGTTATGGACGAGCGAAGCTCCCATCATCATTTACTGTCCGTCTATCCTTTCGCCGCTTCTTTTTTGCACTCCATAACCATGCTTGTTCAGTTGATGGAAAACGTTTGATCTCACTATTAGTTTGTAGATAAAAATGTATCCCACTATTTGAAAACTAGGCCAACAACCAACACAACAAATCTAACTTTTATTTTTATAACGCCCCGACATCGCTTGGAATCGATCCTGCTGTCAAAAGGATATAAATGATACGACTGCGAACCAGCCGGGAAAGCAATTCTCCTAAAGTAGAAAGATTATCGAATACAATAACAATAAACTAAGCATTCCCCCTCCCCTCCCCGCCTCGGAGATTTCACACCCTCCCTCTGTCCCCTCGTTTCCTGATCCATCGTTGCCAGGCTGGTGCACACGGCGCGGCACCCACTACTTCTCGGGCGCAACCATGAGTGAAGCCGATAGCTATGACCAGTGTGTGGGGGGGGGGGGCGAGGGGAGATACGACTCAAATGAGTTATTGGAGGGATTAATACTTCAACATTCCATGTGCTCGTATTGATACAATCATATTCGTTCTAGTTAGTAGTGCAATTAAGTACCTCAAATATTAAGTGAAATAGATTAAAAGGTACCGTGTCAACTTTGGTCAGAGTTTCCTTTTAAAAATTCTGATCTCGAGTTGATTGTATTCGCTCGTCGACGACGACGGCGCCTACAGGGTTTGCTCAGTCTGCTTTAGATTAAAGTACCCCACTGAAAATCAGTTATGTGACTGAGTACACTGTAAATACGAATTTCTTTATTTACAGATATTTTAACAAATTATTGTAAAACTTCCCAGTGATGGTAATCACAAAGTACATTGGATTTTGGATCTAAATACAAAATAACATCTACTTTGTAGCGTGTATAGCATTTTTGATGTACGCTCTCGAACGGAAGTAAATCAAGGGAAGTGTATTAGTTGATACAAGTAGACCCCTTGATTTACTTATAGTCGATGGTGTACACACTTTTTTTCAAGGATTGATTACAGCATTAAGAATAATGAACCTATTAAGGAGCATACGTCTACCCACTGTGTATGACACAGCTCATTACAGGCTTAGAACTACTCATTCTATATTGAACTGTCAACACTAGCAGAGCATTTTTGCAACTAGGCCTGTGTAGAGTATAAAGTTAATATATGTTCCAATTACAGTGAGGACTTTCGATATGAATTTCTCAGTCACGTTTTAAAGGCTTAAAGTAAATAGCTCAACAAACACGCATATGCAGCGTGGTATATACCCTTTGAACATTGTATGAAATGTTACTTAAATCTCACTTGGAACAAGTAATAACCTTCTTACGAATGTAATGTCAACAATTCTCTGCAATACTTACATGATTTACATTACGTTTTATTTATATTTAGATGCAACACGTATACATATACCTCGACCACCTTTGTGTGGTGGGAAGGCAATGTATTACATAATGTAGATAACGTTTAAAAATCACAACTGCAATATAAATAAAATCCCTAAACGAAAATAATTTTGATTTCGGTTACTCTATTTTCCTAAGTTTATTTGTTGATCTAGGAAAGTAAGATAACACAAACAATCGATTAATTTGTGTTAACCATACACAAGCTACAAAATAATAAAAATGCAACTTAATTTAAATTGATGTTTAATTATTGTAACACATAAAAGTGTATAAATGTGTATGTTTGCACTTTGCATAAATGCAAAACATTCAAGCGAAAAAATGCAAAATTATCAAATTACCAAACGGACAGGATATTTTTAGTCTTTAATTAATCGCTATTTTTATGTATCGATAAAAATATGAATCTGATAATAACTAAATATTAATTATGTTTACCAACAAAATCATGATATTCGTCATAAAATTGTAAAGTTCTACTTGATTATAAAACAAAACAAAAAAAAGTATCGAGTTGGATGTTGGATGTTGGCACTTCGAAGATAACACGTCGTTTTAATGGAAGGATTTGTTGAGATCATCGCAACTATTTGAAGATGAACACTGTGAAATCCGACCTTAATCGTATAAATTACGATCTGTTGCGCTGGTAATCTCCGTTACGAACTAGGGCAGCGTTCTCCGCGCTGCTTTTACACACACTAGCTGTTTTTGCGGTGAAAACGATCCCATCGTCTCTGTATCAGTTTACGTCAACTAGGGAGGGGTGAGGGGAGGGTGGGGGGAGGGAGTTAGCTCCTTAGGGACTTAGTTACAGGGGAAGCTGTAAAGGAGATTTAGGAAATTCACTTCGGAAAATGGCAATAAAATAACACCAAAGAGGCGATTTAACGCCGGCAATGCACAACCGCGAACTGAGGACTACAAACGTTTAGACGGTAGAAAAACGTTACAACGCGAAAACATTAGCAGATGTTGTTGGCAATTGTGTTTTAGACTTAGAGCAGTAATCTGAAACGAAACAATCGTTCTGATAGAGATAAAAAAACTTGGTTTGTGTGGATAAGTTTGCCTCAGACGATCGCACGCACAGTCGTATCGAAACGTTAAGACCATAAACGTCAACACATCATAATGACCAGTAAAATAAATGATGTCTCATGTCTCAAATATATTTTGGTCTGTGAAAGCAAAAGTGTGAAATAATACAGTTTAGTTAAGAATTATGCAATGAATGTGTGTTCTTGCTTACATATATACAATACCGGGTCTGAAACCCTTAAATAAAAAGAAGATATGTGCAAACCTCATCATCTACTATTACTCATTAGTAGCCTAACCCTAGAGTATGGGTTAGAGCTCCCTTATACTCTTCAGTCCGACCGTCTGTGCTTGTGCCACTTCGCTCTATAAAAACAAAACATGACCAATTTATTTATATACATTTTTTAATTTTTTAACGTCTATCCTATTCAGTTAAATAGGCCTAACTGATTTACAAAGGAGGACGACTAATAAATCTTATATAAGTGCAGACACAACAATGAACTAAGTTTTGAATAGTAACATTACAACATTAATGTATTCATAACCCAATAATGTTGGTAAGAAATTCAAACATTCTGTATAATCCTTCTTGGTGGTGTAAATAAACGCTTGTTAATCTGAGGTCGTGATCGTTTTTATCGTGAGACGTGACACACTGACTTACTGACTGACTTACTGAACTGAGCTGACTGACTGACTGACTGACTGACTGACTGACTGACTGACTGACTGACTGACTGACTGATGACTGATGACTGACTGACTGACTGACTGACTGACGACTGACTGACTGACTGACTGACGTGGCTGGCTGGCTGGCGGCTGTGCTGCTGGCTGGCTGACTTACTGACTGACTGATGACTGATGGACTGACTGACTGACTGACTGACTGACTGACTTGACTGACTGACTGGCTGACTGACTGACTGGCTGACTGACTGACTGACTGACTGACTGACTGACTGACGGACGGACGGATAGAAAAGGGATACATATTGGGGAGTTTTGCTGCGTACGATAACTCTTCACGAAAAATGATATTTGTCCATATCGCTTGTGCTAAAGTATCACGTGTATTTCTTCACTGTGGAAAAGAAAAACATGAACTTGGAGAATCAGACAAATCTTTTAGCTAACTAAGAGAAGGGGATGGAGCAGGTTTAGTTCCAAGGGGTGGAGGAGGGGTAGTTTGCTTGGATCTCCCATGTTTCTCTCGTGTCTATTACTTTCAACGATGTGTTCACGTTTGAGTGACTTTGCATTCTAATTCATAGATTCGATTACCTAAATTGGCAATTTGTAAATATGTGGGGAGGTCAGTAAGATATTGAAGCAAAGAGGCGGCCTCTTTACCCTCTCACACCCACAGGGTAGTTAAAGGCGTCACTTTTACATCCATGTTTATTTTGTAATTGCGTTGTATGAGACTATTACGTTGCTTTCAAGCCGTCTAGTACAGCATATGACATTAATGGCTTGCAAATATGATATGTTACGCTACGGAGGAATACATTGAATATTATGGGATAGAAAGATAGTTAAAGTTAAAATAATTGTTTAAAATTAATCAAATATTTAATGAAAAGAACAACTGTCAAACAAACGGTTAAAATATGTGTTAATTTCAACTTAATTTTGTATCATATAAAACAAAGTTTACAAAAACGTTCCTTTTTTAAATTTAATACATTTACATTATTTAATAATACGCGCATTTAGTTCCTTGAGTTTATCTTTGACTGACTTTGACATTGTCGTTTCGTTCTCAACGCCCCATTTCCAAGATAAAGCTGAAAGCTGCAAGTCAAGCTAGAATTATGTCATTTCACCGAAAGCACTATACAGCACTTCCTTTCAAAGCTGAGCAAAGAAGAGATAAACTTTGTATTTGTCATAAAGACGCGAGAAACAGAGGAGCTAACTTTATTTCCAAAGCTCACTCTCCTCATTATATTTAAATATAAAAAAGACAAATCTAACACTTGGAAGTCAGATAGCGCGTATTTTATATACACTAGACTAGACAAACTTACTTTGACTTCAGATAAGAGTGGCAGAGTTTAAAATGCAGTCTTTGTCTAGAATCTTAGTTCACTTTTTGCAACTACAAAAACGTTCATCTTCTTGCAGAGTAGTGAAGAGCACAAACGCTTTTGTGATTTAAATAGAGAACAACTTTTGACAGTTTTCTAGAAAAACTTTTAAATGATAGCATTCTATTCTTTATTTACTTTATCAGTGAATTTAATTCCCACAAATATAAACCTATATGTGTACATTTTTTATTGTTTTACTTTTACTAATAATTAAACAACGGTGTGCTCTGAATTCTCTGTAGAGGATAAGATTACGTAATGACTGTCTGTATAATACTTCAATTGTGATAAACTTTGACAAACGTACTGATAATTCAGCACTGATGGTACC
Source organism: Sweltsa coloradensis (assembly GCA_024449915.1). Taxonomy (NCBI): domain Eukaryota; kingdom Metazoa; phylum Arthropoda; class Insecta; order Plecoptera; family Chloroperlidae; genus Sweltsa; species Sweltsa coloradensis. The sequence goes on along the minus strand of JAMZAV010000778.1, from coordinate 101,162 downwards.
ATCGTGTGGAGTCAACTTTTCCATTAGGTCACAATACAATATTGTCAAGCTGGACAGACGAGTTCATATTGCTTACCACGCTATACCTATGTCCCTCCCCCACTGAAAAGTTAAGGGCCCCCCCCACAAAAAATGAGTTCTTGTAACCGAATGAGAAGACGCTGAATATAAATTAATGAATTAAATAACTTGTGGGACGTAAACCGATTTAAATAGCATTCACTCTAAAAAAATCCACGTTGGTCGTAGAGTATTATCGGACCTTATAGTAGAAGGTATATGCATGTTGTACCTCATTAACCGGTCTCATGACCAAAGGTCAGCTAAATCTCCGCCAAGAGATTAAGTAAACCTTGCCCAAGGTTTGTGGAAGTAGGGTCGGTAAAGTAGAACCTTGCTCAAGGTTTGTGGAAGTAGGGCCGGTAAAGTAGAACCTTGCTCAAGGTTTGTGAAAGTAGGGCCGGTAAAGTAGAACCTTGCTCAAGGTTTGGGAAGTAGGGCCGGTAAAGTAGTTGTTTTGACTTACCGTGAACCGCCGACACCAGACGGACAGCCACCGGAGATCCCGGACCTTTTTACCCATTGGCAGACGTAGAATGATGTCCGTGCCATTGTGGGCTCTTAGGATGGGCGGATCCCTGGAAACAACACACAGGTGGTCAGCGTTGTTGTATCTCTTACACTTCAATACTGACATGGGAAGCTAGCTTACACTTCAATACTGACATGGGAAGCTAGCTTACACTTCAATACTGTCATAGGAAGCTATAGCTTACACTAACATCAATACTGACAGGAAGTCAGCTTACACTTCAATACTGACATGGGAAGCTAGCTTACACTTCAATACTGACATGGGAAGCTAGCTTACACTTCAATACTGACATGGGAAGCTAGCTTACTCTTCAATACTGACGTGGGAAGCTAGCTTACACTTCAATACTGACATGGGAAGCTAGCTTTAGAGTAGTATTGACCTCCTAACAATTCATGCCCTAATAAACATAATACATACCATTATAATTAGTTCATACAGCTATTTACGACGGTTGTTTGAGCTCGGGCCATCTTTTTTTAAAATTCGCTTGATCGGCAAATCCAGCTAATTTTACAAACAATCTGGATAACTTTTCGTCATCCAATTTTCACCCAAATTGTTTTAATTTTTCGATGTTGCTTGGAAAGCATAAGCACATGTCGCTATCAGATCACATGTAAACATTTCAAATAGTTCGTCTCCTACACAATCTTGGGTAATTACTATTAATTACTTGTTTGGTGGTATAATTACGGTCAGAATTAATAACTGAAATGATACCTTTTTTGAAAATGTGCTCTGGTTGTAACAATCACACATTCTTACTTAATATTTTGAATCCAATTCACAACCCGATACGACAACGATAGAGCAAATCCAGAATAAACCTCTGCGTTCTGCCTAAACACCTGTGTTTTACTCGAGCTCTGTCTTGTGTGTGGCTCGTTGGTCTTGTTGTTAGCGTATCTGCTTCCAATGCAGAAGGTCCAGGGTTCGATTCCCGCCAAAGTCTGAAGTTTATTAACTTCTGATTTGGACTTAGTTTATCAGTTCGTCAGTTAAGAGTTTGTAAACGGTTACTTTGGAGCCGTCCTAGCAACGAAGCACATAATAAATTCAGAGTTTTTCTGAATCGTTCTTGTTGATTCTGGTGTGGATCCGCGGGTGTTCGCACTGTCCAGACCACTGATTGCTATATTTCACATTGAAAAATATCGATCTTTGGTTGGTTATCGCTCATTCGTCGATTGCGTCGGGGCCTACAGGGTTGGCTTGGTCGCTTTGATTTACTGTCCCCCACTGAAAATCAGTTATATAACTGAGTGGGTTGACTCTAAATACAGTGTATTTATTTATTTATTTATTTATAACAGTCTTAAATACATGAAATAGATACTGCTCAAAGTTTTATGTTTTTAACTGAATCTTATTCAAATTGCTAGCTTACTTCACTAGTAGATGACTAGAGAATCGTGTAAATGTTCATGCCTATATATAAATCTTTCTATGCTATAGCGCGGCTTTTACAAATGGGCCCTTTAGAGTTCCTGTAAGCTAGGGTATACATTTACAACGCACAGTTGTAGTGTTTTTTTTTTTTTTTTACCCCCTATGCATTTGGAAGGAGCCGCGTAGCCCGTTATCGCCTCCAACATAAAGCTTTTAACTTCAAGACTTTTCTTGTAGCATTCAAAGCAGTTCGTTCCAAATCAGGGGATGCAGCTTTCAATGGTACCAAGCTATTGGGGGTCGTGGGGGTGGGGGTACATCTTCGTGCAAGAAACGGAGAACAGCTGTGATAGCATTGTCTTTTGTTTTAACCTGTGGCACACACAATGCTGTTACAAATCGCTGGACTATGAATAATATTGTTTATTCTACTCGTAATCTAAACAAAAACTTTAACCTCGTTATTATTCGACACTGTTCACTATTTGATACGGTTCCCGCCTTTTCGTTGCTGGATTGCTCAATAACCACATGCAAGTGTGATTAAACACTTTTTTGTGTTGTTGCCTTCTAAAATAGTAAAATGAGTTGATTTTAAAATGGATTTTATTCATATTACAAACAAATGAACAAGTAGAAAACGTAAGAAAATAATTTTTAATCTTAACCCGGCACCTCCACCAAAACTGATATATTTACAAAATCTAGCACAACGTTCATTTTATTTATGTTGTTGCCCTCTAAAATAATTCAAGGAATTGATTTTAAAATTGATTTTATTCATATTGCAAACAAATGAAAATGTAAGATAATAATTTTTAAATCGTAACCCGGCACCTCCACCAAAACTGATACATTTTAAAAAACTAGCACAACGTTCATTTTTTTTTAAATTATTAAAGATAGAAAATTAGTCAAAAGCTAATTTTATATACCTACCTCATTTAATAGGACATGGAGAATTTATGAATAACTCTAGAATATTTTAATCATTTGAGATCGTTGATAAAAAGGAAGTAACATTAGTAACTTTGGTAAGCTGCACGTTAATGAGACGCTTCATAAGATCGACGTTTCAAAGATAAACTCCGAATAGGATGGCTGGGAATAATATGGTAGCCATAGTTGCAATTTCAATGAACAAAAAAATGGATGCACTGGTAGATAATTTCTATTTCAGCCGATTGTTGGACTTAACACCTGTTTTTTTTAAAACACCCATAGAGTTCTGCGTGCCTCATTTTACACTTTTGTTTTTTTTTAATTGTCTCCGTTAATAATTTCATGGTTTGATTAAAACGGTGCTGATTCGGTGATGCCCAAGATCAATAATTAGGAAACACCTCTTTACCCAACTAAATAGTTGCCACTTGACTTGTTTGGCTTGTTTATGTTTTTATTGTGTTGCGCGTGGTCATGGGTATGATCCTCTTGGTACTTTTCGAAAGGAGTAGGCTACGTGCCGGTACCGGGATCCCCTCCTTCCTCTATTCACCCTTCATCATCATCTATCACCACTCATCGGCTTGAATATCCTTAAAGCATTAATATGAGACGTTTAACTATGCAAATCAAATTAATATTGTCTTGCTGATACCATGTTATTATTGTTATTATTTTGTTGTTTTAAGCCATGTCTTCTTGAGAATAAAAGCCAAGTCTTTTGAAACGTCGAAGAATAAAAATTAATGTTTGAACAACTTATATATCGCGAAATTATATCCGTAATGTTTGAGATGTCATAACAATGTATCATGAAAGCTTACACCATATCAAAGTGTAGTAATATAATAGAAATACTTGCTTTTATTTATATTGCATGATAAAGAAATGCCCGAAAAACGCATGAAAATAATAAATAATATTAATCCTTACCCGGCACCTCCACCAAAAGTGAAACATTCTGAAAAACTGCCACTACGTTCATGTTTGTACATGTTTTCAAGCACTAAACACCAAACTTATTAAAAGTTAATTATATAAACCTCATTTAAAAGCGAATGCAGAATTCGTTTAGATGCTGTATTTTAAAAATGTAATTTTTGGATTGATTTCCGTAATTATTATAATATTTTACACATTTAACACCGCTTATAGAAAGACATTAGAATCGTTCAGCTGAAAACAGTTTATTGATTTATAAAATCTAAAGGCCTAATAATATTTTGGTTATTTTATGTGAAGGATTGTGAAATTCAACTCTGCTGTTATGTGAATCACAACCAACAACTGTAACAGAAAGTATATGTGAATGTGAAATAAAATGTTTATGTGAATGTCAAAAGTCGTGTAAATGTTAATGTGTAAAAAAAAAATGAAAATTTTATTCTGTGTCTGAAAGGAAACTATTCATGAACAAAGCAGAACATATTTTTCAAAATAAATATGTAATCCTTCAATCAATCATCCAGTTATCCTGAATCAGAGTTTGCATCTTCATGACGTCACACAGAGCTCTAACCCTACGTGGGCGGTCGTGACATGCAGCGTTCACTCTAGTTATTTACAACTTGCGCTTCTTCACTCCTCGGAAAACAACCAGGCGTGGGTGGGTGGGAGTATATCCTACGTTATTGCCAGCCCACGCTCTCAGGATGTCACGCGTGAGATAAACACTTTTACGCAGAGAAGAGTTTGGAGAGTTCCGTTACAGTGTAGGTGGACAAGGGTTGGTGGATGTGGGGGTGTAGGTTATCACTCCCCCCCCCCCCACCGCCCCTCACGTGTCAACTAAATTATATAAAATAGGAAGTTATTGGTGTATGATAGGTTCATTGTGCCTTATCATTCCCAGGTTCTATTCATCCCTGAAGAGTATATTCTCCAGACATTCAAAAGGACTCGAAGGCGTTGCATTCTTATTTATATTTTCTTCGGGCCACATAATATTTATATGAAAAATGTTGTAATATTGATAACAAAGAATGTTGGGGGTTGATTATTTCTTTAGAAATATCATCAGCAAAATTGTAAGGATTTATATCAATGGAAAGTCAAAAAGAGAATTCTTTAGCTGACGACATATTATTGTGTTGGTAGTATATGACAAAGGATTTGATTTGAAGTTTTTTGCATGATATTACGACGAAACATTATTAGTTTAAAAATGATTTATAATGGTCGAACTCCCATTTCGCAAACAAGTAAATGAAAATTTAATTGAATTCGGTATTTTGGTTTAAATTTGTGATGTACAATTCATACAAAAATAAGATAATTCCCAAACTTTATTTAATAAAAAAAAAATTAAAATTGTACTTTAGTAACTATTTTAAAACAAATTTTAAATTCCAATCCCATTTCAAATTTCAGTTATGTTTTGTGATAATTAGGGAGACACCTGATCCTTCTAAATGCATAGTCAGCATTGTTTGATTTACGTTCATAATGCTTTCACATTAGTGCGTGCGTGTGGGTGTATGTTGGCGAGGCAATCAGGAATATACCCCAATGCAATGACACGTTTATCACTCAATGAAAAGCCACTCACATCCTAATAATAAATACATCAAACACCCCACAATCCGTAAATGAACAAGGCATTACACCTACGCAAACACGAATACGCGAAAGTTTCCATCGTAACAACGTTTTGCAATTACTCTGACTTTAGTGGCAGATTCCGTGCTGGTGTTCGTACCGGGGGGGGGGGGGGGGGGGGGTATTAACAGGATTGGATTGCGAAGTAGGGGGAGATTCTGCTGGCATCAGCTGTTAATAAACTACACCGTCACATCATTGAAACCTACTCAGCCTCCCCTCCCCACCCCTCTAGTCAAGGAAAGTTTAAGCTTATAAATAGCATGGAAAGTAAGTTTTTACGTATTTCTTAAACTCATCAAAAAGCTTAACACATTTTAAACACCAGCTTTTTATTTTTAATCACCATGGGCGTACTGGTGTTGATGGATCTTTTAGTGTGGATGTCGTGTAAAAGAATAGATATTAAACACCTATAGTAGGCTAGATACGCAGTCTCCAATACCTCCGCACAGGCGCGAGCGTAGCAAATTGAAGAGTCAATCTGCCATCATCAAAATCAATCAAAATGGCGATTTGGCGTTTTAATTTATGCTTTTTTAATGCATTTTAGTATTTTACTTGATTGTGTGATATGGTTTTAGCTTGTGCAGCATGATATTGAACAAACAGAAACAATAAGAAGTTATTGCATAAGGGAATTTTGTAATTATTTGATGTTGAAGGCTAGTATGCTCAGCTGTCAACCTGGCGGCAATCTTGAGAACTATTTGGGCTACAAATCGCTCCCATTTACTTAACATATTCGAGATGGCTTCAAATTGTCACGGAAGTGGATTACTGACTGCGGATCTAGCCTACTATAGGTGTTTAATATCTATGTGTAAAAGAATGTAATTAGTGCCCTCGAAGAAGAATGCAACGAGCGTGTGAACCCTTACCCCCCCCTGCTTTACCTCCCACCCTAATGACATTCCATACCTAATACCTTACAAAGAACTTCACACGGCGAGTCTTAGTAATCGAAAAAGTTGGACATCACAAAATAACTCATTTACTTTCTTTGTGCGGACTTCTGATGCTGATTTAAATTTTACTCTATTCTTTGAGAAATGTGTTTACCACAAAATAAGATTTTACCCTAAATTTAGTAAAAGTAATCACAAATTTTGACTGTGAACCCATATTGTCAGTTGAACTCATTGTGCACGCACTGCACAAGATTGTTTTATATACTGGCATAAACAGTTACATAGCTTAAGTCCTGTCCGTTGCATTCACCATGTTGCAAAACAAAGCATATGCAACAAAACTCAATAAAATACAATATAAAATTAAAAACATAAAGATGGCTATAGAAGTGTTAAAAACGTCAATGTATGTGTGTGGTGTTGAATGTATGTTCCAGTGTATGATTTGTGAGTGTGTTAAGTGTGAACACAAATTGTATGTTCATAGCTGAAGACATTAGTTAAATTGATTATTGGTTATTTCTTTAACTGGACTTCGAAAGTGATATTTTAGTATTGTGCAAATATAAATGTCTATTCAATGGTAAAATATCGTTATAAGTAGACAGCAACCTTATCAAACAGGTATACTTGTGCACAACTGCACATGAATGCGACTGGAAAGAAGTTGAAACAGTTTATGGATACGTGTATTCCTCGGTGGCACACGGTAGTTCAATGATTAGGCGATTCCAGTAGATTATTAACAATAAATGGGGGTATGTGATTTCTCATCTCATATCTTGAATGATGGATGCCAAGGGTACTTTTCAACGCTCGGGCGGTCTTTGTTGTTATAGTCTATATTAAATCTAACAACGCAGTCCAATTACTGTTCTCGCCAACAAAGACGTGACATATTATATTTTCCGAGTTTCATCTCAAGAATTCTAATATGTAATGCTGTTTTAAATTAAATTCGTGGAAGCCTTTTTTTAATAAAGTATTTGTTGAAAATATAAATGTGCATGAACTTAATTTCACTTATAAAAAGCTATACTTTCAACGTAAATATCTATACTTAGGAATTCAATCTAAAAGCAATATGAATTAAATTTCCTGGAAAGCACAAACATGTATAGTACGTTGGTTACGTCATTTTGTTGAGTAAAATTTTGTCCTCCTTTGTAAATCAGTTTTATAACTGAATAGGATAGACGTTAAATAAATAAATGAAAGTATCAATTAGTCATCTCCTAGAGATTCAAGATATAATGATAGAGTCGGCTCGAGTTATATCTAGTGTCCTTGGTGGGGAAGGGTCGAGTGAGGGCCATTGACCATCCTATTCTGGGACCTTAGAGAACTTGGTGATGGCTTAAAACTTGTCATTTTGCCGTATCCGTTTGTTGAGTTAGTAGAGTAGCATAATTAACTCATTAATGATCAATTAAAAATTGTAATAGCAAATTGTAGCGTTGAAATTTCAATACCCTAATGAATGTTAGCTCTCTGTGCAGTCACTCCATGTGTGAATGTAAGCGTAACCGACCATGAAATCAACATTGTATCTGTCTTATTCAGAGTTTAGTTTAGTTTGTATTCAAATAACAATAGTGATATGTTTGTTTAACTGTGCAGGTGTCTTAGAATGCAAGCAAACTCTCGGAGGACACGAAAGGGGATGTTAGTGGCAACATCACAACAAGAATCACATTAAGAAACTAAGGGGTGAAATGTGGTGCTAGACAATGACATTGTTTGATAGGATTTTTCCTAACAATAAGATGTTTCGTCAATATTATTTTCATGTATTTTTTCTAACTTGTAAATGTACATACTTTTATAATAAGTCGTCTTTGAATTTATTGATGGAGTATCATGATGATTTGGATAATAGGATTTTTTTTAGCTGGATTTTGAAAGATAATGGGGATGGTAATACTTGTATATGAGGGAGTTTAAAAAGAAATTGTAACACAAAGATAGTGAGGACCTCTGGAAAAGAGGGACGTGGAGTATAATATGAGGGAATGGAAGAGATTTAGGGAAGAGGGTTGGATTGTTTCTGATCTAGAAGGAGTTTCCCTCCGCTGACTACATCACATTTCTGTCCACCGTCTCTGCGTGTGTACGTCTTACGAAAAAATACTGAACTTGACTTCCGACTAATGAACTTATTACTAGGCCGCTTCGCAAACGCTTTTTTAGTCGCGTTGATGGATGAGCTTTTTTGTAAGTTTTTAGTTTGAGTAGGACCACTTTTCCTTTGCAAGTGCTTTTTGAATGCATTGTAGGTGATTGTTGTCAAGTTTCTATTGTTAATTGTTAATTGTTAACAACGTAAAAACGACGTAACGTAAAAAAACTCATATCAAAACCTTTATTCTATGGATTCTGGCTAACTTATTCAACTTTTTGTTTCAAAAGGCAATACATCACCATAACTTTAATGTCCATGTTAAATATGAACGTTGTAGCCCCACCCGTTTGGTCAGAATCGGCCCAAATGTTACGAAAATATCGCACTAAAAAACGAAAAAAATCGTTAAAGTACGATATTCATGAGAAACATTTCTTCGATTGTACCCAAAATCTTGGCAAGTCAAAGTTCAGAGATTTCGAAGGTCCCCTCCAATTTTCATCAAGATCGCATATGCCGTTTTCCCGGTAGAGCGCGAACAAACAGACAGAAAAAAAAACATTGGAGCTAAATTTTTTTGGGGTCAGTGAAATTGTCTTCGCTTCGCTCATCCAATGACGTAGACCTTCAACAATGGTGACACAGGTTGTTTTGGTGGCCCTAGGAGTCATGGGCCAATCCTAGCCCCACAAAAACTACGTTACTTAAACCCGGCACCTCCACCAAAACATGATCGTTTGAATAAACGTTGTACAATAACAGTGTAAGCTACGTCACTTCCTAGTTACTTCCATACCCGTGAATGTGTAATTTAAACTCTTTCTTTTATAAAAATTAAAAAATCGAACATCCCCAGTTTGAAATTTCTACGTATTCACATCACACAAATATTTCCCTATCTCTTATAAAGCTAACGTCAATCACAGCATTATTTCCCTCCCCTCTTACGTCTATTGAATGATATTCCAGGCTGACATGGAATATTTTCCTTTGATACGCATTCTCTTTATCAACATGCTCCCCCTCTCCCTTCACCACGTCGGAATAATCCTCTTTCCAATGGTCCGGACGACAAAGATACCCAAGAAATAATTCCCGTAATGAGCCAGACTGCCTGGTCCCTCCCTAGGGATTACATTTAACAAGTAGACCAACAAATGCACGGGGATTCATGCTACTGCGGATCTCGCCAAAGGGAACAAATTAGATTCTATGTGGGGTATCATGTTACCGATAATAACAGCCTTCCTCAAAGCTTATGACTTTTAAAAAAGGCTCATCATGACGTTGGAAATATTAAATGTTTTTGTTGTTCTTTTACATGATGTTTTGTCTTGGCTTACACAGGTGATAAAATATGGTCGTGTGTGTAAACATTTCAACTCTGTTTTATACTTCAAATTTGTATTTAACTTTGAATCAACGGTAATATAAAGTAGGGAGCATTCATTATATGTTCGCTCATCCGTCCGTCCATTGGTGGCTTGGTCCGCTATTCAAATCTTTAAATGCGGATCTATTTATTCATTTGTTCGTGTTTTACGTCTCAAGATTAAAACCGAAAATGACCTACAATTTTGGTTTTGCCACTCAACAACAATAATACAATTATAATTTTTGGTGACGTTTGAGATCAAGGGGAGTATATGGTGCTATCACCATCCAAAAAGGCCATTTCTTTAACCCGGCACCCACACAAAGATAAATTAATTCTGGAATAAATTAATTATTAGATACTCCTTCGACAATCGACAATCTGTTGATTAAAAACTTTGTTCCGTATTTTGGGTCATCTCCTATATACCCATACTCTTTTCAGAAGACTTGTTTGATAGTGTAAATACGTTTTCTGTCCTACCCTTGATTTATAATGCCATTGGGTGTACATTCCTATATTAAATAACTTCCATTTGTCATGATTCTATACTGGAAAATAATAATGTTAGCTGAACCATTCTTCTATATGGTCGCGTTGCTCTATTTTGTTCAGACAGCGCTATCTCCGTACATTGATGTGCTAGCAAAGTATAATACTGAGTGAACGGTTCGCCGTTTTACCGTTGTTTACCCCATCCCATTGTTTGTGAATCTGGGACATTGTCAATATATCGATTGCGCGACTTCTTCGTCAGATCTCGAGTGGATGTCTCTAGATTGGTTTCTGCACTAATCTCTGTCTAGCCGGTTGCTCTGCTGTCCAAACAACTGGACAGGCGACGTCTTGACTCTTGATCTAAACTGACAAGAGCGGACAGATATAGGGGGCAACGAAATTACGCGGAGTGATCACAGTGATCTTAAGTTTTGAAGGCGGGAAGGAAATTGGTTCTCACTGGTCTTTGAAAGGGGTATTAGTAATGTTTACTGCTACCCACCTTATCGGGGAAAAGGCACGGGACATCTTACCCGTGGACTCGCGTCTAGCTTTCAATCGGCGTTGGAGAGGTGTCCCGTGCCTTTTATTCTTCCCCGAGAAGGTGGGAACAATAATTAAAATGGCCCCACGTTGGGCGCCATTTCTACCGTATCACACCTATCCGTATTACACCTATCCGTATTACACTGGAACTACAGTCAGTCCGAGTAAGTCACTGATCGGAGCCAATTGCAATCTTGGGTTGCATCTGACTACGGTTGCCTGGATAGAGAATGTTATAAACTGCTGACTGCAATCACAGATTGGATTTTTATGGTACTGCGCATGCGCACATTCGTTCTTCTATAAGCTTCTTATTGTAATAAAACAAACTGTAGCCAGTTGGCGGCAGTGCTAACGTAATAGCCCTTTAAGAGTTAGCATTGCCTCATGCAAAGAAATCAAAATCTAGGTGCCCGTTAGGGCGCCGCAGCCAAGCCGCGGTGCGCTACACACTCAAGCACCTTATACACCAAGCAGAGTTGGGGTGATTTCGAGGTGTTACCCAGCCGTCATGTAACGTGATGTGAATTGAAAAAATCACAATCGAGGGGATTTAGGTACCTGACAACACATGCCAAATTTTATTGGGGTACGATTATTCCTTCTTGGTGAAAAAATGGCTTGAAACATGCTCAAAATCACTTTAAGGATGTTAGCTACTGCTACTGCCTACTACTGCCTACTACTGCTAACATCTAATACGTCGGCCCGCGATTCTGACCAGACGGGTGGGACTACAATGTTCATATTTTACATGGACATTAAGGTTATAGAAATATAGTCTCTTTTGAAAAAAAAAGTTGAAAAAGTTTGTTGGAAGGCTTCCAAATAAAGGTTTTAAAATAAGCCTTAAACACTTGGCATACAATCAACAAGTACCATAGTTACTTGACACTTGTTGACGGTACAAGCAGAGTTAGGCGGGAAAGTGCGATACGTAAACAAATAGCGGGCGTTTATAATTTTTCTTCTTTGTGTGAACTGAGATAAGGTGTCATTATCCTCTCGTAAAACAAATCAGAAACCGTCCCTGGCCTAGGCCCAGATGTGGAAAATTATTTATAATGCAAAAGTGTAGGTCTAGTTCCATTTGGCTATAGGACTAGTAAAATTCATACTTACATTACATGTTTGACAAGCCTAGCCAACCCTATGCCACACAACTGTTCTGATATGAGCTTGCTCATCTGTTTGTTTACATAATTGCAACAATCAAATCATTTCATACAACTCGTCTTTCGATTGGCCCGCGTTTATGAAGGCACTGCCATCTAGAATAAATATAGAACTTTTTCGAGCTCTTTGCTATACGCAAATCTTTTTAAAGTGTTTGGATTTCGTGATACTCTTTCAACCATAGACATCCTATATAATTGGCTAGACCAGCAGTCGGTGGTCCACTTCCGGTACAATTAGAAGCCATCTTAAAATGACAGTTTACATGTTAATCAAATGGGAGCGATTTGTGGCCAAATAGTTCTCAAGATTGCCGCCAGGTTGACAGGTAAGCATACTAGCCTTTAACACCAAATGATTACTAAATTCCCTTATGCAATCACTTCGTATTGTTTCTTTTGTTTAATACCATGCTGCACAAGCTAAAACCATATCAAACAATCCAGTAAAATACTTTATTGCATTAAAAAAGCATAAATTAAAACACCAAATCGCCATCTTGAAATGGGCCGGTTGAGTCTTCAATTTGCTACGCTCGCGCCTGTGCGGAGGTATAGGAGACTGCTAATCTAGCCTACTATAGGGGTTTAATATCAATGCTTTCAACTCACAACCCATGACGTTTTCCACGATACCGTTCAAGAATACCAATTCCTTCGAAAACGAAAACGACTTCGTTTTCAAATTGCGTTTTCAACTCATCTCCCACGAACTCAAGAATTGGGGTCCAGTCCTTATACCGTCGTTATACCATGGTTATACCACCTATACCCAGGATGTACATGAATCCGGGTCTAGATATTTTACATCCTATATTGTTACTGCTAATACCATAGAATTTAAATCAACTTTGATAAAAATATTATATTTTAGCAAATAATTTTGTAATGGAACTTGAAAAAGTAATGAGATCACACACATAACAAAAACTTGTAGAAATACAGCCAAACCTTACACACTCAAAAGGAATGAGATCTAAAAAAAGGGCCAAGCTCATCTACCCTTCCACATAAACGTACAGTGTCCCATAACAGCATCCTCGAAAAGCTTGGCAAAATAGAATTTGCATGTTATTACGTTTAAATTAATTAGAAAAAAAGAACTTGGATAAACTATTACGTTAAATTAATAATCTCAAATTCTATTTTGCCAAGCTTTTCGAGGATGCTGTTATGGGACACTGTACGTTTATGTGGAAGGGTAGATGAGCTTGGCCCTTTTTTTAGATCTCATTCCTTTTGAGTGTGTAAGGTTTGGCTGTATTTCTACAAGTTTTTGTTATGTGTGTGTTAATTATATTCTAAGATGTGTTACTTTGTGAAGCTGATAATATCATCCTACGAAATGCGCCAATGTTTTCTAAATTCAAACTAATGCGAGTTATTTGTACTCATGTTTGCCCGCTGTTGACAAATGTACGCCGACTGAGCGACAACCTAAGCGAGACGCAGTCGCTTTGTGGGTAGCTGTGGCATCCTCGCTTTCCATTCGTTCATGGTCATTCCCCCCCAACTATCATCCCCTCCCGTAGTCATCCCTACTCACGTCACTAATTTAGGAAACCTGACCTCTTAATACATGTTGTGAATCACTCGACACGTGTTACAGCATGTTTCATTACCTAGTGCTCAATGCCGGGAATGGCTGAATCCACCAATCACGACGATGCACCGACAAGCGCTAAAATTTGTTCAATCAAACTTCAACGTCTGGTGCTCAGGGGGCTCGACGTTGCGAACTTAAGTTGTACTTTAATAGACAGGTTTGATTTACGTTTCATTTGTGCGCTAAATAAATAGGTACTTCATGTTTTACAATATAATTTAAAGACGAAAATAATATAATAACCACTGCAACTCTTGTTCATAATAATATGACCCTTACTGGGGGAATGGGCAATGGTGAATATACATCGAGCTTTTGTCAAAGTGTAGGTAATGAAACAAGTACTTTTAAATTTTGTATGAACTTACTTTTTGCCTACACCCTGTAAAGCTTTATAGTATAGATTTATGCACTCTTGAACTATTTCTGGAAAATCTGATAGAAGGTTATGGACTGCCAGCGACGATATTCGACTTCACTAGGGTTGCATGTGTTCGCGAACACTAGCTGTAGATCAGTGCTGCACGATTACTTCATAACAGATTATCACATAGCCTCTCTTCTCTCACATTCCAGGCTCTAACTGGATATTACTGTACGAGCCGACAACGATTTTGTCAAATATCAAATCCAATTTCGCACGCGCCACATAACGCGTTGTAATTTTCACAGCATTCAAAACATGCTTGAGTAAGTGCAATCAACGTGGTGAAATATACTGCCAGCAAATATGTTGGATGGGGTTTGAAAGCAGGGAGAATTCACTAGTGATAATTAACTCATAACCGTGGGAACGGGAGTCGTCAAAATAGGGAGCGAAGCAACTTAATCGACGGATTGTCGAAGAAAAACACAATCAACTCTTAGCCAGCCTTGAAATCTTCTGGTGGAGACGGAGAGTACACACAAATGCCATTTTAAAAAGGCTAGAAAGGCTAAAAGGGCTGGTCTCCAAAAACATGTTATATATCATCCCTGTTGAGCCATGTCAACGAAAAACCGCATGTTAACAGAAGTCATGTTCGGTTTTTAGCTTGAAACGTGACACACGCACAGACGGACGGACGTACCAAAAAGTGATGCTTGTAGGAGTGGTTCACTCTCTAACTAGACAACAAAAACTGTATTTTTTAAATATGTAATTCAATAAATTGTATTATATAAAGAGTTATTGGAAAATCCGCTATTCAAAGATAAATATATAAGAATAACAATTAAATGGTTTTGTTTTCTACCATTTACGTAAAATAATAAATTATACAATTTTTAGTGTGCATTGAAAAAAAAAAATATTTTTTACAAAAGCATACAAAACCGTGTTGCTAAATTTTTTAAGAGTTTATAGTACAAATAAATGCAATATCCCAATATACTTTGACCACAAGTAGAATGTAAGTGAAAGTCTCCCACCCTTTGAAAATTCATCTGCAAAACACGATGTTTTTTAAATTGCCGTAAAGTGAACTCTCATTTTCCCCGGGCTAACAATGCCGCGATGAGAGAGAGTATACATCGCGTACACATGGCGCACAATCAACTTAAATTCATTGTCTCTTGCAATGTGTTTTGATGGGGTTGAAAGGGGGGTAACTGACAACCATTGTTACTCAATGGACTCGGTAATTACTGAACCGGAAGTGATGCAAGCGTGAACGTTCGGTGTTAGATTTGAACGCCGATTCAGAACACAATTCGAAACAGCAGAGATAGGTCTGATGTGTACCGATATATGAGTTGTTATAAAGACTCCAATCGGTAGGATGATAATATGATCTATCTATAGTTTTCCCATTGCTAAAGGTGTTTGTTTATGACGTCACATCTCATGTAATGTTACATCTACAAGGTCACTGTCTTGAACTACGCGTGCATGGAAGCGGGGTTCACACAATCTTTTAAATCAATACTAAATAATAGTAATTTTGTTTTTTAGAAGGTGAATTAATTGAAATTGACTGATGCGCTCATGTCTATAATTTATTTTTAGCGGCTTATTCTGGTGCCATAGTATCTCCTAGATAACATTAGGGGTAGCAGAATTTAAATATATAATAAATACATTACTTGATCATATAAAGGGGTTCGTTCAATCGTGAAACTTTCTCAAAATATATTGAGATTATTTATAGATTCGATTTATTTGCGTCCTTAGAACGACGTTGTTTTCTTCAATTGTGGTGGTCAAGTGCACAGGATTATTGGAACATCTAAACTTGAATAGATAAAACAAGATAATTGAAATAAAATTAGCTTCGAAGAAAGCAAACTATCCTAGTGTTGGCTTAAAACATATCTGCATTCTAACACTAACATTATCTCCATCTTATTTCAGTGTACGTTACATCCAATGAACTGGAAAACCTGCTCTCGCATTTCAATCTCGACTTCTTGTGGGTTCCCATTAATTATATTATCTGATAATAATCTTCATCTTCCGCGCCTCAGAATGTGACCAACTAAATGATCCAAAGTTTTTCTTAACTTTTCCTTAACTTTCTTCCTAATTTGCTCTTTCAATTTCTTACTCATTTGTCACTTTATACCCGAGAGATCTTCAACTTTAGGTGGTACTAAGTCCACATCCTAAATCATTAGGACCTCTCACTTTTCTTCTTAGTTATTTACCATTGAACTTATATGTCTCTGTACTGGGTTTTAACAAATCTTTTCATTATCTGAACGTTTGTTATTATTTTTTTATTTTATGAATTATTATCATATTATTTATAAAAATTATTTACAAAGGACGTCAATAATCAAATTATAATAACTCAATGCAAATCCAATAATAAACCGTCAAAAATTCCACTTCTTTCTCGACATTAAAATATTAAATCATTACCCTTATTACTCTATAAGGGTACATGGAATGTTTTATTAAGAAAATCAACCCATAAATTTAAAAAAATCCATCTCAGCGGGGATTTTGTAATTTCTGGATTAATTTCCATATAATCAATTACACCTACGGGAGTGTTCCCCGATTAACTAAATTGAGAATTGGAATGATGTATTTTTCTAACTATTTTTTTATATGTGTTTACTGGGCTCTGCATTTTAAACAGCAGATAAACATCAGCTTACTTTACTAGGTTTAAAACGAAGAAGCATGTCATTCCTATAAATAAACCCTTAGCGAAGTATTTTCCAAACCATGGTTTATCGTTATCAAATAACGCCTCTTTATCCACGGACAAATTGAGAAACTAGTCTTTATAAGAACTCTTATTTAGATCCATCTATTCGAATTCTCTTCTACACGATCTAGCCCCACCTGAACGGAGAATCACGTAGGCTGACGTGATGCCCTAGAGCAGTGCTTCTGTAACTGTGTATTCTAACCTCACTAACTACTTTAGTTAATACTCATTACCGAGATATTTCATTAGTTCTAATAAAAACTCATCTAATAAGATCATCAATAGCTGTAATTAGGGCATCGATTAAACCATTTAATCTATAGGTAATACTTAATTACATCATTATTAGTGCTATTTTAATGACTCAATCAATAGATGGTTTATTAGAGCCAAAGGAAGCGGGTAGCCTATAAATTACTGCTTACGAGGGAACTTCCTGAATGAGCACAAAACAATAACATAGATATCAGCAGTGGCGACTCGTGATATTGTGCGCTGGTGCTGTAGCACCACCACCATAAATCATCCATCTCCATTAAACTGATTTTTGATAAGTTCAATGTGTAGGTATTGTAAAATTAAGTATTCAAAAGTATCCGCGGCCGTGCGGATGGTCAACTTTTTCATACCGCGTAGTACATGGTGGTGATGGTTTTGAACCAAGCATATTATGTAGAAACCTGCGATGTCACGGGGTGGTAACAAGCATAGCCGAGCGGGAACCATCGAGCTACCGTGTTTACCAAGAAGTTCGGAAGATTAATTCACAGAAAGCAGCACCATCGAAGACTGTAACCATGGTAAACGGTGATGTTTACCGTGAGCGCCGAGAAGGCAGTGATAGGCATTTCTTTTTTCGGTTCAGTTCCAACCTGCTGTCAGTCTTTGCTATTTTGTGTTGTTTCTCGTTTTTTTAGTGCCAAAATCAAAGTTTTGAGTTGTTTGAGAGTTTCTAAAAACCACTCTTGCAGCGCCAAGTGCATTCGTAAATACTCGTTAGTTCAGAATAAAACGCGTGTGTACTGATAAAAGAACTGGCTCCAGCAAGCAGGCCTTGGCCTAGACTCTAGCCTAGGCCTAGTGGTGGTGTTTGCAATATCGGATATTGATGAACATTTAATGTCCCAATAGGTCTCCAAATTCCCAGAAGTCGTTGAAAGAAATAATAAAAGTGTTAGTGGATACTCTCTTCACGCACTTTTAACATTTCTTTCAATTACATGAACAAAACCATGAAAATAAAACGGAAATCCCCCCACCAGCGCCACGAAAAGCCTAGATAGTCCAAGCAGTAGTCACTAGGTTGCGCTAGTTGTTACTTGATAGTTGGAAGAGTCATTCATAGATCGCGACACTAAAGATGTTGGTGCTGCTTTCTATGAATTAATCTTCCGAACTTCTAAACTAATTTTTGCGGTTCCCGCTATTTAACATTGTGTTTCCACTCTTCCCCGGTTATTTCTCTATGTGCGATGTGCTCCGCACCGAATTCGACGACTTTTAAGCCCTTTTAGCACGCAACGACAGGGAATAACACGGGTAAAACGAAACGCAAACCGGTCTTCTGGTGCTATCGGGACTCGCGCACTCGGGCTCTGTATAGGTTCGCCCGCTAGCCTCGGACCCTTGCAATCACTTCACTCGTCAGTCGTCCGTCTTCAACCCTACAGCAGTTGCTGTAGGTAATTGTTGTTTAATTTGATTGCAGTTTAATTGTTATTCAATTATTTTTATTTGTGTGGCGGAGGTGGGTATTGTGACAACCTCACACACCCCTCCTTCCCTGTCACACATAACCCATAGGCCCTATGCATGATTTACGTTTGCTGTATATTAGCACCACGTGTTCTAATGTCCACGAGCCGCCACTGGATATCAGAAAAGTGTATGGTTGCCAAGCGAATATAGAGCAAGAAGTTAAAGGGGTATTTAACCGCTAAACTCAAAAAATATATTTCATTCAGGCTAACTAGTAATGAATTTAGCAATTAACAGAAAAATTATTGGGGCCACCATGACCTCCCAAAAAATTGTCAAACATGACATTTTTCGAGCTAGGTCCCATCGGCAAAAATCTCCCATAAGAAATAACATGGGGACGATCTTTATGCCCCGTGACCTTGGAGGATTTTGATCCAAAAAAATATTGGCCATTATTGACATACTCGACAGCCTTTTCTGTAAATTCTCTATATTTTGTTTTGTAATTTGGGCAAGTAGTTCGGTCAAAATATGCTGATTACCAAGATAGGGTGTGATTTTGGAATGCATATTTTTGCGTGTTTGAGGGTATATTTGGGCACAGTTTCAAGACACGATGTTATAAAGGGGCATTTTAGATTGGTACTATGCTCTAGTATCTATGTGGACCAAAAAAGAAGCAGGTTAAAGCCGATTTAGGAAATTTTCCAAAACACCAATTTTCGCCAATTTCTGGATCAAAAAATTAAAAAATTCGTGTTAAATCACAGTTACAAGATATAATTTTTTAAACGGTCATTTAAGTGTAGTATTGTGCTATAGATCACGTGGTAAAACATAATTTTTGGGGTTTTTAGCCCCTTTAAGTAATCAATGCATTGTAAAAAGGAAAACTAGATCTATGCTCCCTACTCCTGTCAAATAACAATTTTTAGAGGAAAAATTACCAATAAGCTGAATTTTACAGAGACCTTCCTAACACCTTCCTAAACAAGATACTAAATCTTCCCTATGATTGGAGTGGAGATTCGGCCGACATCTTGGAAAATGGCCGCCAAAGAGTGTTTGTTATCGTGAATCTCCAAAATGCTTGGATGTAGACAAAATTTGACATTATATTCAGTATCTTTAAATCTGTTTGTATACGGATTTTTACAAATATTAATTTTGTATTATATCTTGCGCATATTCGATGTTTTGTTCTAATTAAATTGTTTATAAATCACGCAAGCATGGACCTTATAAAATAAACTCGTACATTTTATAACGCATTGTCTATAATTTGTTCGATAGTCTGATCCTTTTTTCCAGAATGTGTTTTAAGTCAAATAACATGAACAAGATAGGGCGAACAAGCATTAC
Organism: Sweltsa coloradensis; assembly: GCA_024449915.1. NCBI lineage: Eukaryota > Metazoa > Arthropoda > Insecta > Plecoptera > Chloroperlidae > Sweltsa > Sweltsa coloradensis. The sequence continues at coordinate 81,199 of JAMZAV010000778.1, read as the reverse complement.
GTTTAACGTTTAATCATGGATTCTAAGTCCATGGTTTAATCAAGTAGAGTGAGTGGATAAATGAACAGGCGGGATCGTTCCCAGGGCATCACATTAGACGTGTTCAAAGTTTTTTAGTTTTAAAATTAAAAACATATTATATTTGCGAATATTATTTCCAGTGTATATTATCTTCTTTTTCTTCTCCTGTGAAAAACATAAAACCCTGTTTGAACAGTTTAGAATCTTTTCTCCAGGGTATTACATAGAACTCGCGTATTTGAATTATTTTCCTCGGTGCATTCCATAAATTCGCGAGTTAACAATTGCTAGAGAAAATCTTTCTCAGACCTGTGCATTATTATGAAATCCTGGTATTTGAAATCCTTGAAATTGAAATTGAATTCAACAGAAAAATATTAATATCTACCAACGTGAGTCATGGCGGGGGTGGGGGCGAAGGGGTGATTACTATCCATCTGGCTGGCATCACCTTTTACGCTGTCTTCTCGATATAGCATAGTGCTTAAAATGCCTTTATTATTAGTAATCTTTTCCCTAGTGTTACACACAATATTAGGGTGTTTGAAATATTTTTCCAGTATATTAAATCAAAAACGATTTAAGAAATTAATAATTACAGTCTACCTACTCACGCCGAGCGCGAACAATTGCCCATCAGATACCGCTATTTTAAATAAGAAACACCTACCGAACTCGCTGGACACGATTCCACCAAAAGGCGACAACAGATCCAATCGAATTCGTAACTACCTTCGCCGTCAGGGACCTCTTCCCCTTCTCTTGACGACTCCCCGACGACGACAACCATGACAACACGAACGATGACAATGACGATGACGACCGCGACGTGAGAACTCCCCTTTCCTCCCCATACCCGTGTCTAGTTCTCATCAGCATGGAGTGTTCCTTCCCATATACCCTACGCTAGAGTGGCGCATATGACCTAACGGTTGACACGCCCTTAAACTTAATAAATCAAAATCGAAACAACCTTACAATTTATTATGTGCTTCGTTGCTAGAACGACTCCAAAGTTTTCATTTCACATTTTCAACTTATGATCCCAATTAACGTATAAATAATTTTAAAAAATAATCGTATTTAGAGTCTACCACTCAGCCATATAACTGCTTTTCAGTGGGGGACCCAAGCCAACCCTGTAGGCCCCGACGCAATCGACGAGTGAGCGACCGATAACCAACCAAAGATAGATATTTTTTTAATGGGAAATATAGCAATCAGTGATACGGACAGTGCGAACACCCGCGGATCAACGCCAGAACCAACAAGGCCGATTCAGAACAACTTTAAATTTATTATTTGCCTCGTTGCAAGGACGGCTCTTAAGTCACCCGTTACAAACTCCTAAGACAAGAACTGATGGACTTAAGTCCAAATCAGAAGCTAAAAAACTTCTGACTTTGGCGGGAATCGAACCCTGAACCTCCTGTATTGGAAGCAGCGACGCTTACCACAAGACCAACGAGCCACACATCTTCGCTTGACTCGGGATTCGAACCCGAAACCTTCTGCATTGAAGAACTGGATCCTAGGATACTCACTTTCCCTTGAAGTCCTCTGGGTAGGCCACTATGTACCCGTCAGGCGAGGGTCGGGCGGAGTTCCCGACCCAGAAGAAGGCGTCTGGCCCCGTCCCATCGTAGTAGAAACTTTTAATGAATATGGTGTTCTCATCCACGGCGTAGGCAGTCCCTCTTATCCCGTGGGCGTATTCCTGCAGGTTGCCTATCAGCTTGCCGTAGTAGGGAGCGGGGCTGCCCCGTGAGCGCTGGGGTAGGCCTGGAAGTATAAACAACACGTTAGAGGACTCGTCCTTGAGTGTGTGCACCAAGTACACACACACAATTATTTCTTATCAAATTAGTTTGGATGACATCGGGTTCTTGTGTTAACCGAATCCGAATATTTCTTAAATCCATACTATGGATTCCAAATCTTTTTCGAATACGTATTTTTGTCACATTACACAACACTAAGAAGAACGCTGCAAATTTATATAAATTTAGCAAAAATGCTGTCGTCATGGAAATAAAAAAAGGCAAATTTGTGACCCACACATTGGGGATTGGGTAGGGTAGTTACTATGGCCACGACTCTCATATATGATATATATGTTCAATGTTTTAGTGTGTTGATCTCCTTTACTTAAGACAACCTGTGGCTTTGGTTTCTTCAGTTAAATTTCATTTCTTTCTTTTTTATTTGTCGGCGTAAAAAGTTTACGACACCGTATAAACTTTGAATGATTCTGGTTAACCAAATCTGAGAGGGACTGGAACAGAGTCCATATTATATTACTGCCCGATGTCATACCATATAATTAGGAACCTAAGTACACATATATTCATCACTTAAAAATAAAATCCGTATTTAGAGTCTACCCACTCAGTCACATAACTGATTTTCAGTGGGGGATATTAAACCAAAGCGACCAAGCCAACCCTGTAGGCCCCGACGCAATCGACGAGTGAGCGATAACCAATCAAAGATCGATTTTCTTTAAATAGGAAATATAGCAATCAGTGGTATGGACAGTGCGTAGAAGCAACAAGCCCGATTCAGTACAACTTAAAATTTATTTAAATTTATCCGTGTGTGCGTGAATCACGTCTCACGATAAAGACCGATCGTAACCTCTGACTGAATTGCCGTTTATTTGTCACTAGAATGTACAAAATATTTTTGGTGAACTTGGGGGTTAGGGAGGCGAGGCTAGCCTCCTATTATTGGAATATTCACATACTCGGCAACTCTAAAGGTTGGAACCAGCGTGAAACATTACGATAAGCTTCGCTCCCTATCTGGGGATCTCTTAAACCCTTGCTTGTTTAATACAAGATTGTGTGCGTATGTGTATAGCTATATTGTTAACACTGATCATACTTATTAGTATTTATTAACTATATTTTTAATATATTTAAAAACCGAATTTTTAACGGATAGCAGAATGATTTTGTGGAAGCTATATTTCCATACATTTTTACCCTAAATCAATTTTAATTTTGATACATTGTTAAGAAATGTGATTGGGATCCAATAAAAATAATATTTTAAGCAATAATTAAATATGTTATGTATACGTGAATGTTCGCGTGTGTGTTTGAATGTTTCATAGTGAGAGTAAGTAAAAGTAAAAGTCAAACTAGTCACTATCCTGTACAAACAGCTTGAAGAGGAAACGTTGAAAAACTAATGTGCAATTATTAAACCTATACTGTTCATTTTTACAGGTTTTCTGCATGTGTAGATACTACTGTCTCTGCATTCACAATCACCTATAATAATGACCTACTAAATGCGTTTACATCCAAATCTGTCACAATTATGTACTAAAAGTGTATGTGATCTTGTCCTTATGCACTTGCAGGTCTACATCACTGCTTTACAGTTGGGCTATATACATAGTAATTACATAAATATTCATAAAGTCACATGTACTTGACACAAATGCGTCATACTGTTTTTCAATAGCGTCTTTTAAATTACCTCTAGTTTACTTTTTAATACTACGAATCGTCGCTGTCTCTAACAGCAGTATTCATTACAAAGGAAAATTTTATTTACATAGGGGAAATCTCCCGTTCAAAATATTCAACTTACAAAAGTAAAACTGAAGATGTTTTCGAGACCGACTAGAGGGAAAATACCCTAGATAAGTTATTTGTATTCCTGCCTAATTTTACTTTGTCCTTTCTATGACGCCACAAGTATATTTTGCAGTGACGCTTATATAGACAAAGGGTCGCGTTTGCTGAACTTTGGTTTCATTATAATACAAAAATGTTGTTATAATAAATAATATAAAAATGTTTATTATAACACTAAAAATTGTGATTATCGTATGTTTACTAAAAGTAAATTGTCATTATTTTTGACAATTTATTTTTATTTTATGCTAAATGATAAGTACATTTAGCACGTATTAGGAATAAAATGTTATGTAATGATAGTGTTAATATGTTATTAGATTATTGTAGTACAATAGAAAACATTGACAGTTCTTATTCAAATTTCCTATTCTGTTCTAAATATTTGTGACAAGGTTTTAAATTTCTTCAATTTTCATTAAATGCACATGCAACGTCAAATTCTATTCGTTACCTGTGCTTTTAGTGATAGAAATAGTAAGTTACATTGGTATTATGACTAGCAGTTGGAATAAGTGTATTTACTGTTTATGCCAGAGTGAAGATAAAATGTACACTCGTACTGAATTCAACAAACTGATATCTCTTTCTCTTTCAAGAACAACCCTATCATTGTACTTGAAAAAAACGCGTTAATTAATTGTTAGGGGAATTCTTTCAAAAAGAATAGAAGTTTTTCGTTGAGGATGAAATTTAATTATGTGACACAGCCAGAGCATGCCTGACGGACAGACAGACAGACAGACAGATAGACATTAGACAGACAGACATACAGACGCGGCCTCGTCTTGGAGTAAAACAAAAGAGCGGCTCACCTCGAGAGAGAAGATGTAGCGCCCCTGTTGGGGGGGGGGGGGGGGGGGGAGAAGCAATTTAGTAAATGACTGGAGCGTAGCAGGCAACAAGACTGGGGGATATTTCACAAAATCAATGAAAGTCGTAGGATTAAACGAGATTTATTCCAAGCTTTTTCTAAATGGTACTTTTTGAATATTATAAAGTTAATGGAAGGCTTGTTTGTAAAGATGACGCAGAGCTTTTAAATACTATAAACAGCTTTGCTGGCGAAGTGGAAAATTGTAGTAATTTGCATACACTAAGTCTAATGAAAGCTTAAAATGTAAAAAATATTAAAGATCGTAAGTATAGTCATATCTGTTAACTAGGAAAACGCTTAAGTCCCGCCGCGTTGATGGATGAGCTTTTAAAAATGTTTAGTTTGCATGGGATATCTTTACTTTTGCAAGTTCTTTGTTTTGCTGCCTACGCAATACGCATTGTAGCTGATTGTTGTCAAGTTTCTTTTGTTACCTGTCAATTGGTATTATTTTCCGTAAAAAACTTATATTAAAAGCTTTATTTCTGTAGATTTTGGCTAACTATTTAAACTTTTTCTTTTAAAAGGTACTACATCACCATAACCTTAATGTCCATGTATAATATGAACGTTGTAGCCCCACCAGTTTGGTCAGAATTGGCCCAAATGGCACGAAAATATCGCACAAAAAATCAAAAAACTTATATTAAAAGCTTTATTTCTATGGATTCTGGCTAAATTTTTCAACTTTTTCTTTCAAAAGGTACTACATCACCATAACCTTAATGTCCATGTATAATATGAACGTTGTAGCCCCACCCGTTTGGTCAGAATTAACCCAAATGTCACGAAAATATCGCACTAAAAATCGAAAAAAATCGTAAAAGTACGATATTCATGAGAAATATTTCTTCGATTGTACCCAAAAACAATACACCTCTAAGTTCAGAGATTTCGAAGGTCCTGTCAAATTTTCAACAAGATCGGATATGCCGTTTGCCTGGTAGAGAGTTAACAAACAAAAAAAAAAAAAAAAAAAAAAAAAAAAAAACAAAAAAAAAACCCGAGCTAAATTTTTTAGGGGTCAGTGAAATTGAAGTCTTCGCTTCGCTCATCCAACAATTTAGAATAAACGATCATATTTTTTACGGACTTTTTAAATTTTAATTTCGATTTTGATAATTTCTAGTATAGTACACAGCGACTTGAAATACGTTGGCTACGTAATATGATAGAAAACAGGTATAAACTTGTTGCTTATTTCTAGTATTTTTTTTTCTGTACATTAATTTCTAGCTCGTCTCAATTTCGAACATTTTTATGACTCATTGATCATGGAATAAAGACGTTTGGCGTAGTAAGAAACTCGAGAAATAAAATTCATTGTTCAGAACACGGTTGTGTAATCCTTAAGGAATAAAATAGATACTAACCTAAATAGATTTCCGTTTGGATTTGTGTTGTCTTGAGTTCGTTTTCTCAAGTTGAATGTTTATAAAATATTTATTCAAATATGTGCAACAGTTTATAGATTTTCTGTCACACTTTTCTAGTATGTTGTCTGCAAAATGTCGATACACTTCGCAACCAAGAAAATCACGACGATCTCTTGTTATATCTAAATGTGTTCCTTCATTTCATATTCACCCCTCGACTATTGGTGTTATAAATATAACCTTTCAAAACCTCCGATCGGATCGTGTCGATAAAACGTAATGTAGACAAGGAATTGAAACGAAATGAAATAAAAGTTGGTCCCCTTGTGTCATTTGTCACCACGATTGCCGGATCAGTCACTAGGGGGCAGCACTCATGTTTCATTCATGATGCTGACGATAGGGGCGACGCGTACGAAACAATCGACGATCATACTCCGTAACATCGTTATCCAGCCAATCAAATTAAAGGAGAATATGTTCGAAATTTGAATGAATGATCTATAAATGTTTCCCCTAAGCAATTTAATGTAACCATTTCCGTTTAATATCGTACAATTATTGTAATACATCCCCATTGCCATTATATTGTTGAATAAAGAAAGACTGATGCCAACGCCTATTACAATATTATCAAAAATATTGTGTTACCACTCAGCGTTTCATTCCTTGCAATATAAAACGATAGTTTCAAATTTAACAAACAGTCAGGTGAAATTAACTTATAGTAGCAGTAGCTTAACACCTACAAACAGTAAGACACTTCACCTATTTTTATATAACTTAACTCCCAAGTTAATTGGTGAAATGTACCTTTTATAGTTATAATATTTGTATTTTGAAGGTCTACGTTACTAATTAAAACAAGAGCTGGGCTCTGAAATATTATAATCAATTTGACTTCTATATAGCAAAATTTATTATTAGTGATTTTTTTAAAGTTTAATAATTAAAATAAAAAACTAAGTACAAGGCCTAATGTTTGGTTAAAAAGGGTGATAGGTATTCCCAAAAATGACTTATAATGTTCTCACACTCGCTTTCAATGACCTGGCACCTCTACCATCGGCAAAATTAGAAACGAATTTCCTATAGGCTACCCGGCACCTCCACCATAATAAATATTCACGTGAACTGAAATTTGAAGAAACCATCAATTTTTCTTGGGATTTTGTAGCATTAAGGACTTACACACACATCTCATCCTATCACATTTTTTGTATCTTTGTTCTTAATTTCAAGGTTACAAAAATTGAACAATTCTTTAGATTTTTTCCCTAAATTTCGATATTTTGATAAGAGTCCAATTGGAAAAATATTCCAACATATCAATATATTTTTAAAATATTAATACCTTGCCCAACCTTAATTAAAACCGCATATCATTCCAATTATTTTTATAAATTCATTGACCAATTCAATTTATTATACCAGATAAATGTTTAATGTACTTATTTCTACCCAATATCTAATAAATAATAATGCGTGTTTTTTACATTAGATCCTATATATTTTTCTGAAAACCATAACGTGAATTACGCTAGAAAATGTTATAAACTCTCTGGTCGTTGTCTATAAGTCATTATTGCTGTGAAACATCGTATTTGTAAGGCATGTTCAAGTTAGTGTATCATAGATACGTCACACGATGATTTCCTGTCTTTATTATTGTATTACTACCTCATATTTCCAATCTGTACCATGTATTATCTTATGTGAGACGTTATAATAATTATTAATATCTTTCCACAGCGCATGAGCAAATCTCACAACTATGTAAAGTTGTCCCGTATAAGCCGATCTTCTTCCTCTTATCAATGTACGGTGCAGTGTCTGGGTTATTGGGGTGGACGGAAGAAAGTGCTGTATAAGCAGAGGAGATGAAGTTCATAGGAGCGACGAAGATGGATAAGATGAGAAGGGGATTACGGAAGAAAGAGAAGGGGAGAGATCGATTGAGAGTGTATTGGCATTCGATGAGAAACAGACGTAATCCGAAGTAAAGCTTGTGTGGTGAGAGGTGGAAATAGAAGAGAATAGCTAGAAGACCATGAGATAGATGAGATAGATGAAACTAGGATAATTAGAGACACACAGGTAATGTTTGTTTTATTTTTGGTTCATTAATTAATTGCATGAAATATCCTTTTTGAATTTGCAACCAAAATTATTGTGTTTTAATATTGTTGTTGTAATATTACTATTTCAAATATTTACTTAACTGTAGTTCATTGTTGTGTCTGCATCTATGTAGTAAAATTTATCTAGTTGTCCTCGTTTGTAAATCAGTTCTTTAACTGAATAGGATAGACGTTAAATAAATGATACAAAATAAAAATATATTGAGGGAGAGAGGACGAAAAACATTAGGTGCCGAACTTTCAAGCCACAAAAATGTTTATAGCAAGTTACTTTTTATCCTAAAGAAGAACTAAAATTGTTTTAAAGGAGACTTTCATCCAAAAGCACTTAAATAATAATCATTCGTTAAATCATGGTAATTATCATGGTTTCTGATTGACGTGTCTACAATGAACAAGTACTTAATTGTGTTGTTTGAAGTATAAAGAGTAACACTGGATATTTTGTTTTATTATTTACTAATGTTATAGTGTTTAATAATTTATGATGTTTTGCAATGCTATTTGATTGTTCCTGTTAAACAACGAAAGTTTGATTAAAAAAAATTTACTTCAATTTCTATTGTACCTATGAACAATATTCCATGACAATGTAAAAATATGCTGTGTTTTTTAAAATCTATTTATTTATTTTACGTACAAAAATATATCATTTTATGAACACATAGAGAGACATTTACGTGCTTAAAGGCAGTTTAAAAATTCTTTTACAAATAAACGTCTGTGAAATAGTCACAGCTTTTGTAAACAGAATCTCTTCCAGATGTCTCAATTTGAAAAGAGTAACTAAGCTCTGATGGCAAGTACGTCGAGCTACTGGTTGAGCTTTTGAAAGCTGGTAATCACTTTATCGTTCCGTTATTACCATAATTGAATTGCGACCGAACTCCCCCCCCCTCCCCCTCCCTTGGCATTAACGAACCTTTCTCCCCGGGACGCCATTTTACTCGGATCACTTCTGATTATCTCGTCGACACTGTGAACGCTTTCCTTCAAGAATAAACCGCATTAGTCGCCTGCGTCTATAGTGCGTTCGATGGGAGATGACTTCGCTTTGGGGGAAGTTTAACTAGTGGACCAACTTCATCTCAAGGGTGTGCAAACATTACACTTAGGGTACAACTGACGTTGCCAACCATAATCATTACACAAGGAACACCAACCAGTTTTTTTATTAGTAACAAATTTATTAACTTTTTAATAATGGTAATATAATGTATTATAAATAATACCTGCTAATGTAAAGTCCGTAAATAAAAAAATACTTATGTATTATAGGGTAACCATTGCACCATAAGATTATCATCGGCATCCGTAATGCATATTGTAGAAATTGCAGAACATTTCGGAATGCAATTCTTGCATGTAACTGTCAAACACTTTATAAAAAGTGTCGACCAGGTTTGAATACTTGTTAGCCGAAGGTTTGTGAGAAGTTTAAAGTCGATACCTAGTGGGTTCAATCTTAGAAGCGGTCACAAATGGATTCTTAACGACCCAAGGGTTCTCAAGGAATGTCTGCTGATTTAAGTTCAAGGATATTTGGGGGTCAAATGTAATAACTATTTAATGTAAGCCGCTTTTTTTCGCAAAGAATAAAATTAAACCGCTTTAATGACATTGACGACGTTTGTTTACTGATATTGTCGCTTGTTTTTTCGCCAATTTAACCTGTCTCAAAGTTGTAAATTTAAAATTTAATAAGCTCCTAAATACTAATTTCACATAACGCGTTCGAAAATTGGGTACCTGGTAAACACTTCATTACCCAAATTGAAAGATTTTGCTTGCCTTAATGACTAGGCCGCTTCACGAACGCTTTTTTAGTCGCGTTAATGGATGAGCTTTTTTGTAAGTTTTTAGTTTGAGTGGGATCTCTTAACTTTTGCAAGTGCTTTTTGAACGCATTGTAGGTTATTGTTGTCAAGTTTCTATTGTTACTTGTTAATTGTTATTATATACCTGAAAAAACTTATATTAAAACTTTTATTTCTATGGATTCTGGCTAAATATTCTAACCTTTTTCTTTCACAAGGCAATACATCACCATTACCTTAATGTCCATGTGAAATATGAACGTGGTAGCCCCATCCGTCTTGTCAGAATCGTCCCGAATGTCACGAAAATATCGCACTTAAAATCGAAAAAAATCGTAAAAGTACGATATTCATGAAAAATATTTCTTCGATTGTACCCAAAAACTCGGCAAGTCTTAGTTCAGAGATTTTCGAAGGTCCCCTCTAATTTTCATCAAGATCGCATATGCCGTTTGCCCGGTAGAAAGCGAAGAATCAGAAAAAAAAGAAAAAAAAAACACCCGAGCAAATTTTTTTTGGGGTCAGTGAAATTGAAGTCTTCGCTTAGCTCATCCAATAATACATTTTTATTTAAGTTTCTTGCGCGAAATAAACTATAGGTATTTTGAAGTTAGGGTAGCCGTGAAAGGAATGTACAAGGGCTACTAAAGAAAACCTTTGAAAAAAATTCAACTTAAACATAAAATAACACAAAAAAAACAAAAAACAATAAAACTTAAACAAGTTTTTCGATTATTCGTCGGTTTGACCAACTACGATTAGATTATGTTTACTTTAGATTCATGAAGACCAAAAGCGTTCATTATAGAGTGAAACTATGATAGCATCTACAAACTATTTTGTTAATGATATATTTTACGAGGTAGACAGTCACCCACCCTAGGTACACAGCTTGGGCAATACGTTAATCCCTTTATCTCGAGCTCACAGTCTCGTATCTGAGGTGAGGAGTTGGTTGTCTTGTTCAACGTACCCATTCCGTGTTGGGGCCCGTAACAGAGGTGCGCGCTGACGTGGGGTAGACCGTAGAGTTTTGACTTAGACGGGCGCGGTGCCAGAGCTAGGGGCGGAGAGTGTTAAATAAATAAAAAAAAAAAAAAATTCGTAGTTAGAGTCTACCTACTCAGTCATGTAACTGATTTTCAGTGGGGGATATTAAACCAAAGCGACCAAGCCAACCCTGTAGGCCCCGACGCAATCGACGAGAGAGCGATAACCAACCAAAGATCGATATTTTTTTAATAGGAAATATAGCAATCAGTGGTATGGACAGTGCGAACAACCGCGGATCAACGCCAGAATCAACAAGGCCAATTCAGAACAACTTTAAATTTATTATGTGACTTGTTGCTAGGACGGCTCCAAAGTCACCGTTTACAAACTCCTAAGAGAAGAACTGATAGACTTAAGTCCAAATTTGAAGTTAATAAACTTATAACTTTACCAGGAATCGAACCCTGGACCTTCTGCATGGGAAGCGGAGACGACAACATAACAAGATCAACGAACCACACAATTTAATGTGTAGATAATGAAAGAAAGTAAATTATATTGTAATTATTTGTAAAATTTTATGCAATTGGGAATATTGTTAACGAACTCTTTACGAGAACACCTCCTACTAGTCCTATGTATAAGCATCACTTGTCTGTCCGTCCGTTTGTCTGTACGTGTGTCACGTCTCGAAATAAAAAACAACTATCAACTACAATTAGTGAAGATTTCAAGTTCTTATCACCAAACCCCGAATTGTTATGCTTATCCACTGAGTTAAGCAGTGCCCACATGGCTACACCTGACCGTATTGTTAAACCATAAATGTTTTGTTTAAGTCTCCTTGCAAACAACACATCTAGTATTTTGAATCTGTTGTTTTTGTTCAATGAAGGCTTGAAATACAGATCACACTTAGCTACAGAACAAATACAATTTTATGAAGTACGAAAGTTTAGTTTGATACTTTTTCATAGTTCTCAAAAGTAATCATAATCACAATCATAAATTCTTTAAATAAGTGTTTATTACACTTATCACTACTTTTTATCAATATTTATTAGTGGTATTTCGATTTTTATTCAAACATCTTTTTCAAACTGAAGGTTGACAATTTACATTTATAAATGTTTTGGCCAAGCCTACTTATACATATTACTACAAACTAGGGAACTTTCCCTTCCTTTGGACTACCCCCGACGGCGACGACATGACAACACGAGGAGATGCACAACGAACGACCACGAGCTGTGGCGAACCCCTGCCCTCCCGAGGCGTGTGGTGGTTCTGACCAGCACAGGCCTGTCAACCCTTGTCCCCCCCGTCATCCCTTCGTCCCTCCCTTCGTCTCGATTAACCAAGTGCAAAATGAGACGTTCAGCAATATCCATCAATACAACACTGCTGCCCAATTCCTTGACATAAGGAACATTTTCCACTTGCCCAACAGAGTGAAACAAAATATTCATAGATTTAACGCTCTCTACCTCCATGGCTGAATGTTGCGATATTGTGCTCTCCGGGGGAGGGGGAGGGGTAGGGGGTTGAGCTGTGATCAGCGCAATCGGTTTCCTGATATATCGATCCCCCACCCCCCCCCCCTAAACCGCTCGAGCACCGAATGCAACGAATCCAGCCCAAATATTGCACTAAACTAAACAGCCGCGCTCGCGAACACGCGCCGCCAAGAGCTGAACAAACCAGAGGAAACCTGACCCGTAATTAATGGAAATCATCCCCTAAGCGAGTAGGTCCACCGCACTTAGAATAAACTCACTTTCTATTATTGAACGGATACCTTAAACCAGATAGTATGATTTGAATTCGCTCAACTTTGGGGATACGGTCTTAGATTTTTGGTAACTCTAGCACAAATTCTTATACTTAAATTTACAATACATACGTGTTATATGTATTTTGTTTTTGTTTTCTATATACGTTCAGTTATGACAACTGATATTCTTCAAATGGTTTTCTATAGTTTCTTGCGTTGCACAACTTTTTTCGCCTGCCGGTACAATTTCAAATAACAAACAAACATTTTCCCTTAAAAATCACATTAAAGTTTACATCAGTAGCATTCATTATCAAACAAATCAAGCACATTTTTAGTTTGAAAATCTAAAGTCGAAAAACGTGAAAATCGGAAATTGTCGAGTCCCGCTTCTCTCCGCTTCGGGGGGGATCCCCCCCGAAATCAGAAGAAGGGTTATAATAATACTAAATAGCACTATGTTCTATGTGGCACAGATGGCAAGAGTTTATAAAGTAAAAGTATGTACATCTTCACAATTTTATAAATTATAAAACTAAAAAAAAAAAAATAGTAAAATATCACTATTTGTAATGTTAAAAATAAAAATAAATCTGGGGCTATGCACCCCAGACCCGTACTATTTCATTCGGCTTGTCAGCAGTCAAACCGGTTTCTAAGGGAGGTTCTCTAGGTTAACGTAGTTATAGGCGCTTACGAGCAGTACTGAAAGCTATTTTAGCTGGAGAGCATCCCCATTGTACCAAGATACGTACTTTTCTCGAAATGATAGTTTCGCGGCCAGTTCTACAAATTTCTAATCATATTCTTCGAAGTTCACCCCCCCCCCCTGATCCTAACAGCCCCCGTTATATCTCGTGTCGTTGATTGAGACGTGAACAGGACATATTCCCGACACAAACATCGTCTCTATGTCAGTACAGTCTCCCGGCACCGACTGGAGTAAACCCCATGTCCGCTCCTCTCTCCAACATCGTTACACATAACTCTCTCACTTTAATCGTTCTAACGAGGTGTTTAAGACGTTACGCCTGGCTTAACAAGCAATTAAACACTTTCAATTTACTTTCAATTTAAATATGTTTCCTTGTTCACGCTTGCGTATAGATCATATGATTGGTGGCGCGTAACGGAATCGTTTAAGTTGGTTTCGGCGCTAAGTGATACGATCTTGTGAATCGTCAGTTAATTAATCACTTTTCTGTCCATCCCTCGGTAACCTGTGTTACACTATTTATGTTTTATGAGGACGCCTTCTTTGTTACTGTAAGGAAGCTGTATGATTATGAAAGAGATGGATGAATGCAGTGAATGAAAGTCTAGCTTTACGAAAAATTGTTTATCATAATTTTAAATGTTTACGTTTTAATTTATCATCTGTAATTTTCATTAGGCCAATTACTTTATGTTCTAATTATCTATCATTTTCATTATTATCATTATTAGTAGTATAGTAGTAGCAGCAGTAGCAATAGTATAGTTACTATTGATATTATCAACAACATACAAAATGTAATGCAACTCCCTGAAGGTTGGATGGAAGAAAAGGTTTCACTAGCCTTAATCCCGCCTTGAAATACAGATCTAAATCAATCAATCAATCTGTCAGTAAGCGCGCGTGTCCCGTCTCACGATAAAAACAGAATATCATGCGTGTTTTGTGTGTGTGTGCTTTTCAACAAGAGTAACACAACATATTTTTGGTGACCTTTGGGGTCAGATGGGTGAGGCTAAATTTACCCAAATGAGGGGTATTTTGAACCCGGCACCTCCACCAAAATAGCTCAAAACGAGATTAAACGTTATTGAGAGAGAACTATTATTTTTTAAGCAAAACAAAACTATGTTGTACAGGTACAATTTCCACAAGGACACAGAATAAAATTACATTTATCAATAAACAACAATTAAAAAAGAGGTTTAGAATTTAAATACAAATACAATAAATGAGTAATAAAAACAGTAAGCTTCGCTCCCTATTTTCAACACATCTGTCCTCGTGCTTTCTATCATGCCTATTTAAATAATTTATTTGAAAATAAGCTGCTTAAAAAAAATTGCCCAACTTGCTTAAACCAGTAAAAATAAGCACACCCAGTCGGAATTGCATTGCGTAAACCATTTACCCTAAACGATTGCAATCTAATGACTCGCCTGCTGACTGGTACTCGTAGATACAGAAAGATCACATCTCATTAATCACTTCTTGGTCGTCGCCTTGACTGAATTATCCCACTCTAATTCCTTCTCCGCTCCCGCAGAAAACATGGGGGTAGTTTTGAAATCATCCCTTCCTCACTATACTCCATCATCCCTTGTCATTTATGATTATGTTCCCTAGCGATTAAACGCTACCCCCCGCCTGTGGAGGCTGCGATATGGAGTTAATATTATCACCCTGGGGAGGATGTCCCCCCCTAACGAGTTGACAATACGCCCCCGTAGTCTGTCACGCACACTACCCCCCCCCTTCCGCCCCTGGACACCCCTCACTCAGATCGGGATGACTCGAATCTGAAAGAGATGTATTCGCGTCTTTACTAGATCGGCCAAGAGTAGACATAGATATACAGTGCACTGGTTGGAACACAGTAGGGAGACGTGTCTTAGGCAAGAGAAGTGGAATAGTGGATAGAATTTTTTTGAAAGTAACTTCATTGTTTTTTTATAACTTGTAGGAAATTTCTCAGTTTTCCAATTTTCCAATCCAATCTATTTAGATCTAGAATGCACCAAGAATCCAGATGTGATAAAGTTAAACGTCCCGGTAGCTTAGGGGTAAAGCACTCGACCAGCAATAGGGAGACCGGGGTTCGTTACCCCGCTGGGATGGATTTTTTAATTTCTGGATTGTTTTCTAAAAAATTGTAGGAAATATTTAGATGCAGCTTCGGAATAATACAATTTAAATGATGAAAGAAAGTAGCTTATTTCTTTCATCTTCAAGCTCAGTATAACATTTCGGAGGCGGAATATGTATTTCTCGTTAAGGGGAAACATTTTTTTGTGAAGCCTGCCCAGGGTGCAATTCAATCCCCTCTTTAGGTGTCTAGCTAGGTATGTTTCGGATAGGACAATTGTGAAGGAATATCCGAGGGCTGTAAAAGAGGACTCAACCTATTGCATTCACACTGACTGAGGGAAACCCAAGAAAAAACCTTTAGTCAGGATTGCCGGTATCGACGGGATTTGAACCCGGGACCTCCCGAATCAGAGTCGCGCGCTTAACGATCGAGCCAACACTGTCGGTAGGGGAAACAACTCGTTTGCCGACTCAGCTTATCCAAAACTTAAACATATATTATACGTAATATTTATGATATTAGTTCGTTAGCTATTGGTTGGGACTAAAAATATTTTACCAATAAATGTGTCAATTAGAGAGTGAAGCGCCTCTATACGCATAACTTTTCTGTCCGTCCGTCTACGCGTGTATCACGTATCACAATAAATACCGAACATGACCATAGATTTGCATGTGTATTTGTCGGCATTGCATTTCCACAGAGATCACACAGAAAGTTTGTGATGAGGTTAGTGTTATAGAGTTGGGTTTACTGAAAAGCGGAATATTTTTTAACCCGGCAACTCCACCAAAAGACATAAAAGCTGATTGAGGTTTTATGTGAGCATCCATCTTCGATATTCTGTTGATGAAGTATAGCTTCGCTCTCTATTTTGGGTACTCCCGTCCTTGTGCTTGATTAAGGGAGTTAGGACATGCGTTTTAGGCAAATTGATGTTTGGTCGGCCGTCTAACACCACAGGTGTTTGAAACTTTGAAAATGTCACGAAAGGAAAAATATAGGGCTCTTCAGTCTACAGTAACATATTTCTTAAATTTGTTTAAGAAAATTATAAAAAATTAATTAGTTTTCACGATTTTCGATATTGTTAAAAAGTTCAAAATTGACTATATTCGTGATTTTTTTTCTGCCAGACTAAGACAAATTTTTGAAAAGCTATGACTGTAGGGTTGTCCAAGTATGCTTTATTGACAACTTTGCAAAGTTTCATAAACGTCGGATGCTTCTTGGCCGAGCGAATAGCTACGTGCCAACTGTCAAATGTGTCCCATTCCCTCTTAACACAATTTTACACCTTCAACTCACCTTTGTACAGTTGCATAATTGTGTTGTGTTAGTGACAGTAAAGTATTTACGTCGATTTAAAATAACAGTTTGTTGCATTTAATTAAAAGTTATGAAGCTTAAAAATAATGTTGTTTTGTGCCTTCTTTTTTACATTAGTCTCTTTTCAAGCTCTCAGCAATCGGCTTAGATGAGCTTGGCGAGTTTAACCGACAAAGCAGGTCAAACTACGGGGAAATGGGGTTGAACCATCAACAGTTAGATAACTATTTATCTCGTGCTCTTGCTAATTATTTCGCGGTAGTCTACTGTGTAACAGAAAAGAACATAACATTTTTAATAGAGGGAGTCAAGGCGGACTCTAGAGGAGGCATGAGTAATAATAAATTGAACGCCAACGTGTTAAAATGTCTGAATATAAATCAAAATTAAAATAACCGCCACATTTTTATCATAATGAACAACAAATACGGGTAGAGGAAGTTCCAAAATAGGAAGCGAAGCTACTTAATCGTCAGATTAGCGTAGTTGCGTTGGTATTTTGGTGGAGGTGCCGGTTTTGAATTTTTGTTTTTTTAGTGACGGGTCACCAAAAATATTTTGTATCATTCTCTTTAAGGTTAATATAAAAAAAAACTCATGTTACCGGAGGTCATGTTCGGTTTTTAACGTAACACGTGCACACAGACAGACGGACGGACAGAAACATTGCGTACTCTCTCTAACATTACACAAAGATAAAGCAACGATTGTCTCATACTAAATTTCTAGGTTGTTCCGAATTAGCCTTCTTGATTCTGGCGCCGTCTGCAGGTGAAATCGTGTCCAACGGGATTGATCGGTGTTTCCTTCTAAAATATGCCGGACTCTAGCTGGTCATTGTTCGCTCGTCGATAGTGTCGGTGCCTACAGGGTTGGGTTGGTTCGATTTAAATTTAGTGTCTCCCACTGAAAATCAGTATATATTATATTGAGGTATATTATATAATTTAATCGAAACCGCTTTAAAAATGCAAACAGGCTATAAATGTGTATTCACAATCACAAACTCATCCAACTGGTGGCCTGAGATATCAGTGTAAACCCCAGCGTTCGCACTAAATCGATTATTGGTTTTGAAATCGTTCCGAGTCTCTCATAGCAGATGTTGGACCACAGACTGTTGCGTTGCCTAATCTTATTATCAACCGAGCCCTAGTACAGACGACTGCTACAGCTACAGACGACTATATGGATAAGAGATCAGCATTGGTAAGGTACCGGTAATATGGGGTGAATAGGAACTATGTGGTGAATAGGAACAAAAATTCCTTTAAATAATACTAAATTCGTAATTGCCGTTCTTTTTAAACGGCTCACATTAGGTTTTCAGTAGTTGGTACACTACATTTTGCAGTACCCTCTAAAAAAAGACTGAACTTGACAACCACAGCCTTCATAATATAAAATCAGCCTCAATGTTATGAAAAGCATTGGCACATTTAAGAGAGATGATAAACTTTGTCATTTCTCTTTATCTGGTGAGAGTTACATATCTTATAAACGTAGGACTCCATTATCAACATATATTTTTTTAAATGTAATTTGTGTTCCTATTGACCTCTAGCTAGGGTCAATAGGAACAGCTAGCACATCTATATGCATTTTCAGGCATATTTATATCCCTGTTCCTATTGACCCCACATGGAGGTGAATAGGAACGCACAATATAAAAATAAAAATAAAATATTAATATTCATTTACTCTGTTGATGGTTGGTTATATTATTAAAAGAAACCACATAGCCATAATTTAAAAAAATATCTCATTGGTTTACTATGATTCATGTTGAAATAACAAAAAGTTAACTTACGAAACCTGTTCCTATTCACCCCACATTACGGTAGCACGAAAATATATAGTCCTAACGATGTTTACAGTTTTACACACGTGCGCGACCCGGCACCTCCACCAAAATCATCAGTAATACTCGCAAATCCCTAGAGAAAATGAATTATCTTCTTGGAAGTGGAAGTACTATTTCATTGTTTTAAGGAAAACGCTTAAGTCCCGCCGCGTTGTTGGATGAGCATAATTGGTGCATTGAGCTGCGATGTGTTATGCGAATTTTCTGTTGTTCTGTGGAAAAAACATAACTAAATTGATTTTTTTTTAAAATTAAATTAAACTAGGAAAACGCTCAGTTGGACGCGTTGTTGAGCGAGCACCGGTACGTGCAACATGATCCGAGTACGACATTCCCATAAGGCCCACCACACAGTGTAGGCCTAACTGGATATTGACATTGTACACTATATACTATTCCAACATCTTTGCATTGTATTTATTCACGTTATGCCTTCTAAAGTGTATCTTTGTATCTTCACTGCCTCAGTTCATTTTTAACATCATTTTTCGAATTATGATTACCAATAAGTCTTTAATTTCTTGACCGATTTAGCTGAAAATTTGGAATATAGGAGAGAATGTTGTACTTTTTTACCCTGCAAAATTTCATAACGATCGAAACATTTTTTTTTTTTTTTTTTATTTTGTATTTATTTTTTTATAACCAACGATCGGATTTTGTTCAAAAACTATACAGCAACCCGCATAGGTGGTACGTACATGTGTGCAAAATTTCAGGTCCATCAGAGAAACGGTGCGACCTGTACCAAAGCAGTAACAGAAAAAAAAACAAAAAAAAAACAAGACATTCGAGCCATAAGAGTCAAGTAGAGACGCTCGCTACGCTCGCTCAATCAAATTAAAAATTAACTTACTTTTTAATTTTTTTTTATTCATCGTAATTGTTAAAAAAATCGTAAAATTACGATTTTTATCAGAAATAATTTCTCGATTGCGCTCAAATTTAACACTAATATATTAATTCATAAAATTAAGGTTCTCCGAAAAAATCATTACAATCGGATAAAGCATGTAGGTGTTATAAGTCAAAGAATTGTTAAAAAAAAAGAAAAAACCTGTACAATTTCGATTTTTATGATAAATATTTTTTCAATTGCGCTCAAATTTCACAAGAATATCTTAATTCATAAAATAAAGGTTCTATGCAAAAATCATTAAAATCAGATAAAGCATGTAGGTGTTATAAGTCGAAGAATTTTTTTAAAAATAAAAAAAAATCGTAAAATTGCGATTTTCATGAGAAAAAAATTTCCGATTGCGCTCAAAAACGTGGCAGTTCTAAGTTCAGAGATTTTGAAGGCCTCCACAAAACTTCATCGCTTTCGGAGTATCGGGTTAGCCGGAATCGTGTGGACAAACAGACAAAAATTCAAAAAAAAGAAAGAAAGAAAGAAAAAAAAAACATTCCGGATTTTTTTCTCCAGTGTAGTAGAATGGAATCTTCGCTTCTTTCACCCAAAAAGTATCTATCAGAGGAGTTTATTTTTGAAAGTAGAACATTATCCTTCCATGCACGGTATAGTTAAGAAAATACCAGACCACTCTCCACAAAATTGCAAACCGGTACAAATACGTAATTTTAATGAGTCTCTCGGGACACCGGTACAATACAAACGTTCTGAAACGGTACTGTACCGGTAAAACCGGTACGTATGGTCACCTTAATTTACATTCAACTGAAACATTTCAATTCTTCTTTAAATTAGATTCTTCCTGGGGTTAAGGGGTGGGGATAAATATATTCCCAAAGGAGGCGGGACCCGGCACCTCCACCAAAATAGTTTTGACGTTAGAAATTATCATTGATCATGGAATATTTGGTTTAACCTTACATAATAACGGTTAGCTTCGCTCCATATTAAGAATAACCACGTAGTCGTGCTTGTTTTAAGTTTTTTGTCGATCTAGTTAACTCTCACCCATAACAGTTTAAGTTACAACAAAACGCTTTTTACGAATATTCCTTATTCCCTTCTTATTTTATCGTTGCAGACGATTTAAAACAAAACAAAACATCATCAAGTCGTTGTTTCTAATATGTTTTTCACGTGTTTTACGCTTAAAATTTATTTTATTTTATTTTTAAAGATAATGCCAATGTTTAATGACAGATTTACTATATTTAATTAAAAACATGTGTTTGAACAAATAAAATATAATCTTAATCATGATAACGCAAAGAAAGAAAGAAATGTTTAATTTTAGATTCTTAATAATTATAATTTGACCTTTATATCTGTACAAAGTTGTCAGTAGAATAAATATTGGGTTTAAAAATATACTTTGAAGAAAATTAAAAAAAATTGTTTTGAGTTTAACTTATATGCGACATTCTATAAGGAACACTCAATATTTGTAGCATGTCCTACTTCTGCACATTTATAAACAAACACTCTCCCTTGAAATGTCTAACTAGAGTTCATTTCTGCAGTTTGGTAAACACAACGATACATCAATGAGTTTCCCTCAAAGAAAAGTAATTTCTCTTTTTATTGGTGTTCTTTTTTAACAGGCCATCAGTTCAGTTCCTATTACAATAAAGGGAAGAAATCTCGTTCCTGTAATGAGTTGTCTCGTTTTCCCGCGCCGAACAGCGAGCTTCAGTTATAAATGACAGACGACTTTTCTGATGTAACTTGGCTAGCGTCAAATTTCCTCTTTATTGTTCTGTGACACGCATTAATTTTTCCTCTGGCGTTTTCCCTCGCTCCCTCGTCTTCTCTCTCTCTCTCTCTCTCTCTCTCTCTCTCTCTCTCTCTCTCTCTCTCTGCAGGTCGTAAGGGATGAGACTAATAAGGTTTAGAGTCTAGGCTAAAAACATTATCTCTAAAAGGTATTTACGTGTGTCTCAGTTGAGATGAAAATTAAATGACTCTTTGTCCACGTCTACAAAGTTTGTAAAACAAACAAACAATTGTAAAACAAAGGAAATTAATTTCGTATTCGTCGTATTAGGTTAGTACCAGAGATATAATAATATTGTGTTTGACTTGACTTTAACTTTTATCATACAACGATAGATATAATCTGTTTTAGTTCAGAATTTAAAACTGATTTACTTACTATGAATATTTTAGTTCGACACTAGAAATATACTAAATGAATGTTTTGAATTTAACAATAATAATAAAATTACTACTTTAATGTAATAATAATTTTTCGTGGGAAGTCTGCCTAGTGTGAAATTCATGCCCCTCTTCTAACTAGGTATTTTAGACTTAGGATAATTGTGAAGGGATGTCCGAGGGCTGTTTAAGAGGACTCAATCCGTTACATTCGCATCAACGACTGAGGAACACCTCGGTAAAAAAAATTTCAGTCAGGATTGCCGGTCTCACGGGATTTGAATCCGGGACCTCCCAAAGATCTCAAATTGGGAGTAACCCTTAACGTGTATTTATTTTTTAATTATTTATTAATTGAGTTTTGTTTTAATTTCTCTTATAAAAATGAATAATATGTTCTGGTGAAAACAAAATGTGTTTATTTACTTGAATTGGTTTAAATGGCATTTTTTGATGATATGCTGCGTTGAAACTTTAGACTTCATAGATACTTGCTTAGATTGACATTATTTTACTTCAAGTAGGAAAGTATATTTACTTAAAATGTACTTGCATAAATAACTTCAGTACATTATTAAAGAAAGTTACTTGTTGCGCGTGTGTACAAAAAAAAATTAATAACGCAACTGCTTCCATCTTGTATAACAAAATAAGGGAGTATATGAGAAAACAAACATTAATATGTGACTTACCGTAAATACATGAGCGTTACATATTAAATTATCTTCTTTTAATACTCGGGTACGAAGTAGAAATAAAAATAAAATTCACTTTTAATATAGCTGACATACAATTTTGCAAATTTTAACATACACATACATTTTATGATTATTTCTTAGGTAGGTAGCCAAGCTCTCTTTAACACTTGGGGAAGGTTTGTCCTCCTTTGTAAATCAGTTTTTATAACTGACTAGGATAGACGTTAAATAAATAAATAAATAAAAAAAAATATACCTTTTGTGGGAACGAATTCTTTTTCCAACTTGAAAAGTTACTATTTTGTGGGAACTTGTAACGAATTAAGAGTTCCTTGAAAAGTTTCTAACACTGTCGTCAGCCCGCCGAACGCGTGAGTGAGGATTAATTTTAAAATCTCATTTGCATCGCTACTTGAGTATGTACCCATGCTATAACTAAACTAAATAAACGCGAACTACCCCCAACAAATATATTAATATATGTTTTTATTTATTTATTTTATTGTATTTTACTCGCCATCTCGGCGAGAAGTTCATTGTAGGGCACAGGGCCCTCTTTAGCCTACAATAGTATATTAACTCAATGCTATAAGTTATTACAAACTGGTTACAAGTAAACAAATACAAAGTTGTCACTCTGACACTGTGGTGAACATAAAATTTGCATAAAACGATACGATTATAAGTAAGTAAAAGGGGAATGTTCAAATTATATTGATTTATGTAAAATAAATATATAATATCTATCTATATATATATATATCTATATATATATATTTTGTTATGAGATAGGATCCAACAGTTTACCTTCGAAAAATGATGGTGGCTGCTGAATTTCTTGAAGAATAGTGACATAAATATATACAAAACAGAAAAACACACGAGACGTTTCCATGTATTGAGCCATTGTTTCTAGTGTAACGTCAGTATCGCCTTGATAGACTCAAGAGAGTGTCATGTCAGTTGTCACCACCCTGTAGGCGACACGTCACTCCATGTAATAGAGCCGTCGTAACCAATACATGTATATATGGAAATATGTTTATAATCATGTAACTCTTTCTTGCGCCCTGCTCCATGTATTGAGCCATTGTTTCTAGTGTAACGTCAGTATCGCCTTGATAGACTCAAGAGAGTGTCATGTCAGTTGTCACCACCCTGTAGGCGACACGTCACCCCATGTAATAGAGTCGTATCCTAGGGGATCGCGTGGAATGCGCCCGACGACACGCGCCTGACACGCGTGTGCCGCGTGTAGCCTAGGTAACGGGAGCGTTTCATCCCCTATTGTGAAGGCCGCGCGCGAAAACAACCCCTAGGATCGTATATTGGATTCGCGGAGCATTGTTTGTCACTTCACAATCGCTTCGGGTAGAACGGGGATGTTCTGATGGAGATCAAGACATAGCTCAACGATCACGAGAAGAAATGTTAGGGTTCGGTCAGGAAGTACAACTGTCTTAGTCAGAGAAGAGGCACTTTATAAAAATTGAAACTATATTACAGGTAGTAAACGTTACACATATACATCATTAGACTTTTCACTGTTATTTACTTATTTTTATTTAAAAAAATAAATAAAAAATGTAGGCGCACGGATGAAAGATGAATGTTAGGATGATAGAATGTGATGGTGATAATGAACTCTTCGGAGGACCAGCTAAATTAGCAATGAATGGACTGTAAAGTAATAGCTTTGGCCTAGCACAGGGATCCACGAATACACGATACTTATAGAAATCATTAACGAAAAGAAGATAGAAATACCCAACATGCCTTCGAAGGCTACAGAAATTTTTAAATTTTTAAATAAAAATAAGTATTAACAGTGAAAAGTCTAATGATTTGTATAGAGAAGAGGCACGTCTACGGAGTACATTAGGAAAGCTTACATTATTATCTTAGGTTTATGTATGAATATCAAATCGACAGTGTTGGCTCGATCGGGCTCTAAGCGCGCGACTCTGATTTGGGATGTCCCGGGTTCAAATCCCGTCAAGACTGACAATCCTGACTGAAGGTTAGTGTCGAGGTTTTCCTAAGTCGTTAATGCGAATGCAAGGGCTTGGGGCCTCTTAAAATAGCCCTCGCCTTTTACAACTATCCTATCCGCAACACCTAGTTCACCTGAACATGTTTAATTCCCACGATAAAAAATATAAATATCAAATGCTCTATGCAACTTTCTAACGTTAAAACGATTTTGGTGGAGGTGCCGGGTCCAACATATTATCCCTCCTTAAGGTATTATTCTAGCCCCGCCCCCTGACCCGAGGGTCAACAAATACGTTCTGCATCATCCTTGTCGAAGGACGAGTCAATCAGAGATCATGTTCGTTGTCTCGTGAGACGTGACTCACGCACAGACGGACGGACGGACGGACGGACAGACAGACAGACAGACAGACAGACAGACAGACAGACAGACAGACAGACAGACAGACAAAATTACAAAATGACAGATAGACAGATTGACAGACAGACAGATAGAATGTAATGCATATAGCTGAGATTCCTTCCTTATTAATTAGTTAGTAACTATAACTTTTCCTGGAATGATTCTTTAATTAATATATAATTAGGCCTACAAAAGTTTACTCAACGTAGAAAAGAGTTTATTTTTCGTGAACTTAGTGAATATCTGAAGTCAACGTCTCCAAATAAAACTGAAGTGCTTAGTATGAGTACAATTAATTAATTCATCACTAGCTTAGATATCACAAAAATTTTAAACGGATACCTTGCAAAAAATACCCGATAAAGACTTTATTACCATTCAAACTATATTAGAGAAAAAGTTATTATAACTATTTTAATGCTTTCAGTGTCCTTCATTATAAGATTAAATAAATGAATCAAATAGTTTTAATTAAATAAGCAATCCAAAATCTATGCGGACAAAGAGGATTATTTATAATTAAATCTTTCCACAGCAATTGTATTATCATGCAGTCAATCAATACAACCTATTTCCAACCAATCGGGTAGGGAATAATACACCGACAGTGTTAGCTCGACTCTGATTCGGGAGGTCCCGAGCACAAATCCCGTCGAGACCGGAAATCCTGACTGGAGGTTTTTCCAAGGGTTTCCTCAGTCGTTAATGCGAATGCAACGGATTGAGTCCTTTTAAACAGCACTCGGACATCTCTTCACAATCCTATCCGCAACATACCTAAAGGTAGACACCTGGGGCATGAATTGCACCCTGGGCAGGCTTCCGACAAAACATTATTGAAAATTATTAAACGAGGGAGCGGAGCGACCGAGTGTCTCCATTCAACTCGAACGGCTCTCATTCTGTGATTCTGTCTGTCTGTCTGTCTGTACGTCGAAAATCAGCCGAACCGCTGAACAGATTGGGCTGAAATTTTAAACAGACATCCGGTACGAGTTTACTGAGAACTGCTAACAAAATCAGCTAGATTCATTGCGATTTAATCCTACAATAAATAAAAATGTGATTCTTAAGATATCTATAGCATTTGTTTAGTAGCAGCTAGTGGGACGATAACTACGTGGCTTGCATGGCCTATTGGTAAGCATTCAGACTACCGCACGGAAGGTTGGGGTTCGAAACCCATTAGTTCGAACTTTTGTATATTTTTACACCCACATATTATTTTTGAGGGGTGTTAAACGGGAAATAAAACTTAGGTGATTTTGTTTTATCTTGGAAATTTGGTAATGTTTCACGCTAATACGTTTTGAACATGATTCGCATTTTAAATGTTCAATTTAAATAACTAGGGAAACGCCAAAGTCGTTCTTAAACGAGTGAGTGAGCCATGTGTTGAGTACCCGGGAACATCGGCTTTTCTCCCATATACCTAAGGCTGGATCTAGCCCAGTATGGGGAATGATACCGGATACTATACACATGGGTCACTCACTCGTTTAACAACGACTTTGGCGTTTCCCTAGTTAGAGGTTAATATGACATATAAAGGGTGATCTTTGTGTGCGGACATACGCGTCATAGTCATGTACGGGATACGCAAATTAAGTTGAAATGTATTAAATATTATCAGATAGTTTTGACTTCGTTGGTGTGAAGTGCAATGTGCATTATTTAAGTTATGATGATAAGATTAAGTGATTGATTGGATACTGCTTAACGTCTCATATTAACGCACTTGGGCTATTCGAGACGATGAGTGGTGATAGATGAGGATGAAGTATGAACAGAAGGGAGAAGGGGAAACCCAGTACCGGCACGTAGCTTACTCCTTTCGAAAAGTACCAAGGATACCAACGGCTTAACGTCCCATCCGAAAGGACGGTGTAACCTTGACAGTCATATAGGTTCCTCCACTGACTCGTACTTGCCAAACCAAGTTATATAGGCCTACACCGAACGATATAGAAAACTATGATCCCAGAAAGGCAACGACGAAAGGTAGCGGGGGGTGGGGGGGTGAAGACACTAGCTATGACCTTGGTATCTAGTCCAGACACGCGCGTATTAGTTAGGGATTTATATTGTGTAGAGAGGGATGTATGACCTTGTACTATCCCGGTCGCATCGAGACACGTGTACTAGGTAGGGATGTGTGTAGGGAGGGATGTGACCTTGCTCTACTAGACACGTGTACTAGGTAGGGGTGTGTGTGGAGGAGGGATGTGACCTTGCTCTACTAGACACGTGTACTAGGTAGGGGTGTGTGTGTAGGGAGTGATGTGACCTTGCTCTACTAGACACGTGTACTAGGTAGGGGTGTGTGTGTAGGTAGGGATGTATGACCTTGCTCTACCCGGTACCTCACCCAGACACGCGCGTATTAGTTCGGGATGTGCATTGTGTGGGGAGGCATGTATGACCTCGTACTATCCCGGTCGCATCGAGACACGTGTACTAGGTAGGGGTGTGTGTGTAGGGAGGGATGTGACCTTGCTCTACTAGACACGCTTGCACTGGGTAGGGGTGTGTGTGTTGGGAGGGATGTGACCTTGCTCTACTAGACACGTGTACTAGGTAGGGGTGTGTATTGTGTATTGTGCAGGGAGGGATGGCGCACGGCAATTGGACAATACCGCACGCTCGTGATTTGAGCCTGACCTCGTAGCCATGGCAACGACACACACGCCACACCTGTGCTGGGGCGTCGCGACGCTCACACAGACGCGTGGCGGGAAACAAGGGCAGTTCATGTTGATCATAACTATACACATGCTCGTAAGACTTTTATAAATAACCATTGGATATATTTTTAAGTGCTTACAGTTCACTTCCAAAGACAAAGACAATGACATATATACATAAGCACCGACCGTCTTCTTACAATAGTCAATACTGTATATGTTTATGACACGTGCATAATAGTCATCTAGAACAAATAACAATTAATCTATGTTATTATTCGACAGTAAAATTTTACTAACAAAATCTTAAACTTAACTTTTCGTCTGCTACTCACATTTGGCAGTGGCACAAAGCTATTCGCTCACATATATGAAACTTTGCATAGCTGTCTATAAAGCATACATGTACAGCCCTTCAGTAATATTTTTTTAATATTTTATTTTAACTAGCCAGAATATGGTAAAATTTGGACTTTTTTAAACAAAATCCCGAAAATCAATTTAATTTTTGTAAATTATTTAAAAATAGTTTTTGGCTAAGTTTTACTTTAGAGACCAATATTTCCGCGTCCGTGATAACTACCCGAAATTTCACACGTCTGTGACGTCACTCGGCCGAGCGAACAGCAATTTCACACGAGATGGAAATTCGTCTCCACTGTTGCCACTTCTAGTTCTGTACATAACATTTTAGTGTCCAATGAATTTGATTTGTTATTTCTAAAAATAATAACTACCAGTTAGTGTAATGATGTGTTTCAGGTCGAAACGTAGCCTTCTCGACTTTATTAAGGGATGCATTGTCCCTTAAAAAGTCCTTTAAAATATCCTGCCTTTCGATATTGCATTGCAAGGTCTCGACGAGCCGCAGGTATAAAAAGGGTAGGATCATCGCTCCACACTCCGTGGGACCGGGTCGGCTCGGCCTTGCGGCGCGTTGCTTGAGCTTCCCGTCAGTTGTCGGTAAATTTTGCACAAGCCAAAGAGAACGCGCAAGGGGTAATAAAAAATGGTCAGGTCAGGTAGTCCGGCTCGTACATGCTCGTTGAAGCGGTCCCACGAAAACCCACTGGCTCGCCACTCGTATGAATGAAAGGCAAGATTTCTTTTGTTCTTCACCGTTTTGACCTTTGAAATCCGTTCGTGCAAGCCTCCCCAAGCCAGGCTCGGACAAGCAGGTGCAGGCTATAGGCTAAACAAGCCACACGCCGTGGGACCGCTCAGTTTTTTTTGAACCTGTATACCTGCGGCTTGTCAAGCCACCCCCACCCCACCCCGACCCGACCCAGGCTCGTCGAGCAACACGTCGTGGGACCCCGGCTTAATTGTAGTGATTTAAATAGAATTTAAAATTAAATATTGAATACTACATAGTAAAAAAAACGTGTGTTTTTTTATTATGACAAGTTTTTCAATTCTTAAAATTCATGTTAACAGTTAGAAACGAAATATCTCAGATTTGTAGCTTTCTTGCTAATAAGTAAATAGAATTCTTTTCTTTTTATTTCAAAATAATTTACAGATCTTTAGAAACACAAAATTTTCCCGATAATATTGAGGTAGATTTTTGACTAACCTTTGTAATTTCTGTGTTGCTAAGATTTAACATTTTGTCTTATTTTGACCTCTATTGATTTTATTCAGTTCATAAAATAATATTTTTAAACTCAAATTTAAGCTTTTATTTGAAAGTGTGTTGGAATGGTATAAATAATCCCATCGAATATCAATTTATCGACCACTTCATCGTTTTGCATTTTTCTTTACGTCTGCACTCCAGTTTGAAGTTCACTTGAACCAGATCCCTCTCTAGAAAGCAACCCCACCCTGACAATGCAGTTTCGTACAGGAAATAAAACCAAGGTTACATTTATTATAAATCCAGGCCAAGGTGACGAAAATATCTAGTTTGGTCATTCTTGGATACGGTGATCGATTCGATCTGTCTAGAGGGCTGTGGTTTCCGCCTGATTGAAGTTTCTGAACGATCTCGTGGACCGTGAGTCAACTGTCTCGTGAGCTTTGACAGATGACACAGCGGTGATATGTCCCAGTGGAGGTTAACATGCGGCCAGTAAACATCGGTGTATATACCCTGGTTGTAGTTATCTTGTTATTCGCTGACTTTGACACATTGTCTAACGTTTCAACAATGAACTTTTTCTGTTTTGATATTATATTGTCATTCAGTAAAATTAAATCTGCATTTATTAAACACTGCAATAATCTATGAGTCACGATGAAAAATAATAATATTAATAATGGTTTTTATATCAATTTTAAAAGAAAACTTCCAGACAATCAATCAATCAATCAATCAATCAATCAATCAATCAATCAATCAATCAATCATTCAACCAAGGCGCAACTCAAATATGCAATGCAAGAAATGGTGGAAGAAAGTAAAATCCATTTCTAAATAAATACAACAACAAAATTTATGCAATTATTTATAGGTATTTAATATTTTAAATGTCCGAGCCTAAATTGATGTTAGTGAACATTTTTTTGAGGCAATCTTTGTAGCATCAAATTATCAACATCCACCTCTGGACCTAATTATATCGTTGGTTCAACAAGTGGTGTGTGAGGACCAAAAGTGTGCCAGATTTTAGGGTTTTAAATGTGTAAGGAGATGGTGGAGGTGCCGGTCCAGGATGTACAAACTTTATTGGTGGAGGTGCCGGTCCAGGATGTACAAGCTTTGTTGGTGGAGGTGCCGGTCCAGGGTTTACTTAACTTTATTGGTGGAGGTGCCGGTCCAGAATTCTTAACTTCATTGGTAAAGGTGCCGTCCAGGATTTACAAACTTTATTGTGAGAGGTGGCCGGTCCAGGATGTACAAACTTTCTTGGTGGAGGTGCCGGTCCAGGATTTACAAACTTTATTGGTGGAGGTGCCGGTCCAGGATGTACAAACTGTATTGGTGGAGGTGCCGGTCAGGTTTTTACAAACTGTATTGGTGGAGGTGCCGGTCCAGGATTTACAAAATTATTGAAGGTACTGGTCCGGACAAATTGTAATTCCTAGCTTATATACAAAATGCCATTCAATACAAAATAAATGCTGAAAATATCAAAAATGAATTATAAGAAAATAATGTAAGATTTTTAAAAGTAAAATTCATCACAAGAAAAAGTCAATATCCGGACTTTTTACATCGAGTATTTTCCGTCCGACTTTTCCTTACCCGACCCGACCCGACCTGAAGCAAACCCAAAGCAGTTTGAACTCGAACCCATCTCGACTGTTAAATCTTCTGCCTTCACAGCCCTATTTAAAACCACCTTTGGGATTACTGTGTATTTATTGTTAACAGACATAATATGCCAATATACATTCCCAAAAATCTTATAAAAAACAAAAATTCTTAGCAGTGTAAATACATTTTCCTGCATTTGAAGAATCTGAAAAGAATAAATTTTTAATTGAATTGAATTGAAAGTATTTAGTATATACTCACTTTTTTAAAAAATTAACATAATAACCATGCAAGTTTTCTTGAACTGCGACCAAAGCGTTTTGATCTCTCAAAATATTGTTAAATTTGAATCTGTGATCACTCAAGCTTTAGAATATTAACATTACAATTTACCCACTAGCTTATTTTCATTAGTCTCTTCTTTCATATCCATTTTTCTTTTCTTTACATTCAATAATATCTCTCATTATTAATTTTCATTGTTAATAATTTTTACTGTTTCACACTTAAATTGCTAATTTCAAATGTGTTTGAAGAGATACATTTATTATTTTGTGAATGTTTATTGTATTTTTAATGTATGTATGTATTTTGTCTGTCCATTGTGCTATGATTTGCACTTGTGCAGTATTTGTAGTCTGTTGTAATATGCATTATAATAAATAACTTACTTCCATGGTGTGTTACGCTAAAGTCAGAAGTTTTTTAACTTCTGATTTGGACTTAAGCCCATCAGTTCTTGTCGTAGGAGTTTGTAAATGGTGACTTTGGAGCCGTCTTAGCAACGAAACACATAATAAATTCAGAGTTGTGCTGAATCGGCCTTGTTGATTCTGCCGTTGATCTGCGGGTGTTCGCACTGTCCATACCACTGATTGCTATATTTCCTATTTTAATATCGATCTTTGGTTGGTTATCGCTCACTTGTCGATTGCGTCGGGGCCTACAGGGTTGGCTTGGTCGCTTTGATTTAAAGTCCCACACTGAAAACCAGTTATATAACTGAGTGGGTAGACACTAAATACAATTTATTTATTTATTGATGTATCGGAGCTCAAGTGGCGCAAAGTGTACACCGTGTGGCCCGAGAGTACCCCCTCCCCCCTCGCCCCTGGGGATGTAATAGTCCCGGAGAAATCCCGCAAAACAGGGATATTGAGCTCTCTACCACTACACGAAGATCAATAGGCTCTAGACACCGCAGACATGGGACATAGACAGCCGGACTTTGTCCAATTTACCCCTGAGAGAATTTATGTATTTTCCTTATGTGTGCTCCTTCCTCGCCTCCCGGTATTTTACCAGGACGAAGTCGCTTCCAAGTTGGCTACTTAGAAGAGAGAATGCATACATTCTAGCGTGTCGGGAAATTTTCAATAATTGTCAGCGAACAATATAATATTGTGCTGAAATATGTAGCAAATTCTTCAAGTATTTCACTATATCTAATAATAAACAAGAATTTAAAGTTTAAATTCTGAAATGTAGAAGTCGCTGATATTAAAATCTTACCACGCGAAATTCCACATTTTAGTCATTTTATTAATTTGAGCCAATTTTGAAAAAGTTATTACAAAGTTTTTGTGGTTTACCTAGAATCATACATAACCTACGTAAAAAAACATATAATATTATATTATTTTCAATGTCGTTTTTAATATTTAAAGTAAAAAGCTCTCACGCACAGGCCGCAAGGTTTATGTGGGGATTCATTTTCTCCGTATTCTTGTTTTCGTTGGTTTGGTAATATTATATTTTATTCAAATGTGTTCAAGATATTTTCTTTGTGCTGTAATGTTTTGTTGTGAATAAAAAATTTCCAGCTTTTTCTATCTTTTTTGTGTAAAAAAAAGGTAATTTATTATTTCAATCAATAAAAACATGTTCTGATCAATATATTTAAACATTTTACAACGCAGGCTGTGGTTCTAACCAAAACCAAATACTGTAATAGACGCGTCTATTACAGCGTGCGGATAGAACAATTGTGAAGGGATGTCCGAGGGCTGTTGAATAGGACTCAACCCCTTCATTTACATTAATGACTGAGGAAAACCTCGGGAAAACTTTCAGTCCGGATTGCCGGTCACCGACGGGATTCGAACCCGGGACCTCCCGAACCAGAGTCGCGTGTTTAATGCTCGAGCCAACAATGTCGGTCATAAACTTACTTTAACCCGATTATGTCAGAGAAGCTTCCTCGGAAATTCACAGGAACTTTACAAATAAACGTCGTCCGTACAATCCATCTTCGAAACTATAACGATTGTGTAAATAACCAACCAAACAAGTACAAATATCGACGTTAGATCCATCGTCTCAAACGTCAAGCAAATCGAACAATACGACGCCAAGTTGGCAACATTTCAATGCCTCCAGGTCGTCAAACTTTCGCGCACTAAAACAAAGTCTCGGATTTACCCCATCCATGCAGCATCGAGGGTTGTTCTTGTTTGACATTGAAGACTCAATCTGGTTTTATTAACTATCTCGAGGGCGGTGGAGGGGTGAAGGAGGGGAGGGAGGACGCGTGACGCGGCACGTCGGCTCGCCTTTGTCACGGATACACACACTAATGGAAGTGGACGCCGAGCGTCGCCCAGACGACGTAGGAACAAACAACAGACAAAAGACGTTGCATGAATAGAAATTTGTCGTTATTCGTTGCTTTGCAGTTTTCAGCACTGTGCTTTTCAGTGAGCTCGCTTTGTGAGTTTTGTTTTTTGGAATTCCTACAATACGTCCCTTGTTGTCTGCTGCATGCTGCATGCTGGATGAAGGATTTCCAATTTATTCATTTTAAAAAGGGTGTCATCAATGGATCAAATAGACGTGCCTTTACGCCTTGCTGACAAAATTTAATATTATATTGGAAACTCACTAGTGATGTTTTTTAGTTTATAATGTTGATAATTCCAAAGTTTGCAATTTTCGATTCGTTTTCCTTACATTTAAACCAGTATTATCGAAGCTGCGTGAACATTTATATGTGTGGTGTGTTGCGTGTAAGCACTAAACGAAAAACAATCTCTAACACAATCTCATTCTCCAAACATTAAACTAATGAGTGACAAAAGTGAAAATGTACACTAAACATCTTACAAGAAATGGAATTTCAGTTTTTTTACTAAGAAAACAGGTGTTAATATCCCAACAATATGTTCTTAGATAAACTAAAATGATACTGCACATTGTAAAGAAGGATCAAAACCAGAGCTCTTTTGTCATGTAGGCCAATAGGTAAAAATGGTATCCGATATCCATGTAAAGAGTAAATAACGAAAAGTAGGACGGCGTGAAACTGATTTTTCATGAGTTGAGTACAATGTTAGCCAAGAAACTGGTCTTACATAACTATAATGCGAGCCAAGAATCCGGTTTTCAAAACTATAATCTAATGTATGTATAATGTAACTACATGTGAGCAAGAAACCGGTTTTCATAACTATAATGTGAACCAAGAAGCAGGTTTTTCATAACTACAATGTGATCCAAGTGCCTGCTCACCGCCTCCAAACGAGTTTTCTACATGTCAATAAACTACTGTTTTAATTATTTTACTCCGATGAGTGATGAAAGTAAAGACGGGAATGTCGCATTAACATTGTGTTAATCAATAAGCACAAGGTCCCTGTACAGAGCTATTTCACACCCGCGTTCTTCTCCCATAATAAATCGTCGATATTACGTCAACTCCGAGAATATTACACCTTATTTATGTTAATAATATCGTTTCCTGCGAGTTTCCATAAAAGATTCCGAAGTCAGATCACTTGAGGGGAAGTTGCTCGTCAGCATATTCTGATCTTATGAATAAATAATAAATGTTGTGAGATTGCACGAAGGTTTTAACATCACGGAGTAATAAATAAATAATAATTGACGCGTTTAAAAGCAGGATTTAGCGTTGAAGCTCCAGTCAGGAAGGTAAGAGGCTAATGCATCAATTACTAAGTTTGAACAAAATATAATTTTATATTAAAATTAAGAACACTTTTAAAAGTAAATCATCATGTCGACGCGTTTGGACATAAGATTTGAAGCCCCAGGTAGAAATTAACAAAGCTAATAACTAAGTAATCAATTATTTGTTTCTAAATATATTATCTGAAATCCAATGTAATTGCGTTATAGTGGGTTTATTATGTTTTTAAACTTACAACATTTTTACTTTTAGTCCAAAGACAGATGAATATTAGTAGAATGTAAAAATAGGGCCAGCTGAGACTTTCCAGCCTAGTGTTAGACAGACTTGAAATCTGAGACATCAACGTAAGATCTAGCATTTCTATGAACAATTTGCAACTAATAATTTTATTAACATTTAAGAATCTCTATATTTCTACATTCAATTTCTTGTATTGTATTGCATCAATTGTTTAATTTTAGTTTTAGTTTTATACACGCCTTGTTTGTAGATATTATTTCACACTCTCTTCGGAAAAGTTTATATCTGTGCAATGTACAAGATCAATGTCAAAAAAGTATTATTATATAATAGATTGTGTAATTTCCTTCTGAAGAAATCTTGCTTTTAACGTGCTTATGAAAGCATAGTATCGTAACGTAACGTAGCGTAGCTTCTCGACGTTTCAAGGACATTTCGTTTAACCCCCGACATCAACCAACTATCCCAATAAGACGAAGAAATTCTCCCTCTGGTCTGTTTGTCTGCCCCCCCCCCCCCGAACAGAACAGGTAGCAGCTACTGAGCGGGTTGCCTACCCCGTAGGACCCGGGGATCGATGTACCAAGGCCCGGCCCAGCTTGCGGCTCACTCGACAAAATGGCCGACGATGCCGGGGGACACACAGCCACGCGGTGCAACGTCAGGGGGTTGTTTGTTGTAGTTGTTTACCGGGTACGCTTTGTAGTTATCTGCATTTACTAATGATTTGTTTCACAAAACAAAATATATTATGTTAGCAGAAAAGAGCTCAGCTCCTAACCCACTTGGTGAAGGCCAACCCTGTAATAATAAGAATAACTAAGATTTAAAATTTAAGGCTTTCGCGCCGGATTATTATCATTAAAATTAATGATATTAGTTCGTTAGCTATTTGACCCGTAAATATAATATTTATTGAGTGTTTCTTTAAACTCACTTACCAAAGTCACTGTACTCGGCTACGGGAAAAAACAGTGACTTTGGTAAGTGATTTCAAAGAAACACTCAATAAACATTAAAATTAATATAATTGATCGGGACATTTCGTCGTCTCGAATATATTTTATTGTGTTTTGAATGTCCCGATAGTATTTTCAATTATAATATTATTATAACAAGCACTAGCAAAGCTTTAACATAGAAATATAAGTATAAAATAACATTACGCATATTACAAACATTAATCAAATAAAATAAAATAATATTGACTATATTATGTTTACTAGAAGTTGTGCTTTACGTGTTAAGACTCTAATTCAGGTGGTCGCCGGTTCGTTACCCGACATAAGCAATTTTTACAGGTGGTTTTCCAATATTTCCTCCATTCTAATAAAATGCGAATGCTTTGAGTATTCATTCATATTATGTAGTCATGTCTTTTTTCATGTAATGTGTAGCCCCTGTAAGCCCTACACAGCTGGTTGGTGGGACAGACGAAGCAAAATATACGTTGTCAGTGAGCAGCTTACCTACGACATTTTCCCCTGTTGTTTACTAATCGTAAAGACAGGAAGATTCCCTATCAGTCGATAAGCGGACTTGACGGTCAGATTACCCTAATGTATTGTTCCTAATTCTTGATGACGAAAAAAATCGTTATAGAGCGCTGTATTAATAATTTCCCAAATAAAAATTCCGCAACTTAAAAAAACAAAAAACAAAACAATGGTCCGTCTATTATGCCACATTTTCTTGACCTCTTAAGTTATTCTATAGGTAAACGCATTCACTTATAATTTATTGAGATGACTTTTTCTCACAACATCCAAAAATTCTGCATTGAAGACCACAAATAATTTCTCATTTCGTTAAATTGTTTGATGTGTTTACTTTACGATATGATTTCGTCTATAAGAAAGTTGTAAACTATTTTTGGTAATCGTTTTGACGTAATTTTTTATCGGGTCATTTACAACATTTTATAGACTACTTTTCACACTATTTTCAGCGTCCGAAGTGATTGGCACCAGTGGCCAACCGTGATGTATACTCGAGGCGACGTTACTAATAGTAGTTGACATGTTATAGTCGGCTTACTCTGACTTGTCCGCGTGATAAGCACGAATAAGCGATTCGCTAGGGATAAAACTGTCCGGGATAGATTAATAAAACAAGATTTGGTATGTCTCCGGGATAGATTCTTAAAACAAGACAAAGATTGATACACAAATAAATTGTTGATCTCTTTTGGTGGAGGTGCCGGGTTTAAAAATATCATCTTTAGAGTGTTGATTGCCCCGTCCCCCTGATCCATAGGGTCAACTAAAATACGCATGTCCATCGGAGGTCATGTTCGGTTTTTATCGTGTCACGTGACAACCGTACAGACGGACGAACAGCAAGCTCCCTATTATTCAAAGATTGGCATGCGTTTTTATGTAAGGGAATAGGACAATTTGGCAGTTGGCACATACCTATTCGCTCGGCCAGCAAGTATATCGGACGAACATGACGCTTTGCAAAGTGGTAAATAAAGCATTTACATATAGTAGGTTTTCGATATTTTGCGTAAATCATCAAGAAAAACATCACGAATATGGATAAATTTGGACTTTTTAACAAAAACCAAAGTTGTGAAAATAAATTTTGAAAAAAATTATTTGAAAACAAGTTTTAGAAAAGCGTTACTGTGGAGCCCTTCGTTCCTTCTTCCGTGACAACTGCCCAAAATTGCAATCGCCTGTGGTGTCAGTCAGCCGAACGAACAGAAATTTGCTAAAAACGCATGTCCTATGCTCGATTAATGCTATCCGTGACCCCTGCAGTCAAGAGGGCGAGAATAATATTTCATAAAGGGGCATTTCTCTCTACTAGGCACCTCCACCAAGAGTTCTGATTTGTGTTCTAAGTGGACAATCTGTTGATTAAGTGGCTTCGCTCCCTATTCAAGTACTCCCGCATCCGAGCTTGTAACTTACGGACTCTGACGCTAGAGCTACTCGGATCCATGCTATACACGTTCGCTCAGGAGACCGTTATTTTTATCGCAGCCGCCAACAGTTTCCAACTAATCTTCGAACATCAGTCAACTCTATAAACATAAAGTGTTGATGAACGCGAACCGTGATTACCCCCGACGTTTATTCGAGGTAACAGATACTCGGGCCTGACCACGTGACCTTTGACCGGGGCCGGGAGAACGCACCACATGCCTGCACGCGCCACGCGGTAACAAAGTAGCCACTGACTGAAGCTTGGAATTCCATGGGACTGATTTCGTTGTAAAAAATGTTGCGTTCAAAGTAGGCGACAAATGTATGTTGAAATTAGGTCAGGAAAAAGAAATCGATATTTGGACACCACATCGAAATATCGAAACAAATATTTTTTAACAAAAATATCAAAATTTTACTAAAATCGTAAAAAATAATTAAAACGAGGATACACATTTTTTGGGAATATGCCTTGAAATGGGTATGTACTTTATGCTGTACATACCTTAGAAAGTGGATTTATTTCTTTAAATCTCGGTTCGGTTGCTTAATTATGTTTGAGGTGCCGGGTAGCCTATAGTAAATTCGTCCTGACTTTTAAATATGTTGGAGGTGCCAGGTCATAACAAGTGAGTGTGAAAACGTAAAACTCGGTACGAATTTTCGGCGATACTTTATCAACCCTTTTCAGCCAAACAATTTTAATTGCAGGCTTACTCTTTTGATAGCATTTTTTTTGTACATTAAATCCAGAATATTTTGTGTACAAATAATAAAATTTCGATTTTATTGTTATCGATATATATGTCATGGCTTAGCCCTAGTTAAAATACTTACAAATCAATCTTGTCATCAAATAACATTAACGCACCACGGGGTAAGGATGTAGCCGTACTTCGGAGATGTTATTCAAGATCTTTCGAGATAACCAGGCTTTGGCGCAGAACGCAGAGGTAAGTCAGGATCACTTGGAAGCTCTATCATTTGTCCTATCGGGTTGTGGTTTGCACCAAAATGTTAAGTAAGAATGTGAAAAAGTTGGTATCAAGGCACATTTTCTAAATACTGCTCACTTTTCTTATTAACTGACCGTAAATTAGACACCAAACTGTTGATTTGTAGTAATTTTCCAATTTTGTATAAGAGACAATTATTTGAAATCTTTGATAGAGACACGCGCTCATCCTTTGTTAACAGCCTCCCAAAAATGCAGATTTTTGGATGAATATTAAAGCTAATAAGCGGTACGTTCTGAATGTGAAATTAGCTGGATTTGACGATCGAGCGTTTTTTAAATGGGCATTTAACAGAGTAAAAAAGTTGGCCTGAGCTTGGCAAACAGTCTTTAGAATTCTATTGGGACGACCTAATTTCGTCGTCAATATAAAGTTATGTTCATATTAGGTAAGAAATGTAAACATGCATGTTCAAATGTTTACAGAACAAATTGCCAACAAAACAAACGCATGCCAGTCTGAGGTCATGTTGGGTTTTTATCGAGAGACGTGACACACGCACAGATGGATAGACAAGTATAGGAAAGTGATACACATGGGAACTTCGCTCACTAACTTTTACGAGTAAATTTATAACTTGCCACGCATTTTTAGGATTTTTAATGTGTTAAATGATGCAAATTATTCACTTAGCTCCCCGGTTTTTGTTTCAGTGCGTGAGAGTGCGTGACGCGACGTGCCTGAAATCCAGAGAGGAGGATTAGGTCGCTAACCCCCCCTCTAACTCCACCCCTCCCCCTCCCCCGATTAGTCGCCACGCGTCACTACATTCTAATAACCAAGGAAAGTCACGACTCTGTCAAATTGATGGATTCTTCAACGTCTCTCCTGCTCGGCAGTCCGCGGGTTAGTGGAGGAACTTGTATGACTGTCAAGGTAACACCGTCCTTTCGGATGGGACGTTAAGCCGTTGGTCCCCTTGGTACTTTTCGAAAGGAGTAGGCTACGTGCCGGTACCGGGTTTCCTCTCCTCCCCTTTGTTCTTACTTCATTCTCATCTGTCACCAATCATTGTCTTGAATAGCCGAAGTGCAATAAAATGAGACGTTAAGCAATATCCAATCAATCAATTTACGTCTCTCGCCGACAGAGTTAGCTCCGCATGAGACTCTGGTCCGCGAGGACGCGGGTTCGAACCTACCTACCAGCAAT
The DNA here is from genome assembly GCA_024449915.1 of Sweltsa coloradensis. Lineage (NCBI taxonomy): Eukaryota > Metazoa > Arthropoda > Insecta > Plecoptera > Chloroperlidae > Sweltsa > Sweltsa coloradensis. The sequence continues at coordinate 41,235 of JAMZAV010000778.1, read as the reverse complement.
CCTGACTGAGAGTTTATTCCGAGGTCGTGAGTGCTGGGATTGGGTCCTCTTTGGGTCGGGGGACCATTAAGCATTGAATGTAATATCAAACAACACAATCAACACACAACAAAATCTATGTATCTATGTATCTGTGTCTAGAAACCCTTCATAAAATACATAAATAAATAAATAAAAATAAATAAATAAATAAATAAATAAATAAATAAATAAATAAATAAATAAATAAATAAATAAATAAATAAAATAAATAAATACATAAATAAGTAAATAAACAGCCCTGGGACATTCCTGTCTCAATTACCCTTACCTTTTTTTTAACCTATAATATGTCACCTGACGAAGGCCACACCGGGTAAAACTGATGTGTACCGTACATTCTTACACGAAATATTGTTTTTCACTCCCATTTGGGCAACTATGATAATCAGAAGACAATGTAGCCAAAAACACGCGTTTTTACTTTTTGCAGTCAATTGTTATTGCATATCATGGAATATAGGACATAGGAAATATTTCGACTTTCATATGCAAGCTGTTTTCATAATACTTGTTTGATATTGTGTCAATTTAAATATAATTGATATAATTTCAGTTTATCGTTTTGCTTCAATACTTTGATTTGATCGTTGACTAAATGTAAAGATTATCGGTTATTATATATTTTACTTTTGCTCATTCCAATTAAAAAAATGCTCTCAGGAAATCTAAAATTCACTTATGTAACATTATGTATTTATTTAATTGTATTATTTATTAATCTAAAAATTTAATTACAGAGTAATTGAGCAATAGATAGGATGCAAAATTTGGGAATATTAGGACCATTGAATAAATTGATTTGCATCCTTGTATAATAAATTAACTTAAGCTACTGCATAATTGTTGGATGATATGGATTGTGATTCATAAATAGGTGATCATGGTGATTGTGTGGTTTGAATGATTATGAATGTTTTATCTTCTGAATATAGATTGAAACTATTTTAGTAGGTGACATATTAAGTTACTTCAAGATATCATAAATTAATTCATTGCACGTTACTATATAACTTGAACCTTAAAATAATTACGGCTCACGACTTTCAAGTAGAAATTTATCTGTATTTCACCCACGTAATTATGTAATGGGATCACAAAAAACAATTTCCATATGGGTTTATATTCAAGTCTGGCGTTCACCATGCTCGAGGCTGGCAAGACATTGTAGAGGCGCAGAGACATTGTATGCACAGACCAACTAGGTTTATGAGTCCACTCTATTTACATATCTTACTTCGGTCTGCATTACAATTATTCAGCAGTACAGAACATAGATCCGGTAGCAACGAGTGATAGTCGACATAACCGTTATTCATTTTAAACTAGGTAACACTATTTTCACCATAATGTATCAGTTCCAAAATAGATTACGAAATATATAGAAACTTAAAGGTATTTTGGTCATAGCTTAATGCCTAAAAGTAACCTTAATACATTAACGACCTATACAATGTAACTATGCCATGCCATACACACGTTTGCGTTAATATCATCAGAATATGCATATTAAATAAAAAGAGGATACGAATAGAATAGCTTCAATTCCCAGAAAAGTCACGCCCGTAATATGATATCACATCACAATTAATCTGGTAAAAGAGATCTGACCAACAAACGATTTAAGATAATGCGCTCTGCGGCTATAATACGCTTTTTTTTATTAAGATTAGATCTATGCTTGCATGTCCTTAAGAGGTTGCTAAATAAAGAATTCACATTTGTAAGAAAAAAGAACATGCGCGTAAAATATGGTCACAAATGAACTTTTTTAAAGAAAAAAAAAACACGTGAAAACAGATTCAAAGTTACTGAAAATTGAATGGCGTAAGAGCATTGATTAGCTTGAATTTGTTAAGAGTCTTCTGACTTTATTCGTTTGGCAATCAGACTTTGTTCTGCTAGCTATATGTTTTGTGATAAATTCTTAGCGAGAAGTGCCCTCTTAACGATTGACATGGTTTTACTGCTTTTCACTTATTTCCATTAATTACCATCAGAATCGCATTTAAATAACTGGTCAATTACCTTCACTGTATAATGTTTTATTATCCTTTTTAATTACCGTTTAAAACAGTTTGTGGTCAAAGCACAAAATTGAAACTAAAATACCATACCATGATGCACAACTTCGTGAACATACTCGTTTATAATCGTAATAATCTTAAACTATATTACGGATGGCCTACAAACCAAAACAAGTTTGAAGCAATTACCGGAAATACCGACAAAGTTATTCATCATACGTTATAGTGTACCACAAAGTTAACTTGCTCTTTAAATGAACTCTAATAAAAATAAAATATTACATTATTTCAAATTCATAATTTTCTTCCGCAGGCCTATGATTTTTTGCAGGAACAATCAAATCAAGTTTTGAACATTCAAACAACAAAAGCGAACATTCCACCTGATGGATTTATGTAAACATATTTACCAAACGACATTTCATTTATCTCAATAACCGCATTGCAAATGCAATGGTTATACATTTTTGGATATTAATTTTTTTTGTGTGTAAATGGCACAATTGGTATGGGAATTATATCCATTAGTCGAGTTATTAAAATAAATTAATGTTTAACTAATAATATTATGTACTTACGCAATCTTATTTGAAACAACCAGATTGGGAGCAAAGCTTACCGTTATTATTCTGCGCTTATAATAAGCTCTCATTTATAGTTGATGTTGCCGGGCACATAAATATTCAATCTTTCTGGGTGGATATCATCGCACCCTTTCCCACATGGGTCACGAAAAACATTGTGTATGGTCCTTGTTGAAGGAAAATGTCAACAAAAAAAGCATGTCAATAAGTGGTTCTGTTTTGTTTTTATCGTGAGATGTGTCACACGCACAGACGGACGAACAAAAAGTGATGGATAAAGGAGAGTATGCTCTTTTGTAATATACAACCATTCAGTATATTTGAATAGGGAGAATTGGTAACTTTTCCTCAGAAATCATCTATAACTTTTAATCTGGTGTTTGATTTAATCCATGTAAGGAACTAAAGGTTGTGGGTTCGACCTAGCACAAGACAAACTGTTGTCCTGAAGCAAGTAAGCAGATACTGGCGTCACCGACGGGTGGATTGCAGCCAATCAGCGGTCCCCGATTTAAAATACTGATCCCTCACTGGCCCGCCGAAACCACGCGCATCTGCTTTCTTTCTTCGGAGCAACTATATTATCCTCGTTTGATCCTTTAGATCGTAAATCATCCTCACTTTGTCTCGCCTAACATTACTCAGAGCAAGACAACAAACTAATAATATTTCAGTCACGAGTGCCGGCGCCGGGAGTCAAACGCGCGACCTCGTTGCTCGAAGTCTGCGTGATCAACCTGGACTACTTCTGTCGAAACCTGGTGGTGAGAGGGCGGGGGTTCGATCCCGCGTGAGACCTAGATAGATCGGCGTCACCGAGATATATTTTGTTGGGATCAGATTGGCTTACTATGTTATGGGTAAAAAAATAATAAATAAATTACAATATTATTAAACAAAAGTTTTTCTAGTGTGCCTGTCCCTGATGTGTATTTAAAATGTGGTTCAAACTGAGAGGATAAACACTATCAAAATATGTGTATTGATTATAATATAAATTATTATTATGGCTACATCCTATTCCCGGTAGTGACACACCATTCTTGAAAACATTACTGTAAAGATATAAATAATACATTTTTGTAAACCATTGAATTAATTTTGTTTAAAGATGTTCAAAATAGTCTCATTCAATTTAATTTGTTTTTTATTTTAACTTTTCAAATAACCTACTTGTTACGAAACCTAACAAGTTTACTAGCGATGAAAAGCTTTCTGATGTTTACGTAGTTTTCCACTAGTTATGTATATTGAACAATTGTGTTCCAATTTATCATAAAGAACAGCACTTTGTAATAATTTGTTTTTCATTTATTTATTAGTAACACTGAAATACAGCATTGCTGTCATTTTACATTGAGGTAATACAAAATCCCGTAAATCCTACCGAAATAATGTTCGTATGTACTTGAAAATGAATTCCTTCTAATCTACATATTCGACGCCTGGACTCGAACCTCCAACATCTCGCTATCAGTGTGCCACTAGGATGCCCGCCCACTGCACCACTCCCGCCGGTCCCATGCAGCACAATGGATGACGAGTGTAAAGTAAGGTCATGGCTGGTGTACACCGTTACAAGACCGGTCTCCGGTGTAATCACCCTACTTTCTCGAAGACGAACTAGCCGGCAGCGCGATTATGTCTAGACCTGTCTTGTCCACAGCTCTGGACATTTACATGATTAGTCTGGGGCAGTCGACAGTTAATTTAAACAACTATTTTCGTTATCATAGCTAAAATGTAGTTTTTAATTATAAATATAAGAATATTGAAGGTATAGAACAGTAAGGAAGGCAAGAAAATGTTGTCATTAAAAACAAAACAATAAAATAACAGGTTGTAAAACTTAATAAGTTGTGAGGTGTCGTAAAACATTGCTCCATCTGGGACTCGAACCCAGATCTTCCGGTGGGTCTGGGTTCTTGCCCCAGCCTATTTCTATGGCATGCTATTAATCAATAACTTTGCCAATAATATTGCTGTATAAGTATTAATAAACATTGATGGACAAAAAAGGAGTAGTTTTGAATGTAGCTTTCGTCGTTACGCTTTTGAAATGTTTTAGGAAATCACAAATAATTCGAACAAAAATCACACATATTTACACAAATTTGTCTTGTTATTATAAACAACATGCAATATACGTTTTTACAATATTGAAAATATGAAAATAAAATAAATAAGTTTGTATTTATAGAGCCTACCCATGCACTCAGTCACAACTGATTTTCAGTGGAGAATATTAAATTTAAACCCGACCAAGCCAACCCTGTAGACGCCGACACCATCGACGAGCGAACAATGACCAACTAGAGACAGGCAGGCATATTTAAGTATGAAACACCGATCAATCAAGCTGGACACGATTCCACTCGCGGACAGCGCCAGAATGAACAAGGCTAATTAGGAACATCCTTAGATTTTATTGCATGCCTCGGGTGGCTCCAAAGTCACCATTTACAAATTCCTAAGCTAAGAACTGATGGACTTTCCACGTCAAAAGTTAAAAAATAAGTTAAAAAGGTCCTGCCAAAAGCGGGAATCGGAACCTAGACCTTCTGCAATGGAAGAAAAACATCTTACCACAAGACAATCAAAAAATACTTCAACTTCGTTTAATGAACTTCAACGTTATTTCTCAGTGACTGCATGATTCTTCGTTCAGCGGGCGTACCAATAACAAAAAAAATAACTGACGTGTGGTATACACATCACTTTTCCCCTGTGTGAGTGGGTGTGAATACAATTGTTCGAGGACTGAATCAAAACCGCGGGAAAATCTTTCACTCAGGATTGCTGGAGGCTGGATTAAATTCCGGACGCAACGGTCAAGCCAATTACAGAGTGCATGCGTTAGCGTTACAGTTTACACCATGTGATATTATGCAACTCTAGCTGCCGGCCTCGCTTGAAATATTCGGTTCATATGTGGGAACTAGAACGGGTTCCAGATTGTCAGAACACACGGAATAAATTAAATTGGAAGAATTCCGGTGTTTATACAATCTACCGGACGGATATGCGGTTAGTTTTTTAATTTTGTCGTTTTAAGTTTTATCAGTGGTTCCTGAGGTACTTTGTTGAATCCGGTCTTCGTTGATCTCCATATATCACTGGATTTTTAATCTATTACTAGGCCGCTTCGCTAACGCTTTTTCCAGTCGCGTTGATGATGAGCTTTTATGGTTGATTATCGTTGCCCTAAAAGTACGATTTTTATGAGAAATATTTCTTCGATTGCCCCAAAATCACAACATATCTGAGTTCAGTGATTTTGAACGTTCCCATAAAGTTTCATCAAGATCAGAGCAGCCGTTTTTTCCGGTTTCCGGTCAAATATCACGAAAATATCGCATTTCAAATTGTAAAAGTAAAAGTTCGATATTCATGAGACATATTTCTTCATTTGTACCCATTTTTTTGGTGGTGGTGGTGTGGGGGGGGTGGGGGGGGTAAGTGAATTTAAGTCTTAAAATTTTTAATTTTAAACTTACTAAAGGAATAAACAAGTATTTCTCGAAAACTCTTAATTTATTTCTTGCAATTTATTTTTAACAAGGTGTCAAAATGGAAATTGGTTTAATTTGTTAATCATTTGTGCAATTTTAATTTAGAGAGTATTAACCACGATGTGTAACACATACAAACACTTGCTGTTGACAGTTGAAACTGATCATATGATTTTTTAAATTTTCTAATGGCAATCACCCATTTCTAAAACAAGCAGTCAACACATTAAATTGATAAGCAATCATATTTGGTAATGTAAGCTTGTTGGAGATGTTCACGTTGCTTCTCAACCGTTTCTTATCAACCTTACATAATATTCTCTTCTGTTGGCAAGCGACTAAAAGCCCTCTCAACAATGCAACAATCATGCTGTCAATAATGAATGATTTAAATTAAATCACGTTGATTCACGCGGGCATAAAACTAAGGCCATTTCTTCCTTGTGTTCTATGTCCCACTTAAAATGTAGAATACATAAATAAACAGTTACCGAATTAATGCGTCATGTGGAACCAAACATGTTTGATCACATTAAAAGATTCAAATTGCTTTAACACATATTTTAAACATGGCTATAACGAATTGTTGGTACGGTACAAGTATTAAAACAAACGTACAACGCACATTATGTGTTGTGATGATGTGTAACATGTTATCTAACTATGCCAGTCTTATATAAAGTAATTAATAATTACTAGGAAAACGCTTAAGTCCCGCCGCGTTGTTGGATGAGCATAATTGGTGAATTGAGCTGCCATGTGTTTTGCGGATTTTCTGTTGTTCTGTGAAAAAATCAGAACTTTGTTGAAATTTTTTTTTAAATTAAATCAAATTAATTAAAAATTAACTTTTTTTTTAATTAATCGTAATTTTAAAAAAGGAAAAAATCGTAATATTGAAATTTTCATAAGAAATAATTATTTGATTACGCTCAAATTTCACACGAATATATCAATTCATAAAATTAAGGTTCTGTGAAAAAATCATTACAATCGAATAAAGCATGTAGGTTTTATAAGTCAAGAATATTTTTAAAAATCGAAAAAAATCGTAAAATTGCGATTTTCATGAGAAATAATTTTTCGATTGCTCTCAAAAACGTGGCAGTTCTTAGTTCAGAGATTTCGAAGGCCTCCATAAAATTTCATCGCAATCGGAGTATCGGTTTAGCCGGAATCGTGTTAACAGACAGACAAAAATACAGAAAGAAAGAAAGAAAGAAAGAAAAAAAAAAAAAACATTCCGGATTTTTTTCTCCAGTGTAGTGAAATGGAATCTTCGCTTCGCTCGCTACGCTCATCCAATTAATAGTTTTTTGTTTTTACAGTGTTTTGTTATATTTAGCTTAAAATTATATGTGCCGCATTATTTGTGCCACGCTGTAGTGTAAAACTTTTGGTAAGCAAGTAGACAGAACTTTACCATGACTCCTTTACAGGAAACCTTCCTAAACCATTTTCGCATTACTTATTTACAGGAAATTTAAATTTTGTGATGCCATTTGGACTACATATGAATGTTCCCTGCTAATTTGTACTTAATTATATTAAACGGGAGTGATTTAGGTATATAACGTTTAAATAATATAATAATTGGACAGAATTGTTTTAATAACATTTGATTTATACGCTGGCAATCTTTTCTACGATATTCTTCTTAATTGCACGGGTTTTTTCCCCAAATAACTTGTTTAGTAAACATCCTATTATGCGTGAACCCTATCTCAAGTTGTTGAAGGAAAAGATTCATTTATCAAGATTTGTTCGCCAATTAGGATTCTTGCGTGAGCATCTTGATGATTTCTACAAGTGATTAATCAAACGTTCGTGTGAAAGTATTCCAGTACTTGATAATGATCTTGAACAGATTTGAAATGTAAATACAAAGTCTCCTTCTCGATGTTAATTGCGAGAGTCGTGTCTATTACAATGCACCACGTTGGATGTAATATTTTAAACTTTTCTGTAAGTCGATATTTCACTAACAAATTTTTATAAATACATTGTATCATGAATCGTGATTGATATTTAAATAGTGTAGATACTTCACTGATCGGAAACATTTGTTTTTCCAAGGTTTCACCGAAAATGTGTGAGTCATAATCTTAATTGTTTATATTATTATAATTTGGAGTGTATCATAAAATTTGAACAACCAATTAACAACAGTGCAATCTCCACAAGTGTGATGTAGGCACTGGAAGGCTAAAAAAATCATTAAAAAAACTTAATGCTATATTGTGTACGAAGTATAGGCCTTCCGTTACCAAATACGAATAAACAACTATGGCAGACATAATGATCATACCATCCCAATAGAGTTACAAATATATTTTTTATTAGGTAGTATGTTAATATTGTTTACGTCGAGATCTGATTGGATAGCAAGTATAGTTGGTTGTTGTAAGTACGTTGGATCCGATTATTATGCGAGTAGGCTACTTATAAATATCTAGTCCGAATTATCTATCGTCATCGATTAAACTAACTCGAGGGACGGTATTTCACCATAAAATTACTATTTACAAAGATATATTATGGAATATTGTTGATAGGCCCGCACAGGTATTCATTGATTTCATGTTAACCAATTATTTGAAATGTCTTCTTTAAATACATTTTTGTTACACTGTTGATTTCAATAATGTTCTCATTCTCATGCGTTACAAATACAAACACAACATACAGCTTAATTTGTTATGACCGTTTTAAATTTAATAACTGACATTCTAATAGTAAGTTAAACTCAACCGACTGTGTTAAATCTAAATCTAAATCCCGTCGAGATCGGCAATCCTGACTAAAGTTTTTCCGAGGTTTTCAGTCGTTTATGTGAATGCCCTCGGAAATCCCTTCACAAATTGTGCTAACTCCAATATTGCTAGTTAGACACTTGAGAGGGGCATGCATTGCACTCTGGGCTGGCTCCCTTGAGAAATTACAAAAAATAAATTTAAATTAAGTTAAAGCTAGTCGTTGATACCGTATGTTATTTATGGTTTTTACTAGATTATAAAAAGTCTTTATGCAACATGAAAGGTTTTAGAACTAGTTTCTATGAATATCAGGCCCTCGAGCTACACATGAACCCTTCCTAATTACCAACCTACCAACAAGAAAAAAAAAAAAACTCTCCGGCTAATAACGCGATGCCCACGCAATGCATTATGGGTCGCCCGCGGATGTTTGAAGTGGCTTCAATGGCGCCCCTCTGATATTGCCGCGCGGATCAGGGTATAGTAGGAGATGAAGAGTTTAATATCAGTGGGAGAGTGATGTTTACACAGAACTATAAGCCTGGGACGGCGTCTTTTACCGACATAACAGCGCCGAGGGCCAAACACCATAGCGTCGACGATCTTTTCAGAAGTTTGCCATGGGAGATTTGTCGTGGAGAATGAATGAGGGACGCGATTTTTTTTAGAAATATTAAAATATTTTTATTTTGAAAGGGTGGACATCATGGCGAGACGAGGAAATTTGTTCATTTGCGTCGTTTGTACATTTCACATCGCTTTGTGTCTGGGTGCGGCACACGCACACGCACATGGCAGATGGAGGAAATGGTTTTGCAATGTCCTGTTGACAGTGACATAAATGTTTCTCGGAAGGAAGTGTAACCAATGTTTTGCGACTCATCGGTCATGTGATAGGCCAACTTCTTCCGACTTTTTTCTTGTGATAACACGATTGCAACTTCTACAACACTAGGCCGCTTTGTACGTCAATTATTCACGTGGATAGCTGAGCATTTTAAATTTTGTTATTTATTTTAATTTTGTTTTAGTCTTATTTTTTTATTTTTTATTCATACTTTTTATTCTGTTTTTTTTTTTTTTTTAGTTTAAGGTTCCCTGAAATTTACTTTACGATCGGAGAAACCGATTTTATCGATATTGTGTATAGATTAATACTAGGAAAACGCTAAAGTCCCGCCGCGTGATGGATGAGCTTTTTAAAAGTTTTTAGTTTGCGTGGGATATCTTTACTTTTGCAAGTGCTTTGTTTTGCTACCTACGCATTGTAAGTGATTTTTGTCAAATTTCTTTTGTTACCTGTCAATTGGTATTATTTACCGTAAAAACTTATAATAAAAGCTTTATTTCTATGGATTTTGGCTAACTTTTTCAACTTTTTCTTTTAAAAGGTACTACATCACCATAACCTTAATGTCCATGTATAATATAAACGTTGAAGGCCCACCCGTTTGGTCAGAATTGGCCCAAATGGCACGAAAATATCGCACAAAAAGTCAAAAACTTATATTAAAAGCTTTATTTCTATAGATTCTGACTAACTTTTTCAACTTTTTCTTTCAGAAAGCAATACATAACCATTACCTTAATGTCCATGTGAAATATGAACGTTGTAGCCTTACCCGTTTGGTCAGAATCGGCCCAAATGTCTCGAAAATATCGCACTAAAAATCGAAAAAAATCGTAAAAGTGCGATATTCATGAGAAATATTTCTTCGATTGTACCCAAAAACGTGGCACATCTAAGTTCAGAGATTCGAAGGTCCCCTTCAATTTTCATCAATATCGCATATGCCGTTTGCCCGGAATCGTGCGAACAAACAGACAAAAAAAACAAACAAAAAAAACAAACAAAATAACAAAAAAACAACCGAGCTAAATTTTTTTTGGGGGTCAGTGAAATTGAAGTCTTCGCTTCGCTCATCCAATAAAGATGAGTAAAGTTTAGAAAATAAATCGTACACAGATTCTACCCACAGTCACAGAACTGATTTTCAGTGGGGACTGGGGAACATTATTAAAGCTGACCAAGCCAACCCTGTAGGTGCCGACACCATCGACGAGCGATCAATGACCAATTATAACGATTTATGGCTACAGGGGTATGAATGCGCCTTCCATCATATCAGTCCAACTCCTCATAAAAAGGCTTTTTATAATTAGCATAAATACAATTCAATAATTAAGTTTTATTTATCCTCTTGTACCTGACAATTACGGCTCGTTATCGAATTAGAAGACGTCATTTCTCCTAGTTATTATTTCAATGTCATTGTGCGTCATGTGTGGCTCGTTGGTCTTCAGGTTAGCATCTCTGCTTCCAATGCAGAAGGTCCAGCGTCAGTCAAAGTCAGAAGTTTTTTAACTTTTGATTTGGACTCAAGTCCATTAGTTCTTGTATTAGGAATTTTTAAACGGTGACTTTGGAGCCGTCCTAGCAACGAGGCACATAATAAATTCAAAGTTGTTTTGAATCGGCCTGGCGTTGATCCGCGGGTGCACGTTCGCACTGTTCCATACCACTGATTGATATATTTCATATTAAATAAATATCGATCTTTGGTTGGTTATCGTTCGCTGGACGATTGCGTCCGGGCCTACAGGGTTGGCTTGGTTGCTTTGGTTTATTGTCCCCCACTGAAAATCAGTTATATGACTGAGTGGGTAGACTCTTAATACGAATTTATTAATTTATTAATTAATTTATTTATTTAATCAATTCTTATTATCCTATTACTACCTGACAATGACGACTCGTTATTGAATTAGAAGACTTGTTATTCCACCTAGTTATCATTACCATGACATTGTGTACACCTGAAGACTTCTTTGCCCGCCTCGCAGTCTATCATATAGTGGAGTTGCAAGCGTCTACCAGTGACCTCGGCGCTGGATCAGGCTAATAGGTCTAGCTGTTCTTTACTTCTTTCTCCAGAGGAATGTCGGCTGGCCAAAGTGCGTGACGAAGTTCTATCATCGCGCCTCCTTGTTTTACTTAACACGAACGTATAACAATACTTTATACTTCGTCAGCCTCGCTCTTGTAACTGTTGTTGTTGTCTAGTTGAGTTGAGGTAACGCAGACCTACTCTAGAGATCGTTGGGTCGATTCCACTCACCGGGAATTGAAGATTTTTTCTCATGTTTTCCAAAGTCAAAGACAAACGATTGGATTGGATTCTTTAACTACCTATAGGTATTTATTTTTTTAAATAGCAACAAATTTAAAATAAAGTAAAAAAATAGCTCTAAAAGCCCAAATTGATGTAAAATGCCACATGAAGTCGAAATGAAAATTGATTTTTGTTACTGATATTTATCTGGATTTTTTTAATAATTGGTACAAGGTTCGTTTGACGGTAAATTTGTTGGTACAGCTGCTTAAGGCTATTGTACCACCTCTGGTCGATAATTTGAAAGTTGAAGAAACATGGCTGAAAAGTTTTCTGAATGAAAGAGGGCCTTACTTTAAACAGGAAAAAACGGGAAAAAATGTTTTGGGCGGGACGTAACCTTACTTTGGCCATTATGTGTTGTTTTTGACAATAGTGTAGCCAGAAAAGCCTATTTATTGCAAAAATTAAAATTTTGAGAATCGGTTTCTTTGGATTACGTTTTCTTACAACCTTTAGCTACAACTTCAACTATAAGGACAAATAGATTTCTGAAAATTCAGTTGGTGTACACTTTTTTTATTCAAACGGTTACAAATATGATTTTTTTTATATGTTTGTTATCGTTTTGCAAAAAAAATCGCAAACCTATGATTATTTCAGAATTATTTGTCCTTATAGTTGAAGTTGTAGCTAAAGGTTTAAGAAACTGCTTATATAAAAACATGCGTGCGGTAAAAGTAGGTAAATTGATTGATTGATTGATTGATGGTGAAGTGAATAATTAAAATGAATTGAACGGACCCAATTTTTTCATCATTTTCAAAAAGCCAGCTAAAAGAATGCTTTAGAGAAATGGTATAATTGTAACCGAAAGTCGTAGGGTTTGAAGTGCCACTCGAGCTGAGGGCATAAAGATGAGATTCGAGAGTAAAGTCAACATCCCTGTGCGTTTGTTTGATCTTCCAAGGTCCATTATCCGAAAAGTAAGAGAGCTTTCTGAAGGTGAACTGCAAGAGGTTTGGACCGTCTTCGTTTAATACCGGTTGGTTTCTCCTTCCATTGCTGATGGTTCACATTCGTTTGTTTAAACGGAAGAAATTATACATAATTTGTTGAAAAAGTTTTTTCTATATTTCGCAGAATATATAATAATTCCGCCATTATGTAAACATATTTCTTAGTTCAGATTTTAGAATAAATATAATTTTTGTGGGAAGCTTGCCCAGGGTGCATTTCTTGCCCCTCTTCAGATCTCACTAGATATGTTGCGGATAGGACAATTGTGGAGGGATGTCCGAGGGCTGTTTAAGAGGACTCAATCCCTTTTTTTGTTTTAAATTTATTTTTTAGGTTTCTATAAAGCATTACAATTATAAAATATAATAATTAAACAGTTAACACGTAAAATGATTGATGCCCTTGGTATGAAATCAAACTTATCTTATCTTATTAAATATGAACTAGAAACTATACTGGACTTATGAACTAAAATATACTAATCAAATACAGGAACTATTTACCACTGCAAATGTTTACCAAGTGGTTATAAGAGTTTTTCTAATGCAATACAATAATGCAAAATATATTATACAGATTCGTTCATTATTCGCATTAACAACTGAGAAAAACCTCGGAAAAAAACTTCATTCAGGATTGCCGGTCTCGATGGGATTTGAATCCAGGACATCCATCCGGTGATTTCAGAGTAAAGTGAATGTATACTGAATTTGTCCGGAGCATAGATATCCCATATAATTGGCATCTTAACACCTATAGTAGGCTAGATATGCAGTCTCCAATACCTCCGCACAGGCGCGAGTGTACCAAATTGAAGCGTCAATCTCACCCATTGAAGATGGCGGTTTGGCGTTTTAATTTATGCTTTTTTAATGCAAAAAAGTAGTTTACTGGATTGTTTGATATGGTTTTAGCTTGTGCAGCATGGTATTGAACAAGCAGAAACAATGTTAAGTTATTGCAAAAGGGAATTTAGTAATCATTTGGTGTTAAAGTCTATAAATAATAAATATAAATTTTATTTAAGTCTGCCACTCAGTATATATGATTCATGGGGACTTAAATCATAGCGAATAATGCTCACCTGTCAAATTGGCGTCACGTTTAAAAATATTTTTTCGATTAATCGCTCCCATCTAATTAACGTGCAAACTCACCCATTTAAGATGGCTTCCAATTGTCCCGGAAGTGGACCGCTGACTGCTAGTCAAGCCTACTATAGGTGTTAAGATATCTATGGTCCGGAGTCTAGTTCAGAATGAAGCACATACACACATGGTGATGATGTACCTATACGATATACGAGATATGCTTGAAAGATGTGATTAAGATGAATACATAAAGTTGACTGATCAGCATACTTGCTGCTTGGACTGAATGATTGGAATTAATCTGATACAAAGTAAAAAGAGTGTTGTGCTGTGTAATGGTTTCAAATAAAGAGTACTGGAGGCTACGCACTCTGGACTCTGAGTTAGGATCGCTTTTATTCTTAGTTATAATTAATATATTAATCCAAACCATTTTTAGTATACATTCATGATGTTATCGTTATTCTATGAAAGTGTATTTTAAATTGGCGATAGCAAAAATGTAAGTATTTCTATTAATAAGTCGTGATATCAGAGTTCTACTTAATTAGTTATCATTTTTGATGTGGTTCAATAAATGGTAGAGCACACAACACAAACAACATTATTTTTATTTTTATAAATAGATAGTGACGACATAATAGATAATATTTTACAAAGTTTCCTCTAATGTTCAAGAAGTTTTTCGACGTTCCTCACAGCCTTGGATATTTCTCGTTTCCGGACTCCCTGACATTGAAATATACGAAATCTTACGATTCCGATCTATGTTTAGTCTATGTTTCTCAAACACACATAATCTTGAAAAACCCTCGCTAAAATATCACGCATTGCTAAACGTTGTGGCGTTTAGTTTCAGGCTATTCGTGCTACACTTGCAAGTTTTTTATAGTGGGTAATTATTTCCGCCACATTTGTCTCTGTCGTTTACGTTGATTCATAAATCAGGTAGATTAAGTCTTTACTTATTGTGCGTGACTGCCTGGCCACTGGCTTGGCTGGCCACAACTGGCTTGGCTGGCCACAACTGGCTTGGCTGGTAACTACTGGCTTGGCTGGCCACAACTGGCTTGGCTGGCCACAACTGGCTTGGCTGGCCACTACTGGCTTGGCTGGCTGGTATCATATGTTTACAACATCATTTGGCCTAGGTAAATAATTAGTTATGTCAAAAACAGATGCTTCAAAATGCTAAATTTGGAAAAATAAACGCCAAATATTCCGAATTTTAGACGCTAAAAAAACGTCTCTAGTCATATCAACGTGATTTATAATTATATCCAGGTTAATAAGTCCCGCTATCCCAACAAAAATGAAAACTATATTTGATATCATGTTCTCTAAATTATTGTAACTATACTAGTTTTCCGAGTATATCACTCAGAAACATTATCATAGTACGCACCATAGTAAAGTACACGTATATAGTACGTACCACAACTGGGGAAATCTCGAACCCATAACCTTCCAGCAAGAATCCCGTATTTAACAACCGGACTCAATTGTCTGAGAATCTACGTCATAATCTCCCGCCAAGAACAAAATACCATATCAATTATCATTGTTAACGTGCCACAGCAAAGAAACCCAGTTCGTAGGTTTCACGTTGACCTCAAAAAGTGCATCGAGCTTCTATCCCATCTAACGGTACCGAGTTTTTTATGTCGTGACTTGGCTTGTGTGAAAGTCACCGACTGAACGAACCTACGAGCGGTATTTACAATGTATGTGAGTATACTATAACGTCTACAGTAACCAGGTCACTTCGTAACAATTAACGCAGGAGTAATGTTGTTGTTATAGGTGACGCCCGCACTAAAACGTTTTACCGTGAGAATGGATTGGACTCGCTTTCGAAATATAAAAACAAACGTTTGGTTTTATGACAGTTTTTAACCAATTACTAGAATTTCGTTTAGAGACAAGTTTAATGCATGAGTAGTTTACAGGAAATTGCTCAGATATGAAAAACTCTATCAAGTCAAATATGTTACACGAATCACCTAGAAGACTTTTTTATTTGCGTTAATTTTTTTTAAATAAGTTTTGAGTTATTACAAGCAATTAAAGCGCGATTAAGAATTTTATTTGTGCGTGTTATTTTTTGTTATAGCTAAGGTGGCATTTCCTTTGATTTAAAACTTATGTAATACACGAATACGTTATAATTTTACTTTATAACATGTAACTATAATTATGTTAATAAATAAATATTTGTCAGATTTAAACCTAGTTCTCACGACTTAACAAATTAATTGAAATGGTACTTAGGAACTTTAAATGGACCCACGTCCCAGATTTTTGTTAATAATGGAATAGTTGTTATGAATTAATGTACTTAATATTATTAATACATGTTTTATATATATATTAACAAGAGAATTTTGATGCAAAATGATAATATCCTTAATTCAAATAGTTCAGTTTCTATATTTATATATCATGAACACTACACACATACAATATATTTATTTATATCATCACCTCACAGACATATTAAATTACAGGGTTCGTATTTTTTACACGTGTGGCTCCATTTAAACTGCATGCGACTAAAGTGATTGCCAAGTAAGCTTTACGATGATCATGACTTGGTTTCAATTGACCTGAAAACTTCGACGACTTCCAAAACGTAACATCCACCACTGACAAACATAACCTCATTCTAGAAGAAATCCAACTTTATAATTTAATTTAAGTGTTCTGAACAGAAACCCTCGAGATGAAACTGTAATTTCAAGCTGGCAATTAATGTTGTCATGTTTGATTCGAATACGTGTTGAAAGGTGATGGTTTTAATTGGTTTATGTTACAAAAAAGGATACACACACACATTTAATCACGTATATTTAATCATTGTTGCTTTTCAGGTGTCTGGTCAATCTTCAAATAATTATAAAATTGAACACTTCACGTATATAAGTGACTTTTTGTACTCAGTTGCAATACTAAATAACGGTACGTGGCTTGAATTACTGCTTATAAGATATATTTCCGAGAATAAAGATTATATACTCTGTGTTTATTGGTTATATAAACTGGATAAGCCTCTTGCTTGACCAAAATTTTTAGCAGGATAATTAAATATTTCGTATAACACACCATAACTGGAAATTCAAAGACATAGTTAATGAGATCCGTTGGATTATAATAATACACTTGATCTTAATTAACAAATAAATAATTTATGCTTATAATTGTTTTAGATTCAGTGTCAACAAAATAACAGTGTGTCATCGTAATGTGTTCAGTTATAACACGCATACTTCTTAGAGGGACGAACCGTTGGCCTATATGTTTGAATTCTTGTGTTTTGGGTGCGGTAAGGGGAGTGCCTGAGAAAATATTATAATTTCGTTGTTTATCATTACTAACTATATGCAAAGGTTCATGGTAAGGTATAATAATATGAATACACTGTATCGAGGACCCACTACGAACAATATCTACATGAGAAATGATATGAAAACTATAAATTAAAGTAGGTATGATGAGAATACTAGGAAAAACCTTAAGTCCCGCCCGCGTTGTTTTGGATGAGCGTTAATTGGTGTAATTTGAGCTTCCAAATGTGTTTTGGCGCTGATTTTTTTGTTGTTCTGTGAAAAAAAACTTTATGAATTTTTTAAAATAAAATCAAAACTAAATAAAAAATTAATTATTTTTAAAATTAATCGTAATTTTAAAAAAGGAAAAATCGTAATAATGAAATTTTCATAAAAAATTATTCGATTGCGACAAATTTACACGAATTATTAATTTTAAAATTAAGGTT
The DNA here is from genome assembly GCA_024449915.1 of Sweltsa coloradensis. Lineage (NCBI taxonomy): Eukaryota > Metazoa > Arthropoda > Insecta > Plecoptera > Chloroperlidae > Sweltsa > Sweltsa coloradensis. Next base: position 23,318 of record JAMZAV010000778.1, on the reverse strand, counting down.
CTGTGAAAAACGTAATATAACGTAAAGCAAGTAAGGTGTATAAGCAGAAGAAATTAAAAATCGTAAAATTAGCGATTTCTATGAAAACATAATTTGATTATGGCTCAAATTCACACGAATAATTGAATTCATAAAATTAAGTTCTGTGAAAAAATCATTACAATGAAAAGCATGTAGGAGTTATAAGTCGAAGAAATTTGTAAAAATCGAAAAAAATCGTAAAATTGCGATTTCCATGAGAAATAATTTTCGATTGCGCTCAAAAACGTGGCAGTTCTAAGTTCAGAGATTTCGAAGGTCTCCAGAAAATTTTATTGCTATTGGAGTATCGGTTTAGCCGGAATCGTGCTAACAGACAGACAAAAATACAAAAAGAAAGAGGAAAAAAAATTAAAAAAAACATTCACGATTTTTTCTCCAGTGTAGTGCAATGGAATCTTCGCTTCGCTCGTTACGCTCGCTACGCTCATCCAACTATGAATTAATTTGAAAAAGAAGAGTTAAAAGAGAGACAGACATACATAGATAGATAGATGGATAGATTGTCTTTATTTAAGGCGTGATTAAGGCCAGTTGGGCCTTCTCTTCCATCCAACCTTATAGAGAGATATAGAGAGATATAGAAAATCATCTCAATATTGCATTTTATTATATTCACCGTACTCCTATAAAATTAGTTTTATCACTGCATGCACTGCACTGCATTAGTATTATGCACCGTTGTTAAAATATTAATATTTCAACCTTTACTTTACTATAGTTCTTGTTTGTGTCTGCATGCATGTAATTAGATTTATTTTGTTTTCCTCCATTATAAATCAGATTCTTAACAAAAATAGGATATACGTTAAATAAATAAAAAACATAAAATGAAAAATTATAAGGCGTCACAGATTGGAAGTTATTTCGATGAGATTTTTCAAGTTTTTCCGTAAAATAAATTTTCAATAATCCTATTTACAAATCACGAGTTAATGATGTAATTAACTCCACTTATATATTAACAAAGTTCCTACTTGACTGAGCTTTAGATTTGATTACTCCATCACATCTTGACGAGCGCTACCGTAAAACAAAGCCCGTTCCGTCCGGCAAGCAAACAGCAATCAAGACCCCTTGTCTGTAATCATTGCGTCCGGTAAACCTTTCACTTAACCATAGTCCAATATAACGGCGCCATGCAATTTAGATGCTGGCGTGGGATACGGGTCAGGACACAACATTTACATACTGGTGTTTATACCTTTATAAGCCATTAGGCTACATCACACTATTAGGGGCTGACAATGAGAACATCGATCGAACGTTTCTCGTACAATAGCATGGGAGAATCGATAGTTTCTATTTTCAGATTTATAGAAGTAGAACAATAGGATTGTTTTATGTTGCGCAAAATACTACTGGAATGGGATAAAGAGTGGATTGAGTGAACATTGCAATTGCATATGGTATAGAGCACACGCAACAACAATTACTGTGTAAATAAATACAGTGCACATATTACTTGATTGAGACGTTCTGTGCATGTATACATAATTGCATATAAATAATACGTATTCGGGTCAATTTAATGTATTTCGAGTTGTGGATGTAAATTACTTTAATTATTATCTTGATTATAACGGTTTTAGTTGGCTTGATTGAATTTATTTATTTATTAAAGCTCACTAGACACATTGAACATCGGTCATTTAGGTTTTGATGAAAAAAAATATAACCTATATGCCACAAAATGTTTTTTTTTAAAAATTATTAATATTCAGAATTACTTGCTGTTTTTCGCTATTGCAAAACGTTGTCAATTAAACGATGAACAATAATTCATTTATAGATTTTTGTATAAAGCCACAGCTATTATTGGGACGCTTTCCATAATATCAATTACACCTCAAGAAGTTCTTAATTTCTACCGAGTGAAATAATTCGAAATTACAGATTTCGCAGCACGATATTATTAAAAATGAATATGAAATTCAATTTAAATTAATATATGTTCAAATTAAATTTTTAGAAACCATCGATTTCAGTTTTCTTATTTCTCTAAAACGATTTATATAATTTGTGATGTTTTTTTTTCATTGACTAATAGGAAAGAACCTTAATCAAGATTTGAAGAAGAACTTACAAGATGGGAACGGAAGTAAACCATGTTATATGACTGACAGTATTTCCCTGATTTGTTGCTTCATCACGCAACGCAAAGTTTTTTTCAATTCTTACATTGAGGAAACCTCGGTAAGATATCTGCCGCCGAGGCGTGAAGATATCTGGCGTAACACGCACCGGGCTTTGCCCTTGCAACCTTGGTTGTTGTTGGTCATCATTTCAACGAAGATACTCAACGAGCGGATTATACAACTAACGCATTCCAGACAGAGAGTATTCGTTGTTATATTTTCATAAAAAAATGTTTCTTATTTCATTGGGTATACTACCATAGTGAAAAACATTATGACATTATGAGACTTGACAATTGATTAGGAACAAAAAATAAATACGTAATTATTATTATGACAAACTAAAAAAAGGGACTACAAATGAGTATAAAAAGTGCCTGTTACAGAAGGTATTATTAATTAGGTAATGATACTTGTAAGAACAATGTAAGATTTTTTTAAAAGACGATTATACCATAGCCAAAAGTTCTGAATGTATATATTTTGTGAGTCTTAAAAACTTTAAACGTTGTTCTCTTTGTAAACATATATTCTTCTCATTTTATGTGAGTAAAGTAGTAGTAGTAGTAATGTATCATTTTAAAAAGCATAATTACTATAAATTTCTAAATTTACCGAAAGCAAAAGTCTATAATTATATTGGGAAGCATAGCATAGCATAGCACCCAATTATTAAATGTAATGTGATTTAAAGTTTCCATAAAAAAATATTTGATTCACAATCACGTGTTATTAAAAAAATACTGCTTCATTTAAGAGAGTTTAGACTTAGATAATTTTTGTAACCAATCATTTTTATAATTTAAAGTCGTTTAACTATTTGAAATTGGCGGTAATTTTAAAAGCTAGTTGTTCTTACCGTAGGGTAGCAGTAGCGTGATGAGCAGACAGAGGAGCGAAGCGGCGGCTGTATAATCCATGGTTCGTCAGGGCGGTATCACGGTGAAACACAAGGAAAACAAAAGAAACTCACTGGTCACGTGCGGCGGTGTGTTCCTACTTGTCAGTGGGCATCTTCTCTCCCCGAGGCCACACGGAGATGCACGTGCGTACTGGTCGGATGCTCGGATGCGACTGACAGCAGACGGCGCGACGCCGAGACCTCTCAAGGTAGAGCGCCACGTGCGTGGAGGAGCGAGCGGGAGCTGGTTGTTGACTTGACTTGGCTTGGACGCACCTCAAGTGTCCCGTAGGCTCTTTTCACGATACCGGGGATTTAGATAAGGGTTTCATCAATATAAGGTTTTATTTAACTTCTTAGATTAAAGCTCAAACTTCGCCAAAAGCTGCAAAATATTTATTATTATAATCTAATTTCTCAGTGACTTACAACATTTAGACCCCACAAATAGTAACATTGCCAAAAATTCATATATCATTGCTTTACTTTATCACATTTTTTTATAGTTAGTTTAGTTTCAAGTAAGAATTTTTTTTTTCTTCTTTCTTTCTTTCTTTCTTTCGGCATTATTTCTCTTTTATTTTTTTAACTTCTACCCTATTAACTTAAAAAACTGATTTACAAAGAGGACAAATAAAAAAATAATAACATAATTGCAGACACAATCAAAAACTATGACTATACTATAACTATAACAAATTGTCAGTTACTTTTACTTTATTTTCGATTTCGATTTGGAGTCCAAAGATTGATTTCAAAAAATATTCCTTTATATATATATCGTATCAAATGATCAATATCCTTGTGCAGGACTAATTATTATTAATTACATATTCGGTAGGTTTTGGGCTTGATTGCCGGCATCACGAGTAATAAATAAAAGACGATACAAAAAAATGTACATAATTTTTATTGCTATTTAAAAAAAAGTTTAATTATTATTCTTTATTGACAACGGGACGGGTGTCCCACAAGTGCAATACAAATTTATAATAGTATATTCACAGAAAATTGTAACTTATTTTCTTTGAAAAAAATAAACTGTTTATATCGTTGGCTTCGTTCCTTGTCACTTTATTTTATCCTTGAGTGATTTGTAAGTAAGGGATAAATCTATTCCCTTAGATATAATGATAGGCCCTATACCTTCGTAGCTGAATGCGTCAACAAATACAAATATTCGTAAAATCAGTGAAGTTTGTGCTTAAAGAGTAATTGAACGGTCATCAATCAAGGGCACAATCTCATATTATAAAGAAGTACTTAAAATCTAGTGAATTTAATAAATATATTTATAATAAATATCGATATTTACATTTTTTGCAGTTCATCCAGATCTTGAAAATGATTTAATAAGCGCTAAAATTTCGTATTTTGGACTTGTAAATGGATCTAAATTATGAAATAAAAGTGTGATGAAATTTCCAAGTTCTGATACACCCATATTTTATTATCGCTGAATTCGTGAACGATATAGCAGAATATTACTTAATTCCATTTGTGTGTGTACTTAGACCTGCTCATTAGTACACTTCGCGTGATCCGAGCTGTAAACAATGAACTAACCAGCTATAAAAATAATTAATCATAAACAGAACAAAACCTTTCCTCAAACGAAAAGACATTTTGTTGTGATCACGCACACACTTTACAGCGCCTCATTGTGAACGGGTTTGTGCGTTATACGATCTTCGTCGGGTAATTAGCTGGTACAGTAACAACAAAGCCTCCTCTTTGTATCCTTACATTACACTAATTAGCGTAGCGATAGCTTTCAAGCCCACATTTTGTTCAATACCCATATTATGTTTTTCTGTAGGCATTAGCTTAGGAAAATAAATGCCTGACAAACATAATGGAGGCATATTACGTTTGTATGAGGTAAACCACCATATTTTTTAAATTTTGTATTACACGTCTATCACATTCAGATAATAAAAGTGATTTACAACGGAGGACAAGGTATTTGTAAACGGTGACTTTGGAGCCGTCCTAGCAACGAAGCACATAATAAATTCAAAGTTGTTCTGAATCGGCCTGGTTGATTCTAGCGTTGATCCGCGGGTGCTCGCACGGTCCATACCACTGATTGCTATATTTCCTATTAAAAAATCGATCTTTGGTTGGTTATCGCTCACTCGTCGATTGCGTCGGGGCCTACATGGTTGGCTCGGTCGCTTTGGTTTACTGTCCCCCAATGAAAATCAGATATATGACTGATTGGGTAGACTCTAATACGAATTTATTTATTTATTTTGTGGACTTTAAATTAGTTAAAAATTATGTTAGCTGAAATACTGTGCCTTATAATATCATTATTACTAGGAAAACGCTTAAGTCCCGCCGCGTTGATGGATGAGCGTAATTTTTTTTAAAAGAAAAAAGCGTAAAATTACGATGTTTTTAATAGATATTTTTTCGATTACGCTCAAATTTCACACGAATATATTAATTCATAAAATTAAAGTTCTGTGAAAAAATCTTTACAATCGGATAAAGCATGTAGATGTTATAAGTCGAAGAATTTTTTTAAAAATCGAAAAAAATCGTAAAATTGCGATTTTCATGAGAAATAATTTTTCGATAAATTTTTCCCCCGTGCAGTTCTTCGTTTAGAGATTTAATAAACCTCCATAAAATTTCATCGCAATTGGAGTATTGGTTTAGCCGGAATCGTGTTCACAGACACACAAAAAATACAAAAAAAAAGAAAGAATGGAAAAAAAAACATTCCGTATTTTTTTCTCCAGTGTAGTGAAATGTAATCTTCGCTTCGCTCGCTACGCTCATCCAACTAGGAAGAAAGCACCTCAGGCGGATTGTCTGTGGCAGGAATCGTACCACGTGTTATTGCTGAGCCAATTATATCAGTCATATAACCAGCCGTAGGCCTAGAGTATTTTTACCATTGATTGCAAGTTAGAGCATAACTAGGAAAACGCTTAAGTCCCGCCGCGTTGTTGGATGAGCGTAATTGGTGCATTGAGTTGTTAAGTGTTATGCGGATTTTCTGTTGTACTGTGAAAAAATCATTACTTAGTTGATTTTTTTAAAATTAATTTAAATTAAATAAAAAATAAACTTTAATTTTAATTTTTTTTAATTATTCGTAATTTTAAAAAAGAAAAAAAATCGTAAAATTTTGATTTTCATAACAAATATGTAGTGCCGGCCGATAGATACCAATCAATGAATATTGATTGAAACCAATCAAGGCCCTCAATTAACTATGACTATTTGACCTGAGATGAAGTACTGTGATGGGAGGTTGGGAATGACAGGTGTCACTTTGGAATCATAGGCTTGATGTTAATAAACCAACTTTAATAAACATACTTTCAATACTTTCACAACAATACTTATGAATTTACATAGACATTCCCCAACAATTGGAAATACCTTCCTTCCTCCAGTCTAGTTCACACCAAAGAGAGTGAGTTGGCACTCACTTTATGAGAGGGGTAAGAGAGGGGAATTCTCTCAAACCTCTGAGTGACGTCAATGAATCAATGTACTAAGTTATTTCTAGATTGCACATAGCTGACTCGGCAGTGGTGTGTTATTTCAACATAACATAAACGAACGTGCCCGTCAGACAAGTGAGACTGTGGAATGTGCAACTTTTAGTTGTGTATAATTAACATTACAATTCAATGATTATTTCAAATCTCCAGTATAGGACTCAATAACCAATCAATCACAATCGATGTTGTGGTTATTGATTTGGGTTATTGATGCCTATATGGACCAAGTGAATAGGCAGCAGTATGCATTTGCCTATTGACTAATAACTATTCCTGTTGAATGTTTATGCCCAAACCAATATTGATTGAAATCAATATCCCAATAATGACATGATTATTGCATGACCTTCCAGCTTGCATTACAAATAATTTTTCGATTGCGTTAAAATTTCACATGATTATATAAATTCATGAAATTCAGGTTGTTTGAAAAAAATCATTACGATCGGATAAAGCATGTAGGTGCTATAAGCCAAAGAAATTTGAAAATCAAAAAAATTCCAAAAATTGCGATTTTTTAAAGAAATTTATTTTTCGATAACGCTCAAAATTCACACGAATATATCAATTCATAAAATAAAGGTTGTGTGAAAAAATTATTACAATCGGACAAAGCATGCAGGTGTTGTAAATCGAAGAATTTTGTTAAAAATCGAAAAAAATCGTAAAATTGCGATTTTCATGAGAAATAATTTTTCGATCGATTTTTCCCCCGTGCAGTTCTTCGTTCAGAGATTTCATAGACCTCCATAAAATTTCATCGCAATTGGAGTATTGGTTTAGCCGGAATCGTGTTCACAGACACACAAAAATACAAAAAAAAAAGAAAGAAAGAAAAAAAAAACATTCCGGATTTTTTCTCCAGTGTAGTGAAATGGAATCTTCGCTTCGCTCGCTACGCTCGCTACGCTCATCCAATCAGTTGTGTGTGTCAGTTTGTCAGGTAAATCAAACAGATGGCCTTCCTAGTTACATATCAGTCACAGTGGACGGATAATATTTGTTAATTATACCTCTAATTAACTGATTGCGAAGTAATTACACTGCAACTTGGAAATATCTATACGATACATGTTTTTAACATTTTATTTACATTTGTTTATCAAATATCTATCCTATTCTAGTATTTCAATTTAAACTGGTTTACAACGGTGGCCATGCAGTAAAGCTTAAAAACTTAAATAAGTTTTAAGCACAAGTAAATATTGTATTTTTTATGTCTTACATCTTTTAAATATTGTGGTACTAACCGTTGTTTATTGGCTGTAAATGTATATTGGCAGATAAATCAATAATCACAAAAGAAAATAATAATACCGTTTTAGATTTCAATATTTGCTTTAAGTTGTTTAATTTGTATTGTTTGTATTATGTTCTAGACCTATGTGTACTATGCAGACCCTCGTCCAAAAGTAAATCAAGGGTAGATAAAACTATAGACCCCTTGACTTACAATGCCCGATGATATACATGTTACTGGATTTAAATAAATAAATAAATAAATAGCACAACAACGTTTTACTTCTCTTCTCGATCTTCAAGAATGTCTCGTCTATAATAATTTAATTTGGTTCCACTTCCACTTCAGATGGCCATTGTTTAATACGGGAGGATCCTGTATTTCCGACACACAGATTGCAGATAACACAAGAACAAAGCAGATCTTACTAGATCACCGATCACAGAAATAAAACGTACAATGCTCACGCGAGCTATACTTCGTACGATCTTTCTCTACGAAGATCTTAGCTGGATTGTCTTCTACTGGCAATGATGTGCACTTCCGATTATCATTGTATTTCGATTAAGAGTTTGCAATAGCATTGAGTTATTTACAGGATCACTTCTTGAAGCTAGTAATTATCAGATTTATAAAACTTTGCACAGATTTTTTTGACAAGTGTGTAAAACAGTCTTCTATGAAGGCAGTTTTAAAAAAGAACAGCCAAGAAAAATGTTACAAAAAATTATGATTTAAAGATTTTTGTAAAATCATCAAAATTGGTAGATTTATTACTTATCCCTAAGAACTTCTAGAAAAAAAATTGAAACTACGAAAAATAACATATCATTCAGATACTAGCGGAAGTAGGAAAAGGTAAAAAAATGCCTAATATCTCGCTGCTTCGTGTCAAGTAAGATTTGTGTAGAGCAAATACTTATCGGATGTAAAGCTTCACTTGTAGGCAATACTTTCTGTTCGTCTGCCTATCTATGCGTGTGTCATGTCTTGCTACAAAAACTGAACCTGACCTTTCATTAGCATCCGTTTTTTTTGCCTTTTAAAACAAGAATGACACAGAATAGTTTTGTTTAATAATAATAATTTTATTCACCTTGACTGGTACATTGCACAAGTATAACTCTTAATGGAGAAAGTGAATAGCCTAGCCTATGGTTAAGAATAATACATACATTGTTAACTTATAAAATTATACATAAAAATATACATTTCATAATATCTTCCCTTCTATTTCTATACATAATAGGTACTTATTTTTGTCTTGAATTGCATTATTTTCAATTATATTCATGTTCATACGTACAAGTGTCAGGAATGTGAAGGAAAGTTGAGTGTAAAGCTATGGATGGGGTATTTGTATGTCCGGGCGCACTAAATTAAGTTAAAAGTCAGCTGGATGAAGGTATTCATTGATTGTGTAGAAGCAATGCTCTATTAGAAATGATTTCAATGTGTATTTGAAAGAGTCTAGTGATTGTATGTTTTTAATTTCTGGTGGTAGATGATTGTAGATTGTTAGACATTGGTAATGAGGTCCTTTGGAGAAACGCGTTGTATTGTGAGTTGGGACATGAATTTTTGATTGTGATCGTGTATCATGGTCATGAATTGTTGAGTTTAATTTGAAGAGGTGAGGGTGTATCATGGTCTAATTTGACAAAGACTGCTGCAAGTTGTATTAAAGTACTTGCTAAGGTCAAGATTTTATGGGTAGGAAAGATATTTCTACACGACGTACGCCAAGAGGCTCCTACTATAATTCGAATGGCCGATTTTTGTAATCTAAAAAACTCTTATAGCTTGTGGCGAGTTTCCCCAGAAAATAAGTCCGTACGATATGTGTGAGTGGATGTGAGCATGGTATATGAGAATAAGGACGTTGTGGTTGACTAGGGCTTTTATTCTTCTGAGGAGGAAACAACCACTCTTTATCTTTGAGCAAACAGCGTCTATGTGGTCTGTCCAATCAAGGGTGTCAGTCATATGTAGACCCAGGAACTTGATGGCGTCAGAGCAGGCAATGCTCTTAGATGAGATGCGAATGAGGAGGCTTTCGGTGGATCCAATTACTTGTGAGTGGAAATTTAAATACACCGTTTTTTTTTTTTACCCTTGGGGTTAAGGTGGCAGTGAAACTTACGTACGTCCCAATCCAAGGGGTGGATTTCGAGTAACCCGGCACCTCCACCAAAGGGGATTTTGTGAGCTTCACTCCTTATTAAGGTTACTCTCTTACCCATGCTTGTTACTGTGCGAAAATATTTGTTAAAACGGACTCGTTATACAATCATCTGATTCAGAGATGTTATTTGGATATTTGACAATTTGTAATTTGTTTTTTGACAATCTGGTTGCGAAATGATTTAAATACCTCAAGATTCGTCTGATCCATATCATACACTGTATAAAAGCTAATAAATTTGAGAATATAGTCTTGATTTGAATAAAAATTAAGTGAGTTATTAGTTATTAAGCAAGTTATTAATTATTCAGATCATTATAAAGTTCGACATGCTTAGCTAAGTTATTTTAATGTGTCTGAATTAATTACAAAATTCACTTTATTTTAATTAAATTTTAAAACAATGTTATCCCAGTATTTTAGGCCCAATAAAAACAAACAGTGGAGTATTGTTTAATGTACTTTGCAACACATGACTGTTCAGTTTGCTCCAAAACTGCTTTCAAAGCACAATATTATGGATAATGAAACTATTAAATCTGATACAAACTTTTACCACAAATTGTATTTATCATTTTCTGATACCATAATATTTCATTGTATGTTTAAGGCTTAGTTACGCAAAGAAAGGGTTCAACTCTTGAGCCATCCACCAAACCCGTAAAACAAAAGCATCTGCAACCCTTTGTTTTATCGAGTCTGCCTCAGGGTGGAACAAAATCATTGTCACGGACGTCGTCGGTGACGGTGACATTGTCAGGCATCTTTGTAGAAACTAAACGACGGTGCTCCCAGATTTCCTCCCGTAATGTTTTTAGAGGGTTAGTTAGTTAGTTGCGATCTCTCCCTCTCGCATCGACCAGTTCCCGCGCGAGCGCCCTGGCATCGCCACGTCACAGGTGGGCGGGGCTTAAAGGGGGCGTAACCCGACCCTGGAAGCGACTCATGCGCCACTATCTCAATGCCAGGGTCTGTAGAAGAAGAGAGTAAAGATCTTTCTCAATGTTACGGTTTTACGTTGTTCGAAAGTCTCATTTGAAGTTAACGGTGGGATAAATGCAGGGGAAGAAATCTGATGTTTGGAGAGATTCAAAGGGGAATATTAAACCAACCCCTAAAGTTTAGTTGGCTATGTTAAATGACTTATCGTCACAATGTGAACATTACGAAGTTAATCTAGACGATGTCTGATTCATGACTTTGGTTGGCTGTAGTCTGTTATGCTCGCAAATAACTCAGGTGTGAATGATGCGACAAACTAGGTTATATTTGTTTTATGTTTGGTATTTTTCTATGTTTTCATATCTACAGGGTTTAAGTATTAAACAGTTGATTAATGTTTCAGTTAATGTTGCTGTGCGATAATATAACCGTCGTAAAAGTTTGCCTGGGTTCGATTCGCCGTCATTAACACATTCTAAGTTTGCAAGCCTCACAAGTTTGATGTACACATTGGAGGATTATAAATTAATTAAACTCTAGATGCAAAATACACAAGTTTACAAATCAAAAATACTTTTACAAAAAATACACATATAAAACTATGTTGGGCATCCCGCATAATGATGATGATGATGATGATTTCTGTGTATCTATTCATGCTAAGGCTATTCGAGACGATGAGTGGTGATAGAATGACGATGAATGACGATTACAAAATGCAAATGCCTTATATGCGGGATTCGAACTCATATCTTCGTAGAGCTATATGCTTCGGATCAGCGCCCTTATCGTATGTGCCACCGCAGACAACAAGGGCACTATGTTCCTACAATACCAACGACCTTTTGAATACACTTTTTATTAGATGGAAATTTATATTGTTTGTGTGAAGATCTGGATGGATGCCAACTTGTTGGTTTAAGAACGTTAGATCCGGTTAAAGGGGTATTTAACCGCTAAACTCAAAAAATATATTTCATTCAGGCTAACTATTAATGAATTTAGCAATCAACAGAAAAATTATTGGGGCCACCATGACCTCCCAAAAAATTGTCAAACATGACATTTCTTCCCATAAGAAAATTACATGGGGACGGTCTTTATGCCCCGTGACCTTGGATGATTTTGATCCAATAAAATATTGGCCATTATTGAGGTACTCGGTTAGCATATTTTTCTGTAAATCCTCTATATTTTGTTTTGTAATTTGGGCAAGTAGTTTGGTCAAAATATGCTGATTACCAAGATGGGGTGTGATTTTGGAATGCATATTTTTGCGTGTTTGAGGGTATATTTGGGCACAGTTTCAAGACACGATGTTATAAAGGGGAATTTTAGATTGGTACTATGCTCTAGTATCTATGTGGACCAAAAAAGAAGCAGGTTAAAGCCGATTTAGGAAATTTTCCAAAACACCAATTTTTGCCAATTTCTGGATCAAAAAAATTAAAAAATTCGTGTTAAATCACAGTTACAAGATATAATTTTTTAAACGGTCATTTAAGTGTAGTATTGTGCTATAGGTCACGTGGTAAAAAATAATTTTTGGGGTTTTTAGCCCCTTTAATAGGCTAGGAAGTTAAAATCTGCTTCTTAAGATGAAAAATGTATAGATTGCGTGTTAGTTTTAATGGAAGATGCACTAGATCAAGAAGCTGAGATTCAAAACATAAATAAATCGGATCATGATTCTTGCAGACTGTAGTTGAGTTCAAAGTTCAAATTCAGCTTGTTTCTACACAAATAATTAGATCCTAGGATCAAACTGAATCCTGGAGCAACAAGTGGAAATATACGCGTTGTGTAATGACCATAAATAAAATAGTTCTGTGCAGATGGCTTGTCACAGCGGAAGTGTTACAGATGTTTAGAAATCAGGTCGCCAAAGTGTGATTATAGAATGCTTTGTTTGTGGTGTAAGCGTGTTGAATTTTAAACGTCTATCGTTTTCAGTTTACATGGGTTACCAACAGTTAAAACTAAGTTATCATAAAGATAAACACACAAAGAATAAAAAGTAATTAAAATTCAACATCAATATACACAATCAGATAATTTATATGATATTGATTTATTTTAAAATATATTAATTGCTTTATTGCGTCCTTGGTTTATTGCACTATGTCAATCAATTTTCTAATTGATAGTTTGTATTTTTTCCGTTAGTAACACATTAAGAGCTAAGACCTATAGCAGCATTTCCAAAATTCATTCTACCATTAAAAATACAATAGGTGTAGGTGTTGTCATGTTTTAGTATAAACCATACACATCATTTAACTTTTACTCAACTAATAAGATGGTGAAACGTACTTTAAAACTGCTTTTAACAATATACTTAAATTGTGTCAATTTCGTTCGAGACAGTACAGTACAAGTATTTCATTACGATTTTCTTTTTTATTAGATTCAAATGTTTTTCGACAATTTGTTTTGTTTTCTTAGATTCAATATACCCGTTTCAAATTCTTGAATTGTGCAGAAAAAAATAATATTTAAACAGCTATTTAAAAAAATTTAAATTTCATGGGTAGAAGTTCTCATTTATAAACTAACACCATTTGAGAGACAAGTAATGATAATTCTCTTTCTTTGTCTTTTAAGGTGCATCAGCTTCGTATCGGCTCTGATTCCCACGTTGTACAACTTCAGTGCCGGCTGTGGGAAGTGTCCCCCACTTAACTGTGAATACATCGGAGAGAAAGTTACGCGAGAATCGTCTTGGCGCTAGAATATGAAATAACACAGTATCCAATACTAAAACCACAAGAGATAATTAGAAAAATAATAATATTCACTAGTTTCTACGAATTCCCACGATTGTAAGTTTGGTTGGGTTATCTAACCAAAGATTGAATAATAGGTTTTATACTTTAATGTAAAAAACAAAACAACTTGACAGTTCCCACAAAGAACAATGCCATATCAGACACATTCAAGCTATAACAATAAATAATATACATTGATAATCTATATCTATATCAATGCACTTTGCGTCTTTGTTTCTTTGTTTCGTGCGTCCCCGACCTAAAATATTATGTAGATAGGGACCGAAGATATTCACATACATTTTTAATCATAAAATAGTATGCTACTTTTTTAAGTGTTTTAATTTATATAATAAATAAATAAATAAAATAAATTTATTTAGAGTCTACCCACTCAGTTATATAACTGATTTCAGTGGGGGACTTTAAATCAAAGCGACCAAGCCAACCCTGCAGGCCCCGACGCAATCGACGAGTGAGCGATAACCAACCAAAGATCGATATTTTTTAATAGGAAATATAGCAATCAGTGGTATGGACAGTGCGAACACCCGCGAATCAACGCCAGAATCAACAAGGCCGATTCAGAACAACTCTGAAATTTATTATGTGCTTCGTTGCTAGGACGGCTCCAAAGTCACCGTTTACAAACTCCTAAGATAAAAACTGATGGATTTAAAACCAAATCAGAAAAAAAAATTCTGATTTTGCTGGAATCGACCCGGCCTTCTGCTTGGACAGATACCTAAACAACAAGCCCAACAGCCACACAAGCCCAACCCCCCCCAAACCACTCCAACAAACACAAACACTTTTAAAAGTTATAAGGGAACCTGCTCGGGTGCAACTTATAACATGCCGCTCTCAAGGCAATTGTGAAGGGGATTCTAGGACTTATCCTGAAAACTATATCACATCCCGCTCTTAAAGGAAAATTTGTGAAGGGGGATTCTAGGACCTATCCTGCAACTATAACAGCATGCCGCTCTTCAAGGAAAATTTGTAAAGGGGGATGTCTGGGGACTTTCCTCCCAACAAAATACAGCAGCCGCCTTAAAGGCAATTTGGGAAAAGGGGATGTCTGAGGACTCTTCCGCAACTATATGCAGCTGCCCTCTTAAAGGACAATTGTGAAGGGTGTCTGGGGACTCATCCTGCAACTAATGCAGCATGCCGCTCTTCAAGGACTTGTAAAGGGTGTCTAAGGGCTCTTCCTGAAAACTATATGCAGCAGCCGCCTTCAAGGAAAATTTGGAAGGGGATGTCTGGGGACTCTACCTGAAACTATTGCGCCCCGCTTTTCAAGGAAAATTGGAAGGGTTGCTGAGGCTCTACCCTGCAATTAATAAAATGCCGCTCTTAAAAGGAAAATTTGTGAAGGGGTGTCTAGGACTTTTCCCTGCAACTATATGCCATCCCGTTTAAAGGACAATTGTGAAGGGATGTCAAAGGACTCTATCTGCAACTATATGCAGCATCCCGTTTAAAGGAAAATTGTAAAGGGGATGTCGGGGACTCTACCCCTGAAACTAATACAGCATCCCGCTCTTCAAAGACAATTGTAAAGTGGAGTCGGGGGACTCTACCTGCAAACTACATGGCATCCGCTCTTAAAGGACAATTTGTAAAGGGGGATGTTGGGATTTACCCTGCAAATATCACTGCCCCCTTTTAAAGGAAAATTGTGAAGGGATGTCAAAGGCTCTACCGCAACTACATACGCATGCCGCTTAAAGGACAATTGTGAAGGGGGTCTGAGGACTCTATCCTCAACTATATGCAGCATGCCGCTTTTAAAGGGAAAATTTGTGGGGGGGAGTCTGAGGACTCTACCCTGCCTACTCAGCATGCCCTTTTCAAGGACATGTAAAGGGGTTGAAGGACTCTACCCTGCAATACATGCAGCATGCCGCTCTTCAAGGACAATGGGAAGGGGATGTCGAGGACTCTATCCTGCAACTATATGCAGCATGCCGCTCTTCAAGGAGATTTGTGAAGGGGATGTCTGAGGACTCTATCCTGAAACTATATGCAGCTCCGCTCTTCAAGGAAAATTGTAAAGGGGGATTCTGAGAATTATCCGCAAACATGCAGCATGCCGCTTTAAAGGGACAATTGGAAGGGGATGTCTAGGACTCTATCCTGCACTATATGCAGCATGCCGCTCTTAAAGGGGACAATTGTGAAGGAATGTCTGAGGACTTTTCCCTGCAACTACATGCAGATGCCGCTCTTCAAGGAAAATTTGTAAAGGGTTTGAGGATCTATCCTAAAAACTATATACAGCTGCCGCTCTTAAAGGAAAAATTGTAAAAGGGATGTTGAGGACTCTATCCTAAAACTCATGCAGCATCCCGCTCTTCAAGGACAATTGTAAGGGGTGTCTGAGGACTCTTCCTGAAACTACTGCAGCATGCCGCTCTTAAAAGGAAAATTTGTGAAGGGGATGTTGAGGACTCTATCCTGCAACTTATGCAGCTGCGCTCTTAAGGCTTGTAAGGGGGTTTGCTGGGGGACTACCCTGAACTATATGCGCATCCGCTTTTCAAGGACAATTGTAAAGGGTGTCTGAGGACTTTTCCCTGAAAACTTATACAGCATGCCGCTTTTAAGGGCAATTGTGAAGGGGAGTCTGGGACTCATCCTGCAATATAGCAGCATCCCGCTCTTCAAGGACAATTGTGAAGGGGGTTGGGGGACTCATCTAAAACTATATACAGCATGCCGCTCTTCAAGGGGAAAATTTTGTAAAGGGGGGATTCTGAGGATCTATCCTGCAACTATAGCAGCATGCCGCTCTTAAAGGAAAATTTGTGAAGGGATGTCTGAGGACTCTACCCCTAACTTTGCAGCAGCCGCTCTTCAAGGACAATTGTGGGGGGGGATGTCTGGGGATCTATCCTGCAACTTATCGATGCCGCTTTTCAAGGACAATGTGAAGGGGATGTTGAGGATCTATCCTGCAATATATGCAGCATGCCCCCTTTAAAGGACAATTGGAAGGGGATGTCTGAGGACTCTCCCCTGCAACTACATGCGCATGCCGCTCTTAAAGGGACAATTGGGGGGGTTCTGGGACTCTATCCTGAAACTAATACAGATGCCGCTTTTCAAGGAAAATTTAAAGGGGGATGTCTGAGGACTCTATTGCAACTATATGCAGCATCCCGTCTTAAAGGAAAATTTTGTGAAGGGATGTCTGAGGACTCTACCTCAAATATATCAGCATGCCGCTCTTCAAGGGAAAATTTGAAGGGGATTTCTGAGGACTCACCTGCAACACATACAGATGCCGCTTTAAAGGAAAATTGTAAAAGGAGTCTGAGGACTAAATCCTGCAACTACTGCAGCATGCCGCTCTTAAGGAAATTTTTGGAAGGGGTGTCTGAGGATTATCCTGAAAACTTATACACTGCCGTCTTCAAGGCAATTGTGAAGGGGATGTCTGAGGACTCTATCCTGCAACTATATACAGCATGCCACTCTTCAAGGACAATTGTAAAGGGGGATTTGAGGACTTATCCTGCAACTAAAAAGCATGCGCTCTTCAAGGAAAATTTGTGAAGGGTTTTCGGGGGGACTCTACCCTGAAAACTATACAGCATGCCGCTCTTAAAAGGAAAATTGTAAAGGGGGATGTTGAGGACTCTATCCTGCAACTTAGCAGCATGCCGCTCTTAAAGGGACAATTGTGAAGGGGATGTCGAGGACTCTACCCTGCAACTACATGCAGCATCCCGCTCTTCAAGGGGACAATTGTGAAGGAAATGTCTGAGGATCTATCCTGCAACTATATGCAGCTTTCCGCTCTTCAAGGAAAATTTGTAAAGGGGGGGTTTCTGGGACTCTATCCTGAAAATATAGCAGCATCCGCTCTTCAAGGAAAAATTGGGAAGGGGATGTCTGGGGATTTACCGAAACTATATGCACATGCCGCTCTTCAAGGACAATTGGAAAGGGGATGTTGAGGACTCTACCGCAACTATAACAGCATCCCGCCCTTCAAGGACAAGTGAAGGGGAGTCTGGGGGATCATCCTGCAACTTTTGCGCATGCGCTCTTCAAGGAAAATTGTAAAGGGGGGATTTTTGAGGACTTATCCTGAATAAGCGCAGCCGCCTTCAAGGACAATTGTAAAGGGGGTGTTGAGGACTCTACCCTGCAACAAATATGCAGCATGCCGCTCTTAAAGGGACAATTTGTGGGGGGATGTTGAGGACTCTTCCTGCAACAAAATTACAGCTGCCGCTCTTAAAGGGACAATTGTGAAGGGGATTTGGGGACTTATCCGAACTATTACAGCATGCCGCTTTTCAAGGACAATGTGAGGGATGTCTGAGGACCATCCTGAAAACTATATACAGCATCGCTCTTGTGTAAGGACAATTGTGAAGGGGATTTTGAGGATTTATCCTGCAACCTTTATAGCAGCATGCCGCTCTTAAAGGGAAAATTGTGGGGGGTGTCTGAGGACTCTATCCTGCAACATGCAGCATCCCCGCTCTTCGGACAATTGTGAAGGGAGGGCGAGGACTCTACCCTGCAACTTTGCAGCAGCGTTTTTATGGACTTTGGGAAAAGGGGAGTCTGAGGACTCTATCCTGCAAAAAAAAAATTACGCATCCGTCTTCAAGGACAGTTGTAAAGGGGATTTGGGGGCTCCCTGCAAACTATATGCAGCTGCGCTCTTAGGGACTTTGTGAAGGGGAGGGTCGGGGCTCCTATCCTGCAACTATATACAGTGCCGCTCTCAAGGACATTGTGAAGGGGATGTCTGAGGGCTCATCCTGAAAACTATATACACACCCCCTTTTCAAGGAAAATTGTGAAGGGGTGTCTGGGACTCTATCCTGAAAATAATACAGCAGCGCTCTTAAAGGACAGTTTTAAGGGGATGTCTGAGGGTTATCCTGAAACTATATGCGCATCCCGCTCTTAAAGGGAAAAATGTGGGGGTGTGGAGGACTCATCCTCAACTACGCAGCACCCGCTTTTCAAGGAAAATTGTGAAGGGGATGCTGGGGGACTCTATCCTCAACTATTGCAGCACCCTTTTCCCAAGGAAAATTTGTGAAGGGGAGTCTAAGACTCTATCCTGCAACTATATCCCAGATGCCGCTCTTCAAGGACAATTGTAAGGGGGGATGTCTGAGGACCTACCCTGAAAAACTTAGCAGCATGCCGCTCTTCATGGACAATTGTAAAGGGGAGTCTGAGGACTCTTCCTGCAACTATATGCGCATGCCGCTTTCAAGAAAAATTTGGAAGGGGATTCGAGGACTCTATCCTGCAATACTGCGCATGCGCTCTTCAAGGACAATTGTAAAGGGGATTCTGAGGACTTTTCCCCTGAAAAACTACATGCCCCCAAAAGGGGGCCGCTCTCAAAACATTGTGAAGGGGTTCTCCCCTCCTTCCCCCCCCCTCATCGCTCCGCCTAAGGACAAATTGTGAAGGGAAGTCTGAGGACTCTATCCTGAACTATATGCAGCATGCCGCTTTTCAAAAAAAATTGTAAAGGGGGGAGTCTAGGACTTATCCTCAACTATATGCAGCATGCCGCTCTTAAAGGAAAATGTAAAGGGGATGTTGAGGACTCTCCCCTGCAACTACTGAGCATGCGCTTTTAAGGCCCAATTGTAAAGGGGGATGTCTGGGGGACTCTATCCTGAAAACTATATGCACATGCCGCCTTAAGGACAATTGTAAAGGGGGTTTCTGAGGCTCTATCCCAACTAATACAGCATGGCTCTTCAGGGAAAATTGTAAAGGGGGTGTCTGAGGATCTACCCTGCAACTATATACAGCAGCCGCTCTTAAAGGGACGTTGTAAAGGGGAGTTGAGGACTTTTTCCTGCAACTTATACAGCATGCCGTCTTCAAGGACAATTGTAAAAGGGATGTCTGAGGATCTATCCTGCAATACATGCAGCAGCCGCTCTTAAAGGGACAATTGGGGGGGGTTCTGGGCCCTTATCCTGAAAACTACATGCGCATGCCGCCTTCAAGGACAATTGTGAAGGGGATGTTGAGGACCCTTATCCTGCAACACATCAGACCGCTCTTCAAGGACAATTGTGAAGGGGAGTTGGGACTTATCCTGCAATATATGCAGCTCCCGCTCTTCGGACAATTGTGAAGGGGATGTTGAGGCTCTTCCTGCAACTATAGCACCCTCCCGCTTTTCAAGGAAAATTGTGAAGGGGTCTGGGACTCTACCCGAAACTACATGCAGCAGCCGCCCTTCAAGGACAATTGTAAAGGGTGTGTGAGGACTCTATCCTCAACTATATGCACATGCCGCTCTTAAAGGGACAATTGTGAAGGGATTCGAGGACTCTACCCTTTGCAACTACATGCAGATGCCGCTTTCAAGGACAATTTGAAGGGGATGTCTGAGGTTTACCCTGCAACTACATGCAGAGCCGCCTTTTCCCGGGAAATTGTGAGGGGTGTCTGAGGACTCTATCCTGCAACTATATGAGCACCCGCCTTAAAGGACAATTGTGAAGGGGATTCTGAGGACTCTATCGCAACTAATACGCATCCCGCTCTTCAAGGAAAATTGTGAAGGGGTTTTTTGAGGCTTACCCTGCACTTTTAAACAGCATCCGCTTTTCAAGGCAATTGTGAAGGGGATGTCTGAGGACTCTATCCTGAAACTATATGCGATGCCGCTCTTAAAGGGACATTGTGAAGGGGAGTCTGAGGACTCTACCCTGAAAAACATATGAGCTGCCGCTCTTCAAGGGCAATTGTAAAGGGGGTTTGTTGAGGACTCTACCCTGCAATATATGCAGCATCCCGCTCTTCAGGACAATTTGTGAAGGGGATGTCTAGGATCTACCCCTCAACTAATGCAGCATGCCGCTTTTCAAGGACAAGGTGAAGGGGATGTTGGGGACTCTATCCGCAACACCAGCATGCCGCTCTTCAAGGGGAAAATTTGTGGGGATCTGAGACTCTATCCGCAACTATATACAGCATCCCGCCCCTTAAAGGACAATTTGGGGGGGATGTCGGGGATCTATCCTGCAACTACATACGCCCCGCTCTTCAAGGAAAAATTGTAAAGGGGGATGTCTGAGGACTCTATCCTAAAACTATATAAGCTGCCGCTCTTCAAGGAAAATTGTGAAGGGGATGTTGAGGACTCTATCCGAAAAACTACTGCGTTTGCCGTCTTCAAGGACAATTGTAAAGGGGTGTCTGAGGATTTTCCTGAACACATGCAGCATGCCCCCTTTTCAAGGAAAATTGTGAAGGGGTGTCTGGGGGACTCTATCCGAACTACATGCGCATGGCTTTTCAAGGACAATTGTAAAGGGGAGTCGGGGGACTCTATCCTGCAAAACTGCAGCATGCCGCTTTAAAGGGGACAATTGTGGGGGGATGTCGAGGACTCATCTGCAACTACATAGCATGCCGCTCTTCAAGGACAATTGTAAAGGGGGTGTCTGAGGCTCTACCCTGCAACTACATGAGCACCCGCTCTTCAAGGACAATTGTGAAGGGGGGATGTCTGAGGACTCTATCCTGAATATATACGCATGCGCTCTACAAGGAAAATTGGAAGGGGATTTTTGAGGACTCTATCTGAACTATTACAGCTTTTCGCTTTTCAAGGACAATTTGAAGGGGATTCTGAGGATCACCCTGCAACAAATGCAGCATGCCGCTCTTAAGGACAATTGTAAGGGGGTGTCTGAGGACTCTATTCTGCAACTACATACGCATGCCGCCCTTCAAGGAAAATTTTGGGGGGATGTTGAGGCTATCCTGAAAATATATACAGCATCCGCTTTTAAAGGAAATTTTGTAAGGGGATTCGGGGGACTTACCTTATATATGCAGCAGCCGCTCTTCAAGGACATTGTAAAGGGGGAGTCGGGGACTCTATCCCAATATATACGCATGCCGCCTTAAAGGACAATTGTGGGGGGAGTCTGAGGACTCTATCGAAACTATATGCAGATGCCGTCTTCAAGGAAAAATTGTGAAGGGGTTCGAGGATCTATCCTGCAACATATACACATCCCGCTTTTCAAGGAAAATTTGGGAAAGGGGATGTCTGGGACTCTTCCTGCAACTATTTTACAGCATGCCGCCCTTAAAGGACATTGTGAAGGGATGTCTGGGACTCTATCCTGCAAATATACAGCATGCCGCTCTTCAAGGACAATTGTGAAGGGGATGTCTGAGGACTCTATCCTGCAACTATATACAGCATGCCGCCTGTTTGAGTTTAGAAGGCATAATATTGTTATGCATTGTGAGGGCTGTGACCTCACATCATGTTTTTGTTATTAAATATGTTTTTTTAGTAGTCACTAGCAACGAACGAGTTGAAATGGATGTGAAATGAGTGTACTATGTTTGAAAGTAAAGTAATTCAAATAAATAAATAAATATACAGTCCACATTTAAAAAAGCCTACCAGTTTTAATCATTGGTCCTCCGCGCCGGATTTATCACGAGTTTGCTTTGCTTCGACAGTGTCAGCAACCAGCAGAAAACAGGTCAGACAAACTATTTATTACTTTAGCCTTTCAACATGGACACAAAACAAATCAAGCTTTGGGTCAAGCAAAGGGGAATTCACAAAGCTACCATTTCACGAATTCAGACGTTTGTCAGTAGTCTCGACATATCGCAGGATGTCAATAAGATACAAATTAGACTTGAACAGTTACTGGAAACCTGGACAAGGTTTGATGAGGTCCAAACCAATCTAGAGTTGCATGATGAAAACATAGACCATGAAGGAGAGAGGATCACCATTGAAACTCTGGTTCATGACATAGTTGCTCTAAGGTCATGAACCAGAGTTTCAATGGTGATCCTCTCTCCTTCATGGTCTATGTTTTCATCATGCAACTCTAGATTGGTTTGGACCTCATCAAACGTTGTCCAGGTGTCCAGTAACTGTTCATGTCTAAATTTGTATCTTATTGACATCCTGCGATATGTCGAGACTACTGACAAACGTCTGAATTCGTGAAATGGTAGCTTTGTGAATTCCCCTTTGCTTGACCCAAAGCTTGATTTGTTTTGTGTCCATGTTGAAAGGCTAAAGTAATAAATAGTTTGTCTGACCTGTTTTCTGCTGGTTGCTGACACTGTCGAAGCAAAGCAAACTCGTGATAAATCCGGCGCGGTTGGACCAATGTCAGCAACCAGCAGAAAACAGGTCAGACAAACTATTTATTACTTTAGCCTTTCAACATGGACACAAAACAAATCAAGCTTTGGGTCAAGCAAAGGGGAATTCACAAAGCTACCATTTCACGAATTCAGACGTTTGTCAGTAGTCTCGACATATCGCAGGATGTCAATAAGATACAAATTAGACTTGAACAGTTACTGGAAACCTGGACAGGTTTGATGAGGTCCAAACCAATCTGAGTTGCATGATGAAAACATAGACCATGAAGGAGAGAGGATCACCATTGAAACTCTGGTTCATGACCTTAGAGCAACTATGTCAGGCTTGTTAGAACTAGACAACACTTAGTTGACCTAGACGCCTCAAATGATACATTGGCGCATCTCGCAGGTATAAGACTAAGTTAAACCACGAT